>CM077459.1:6626196-7080447 GCA_039654765.1 Mylopharyngodon piceus | reverse complement strand
AAATGACATTCGTTGTGCATTATAGAGGTTCCGTTGCATTGCGATGCATACAAAGAACTACATATAAGCTATGCACTGATTAATTGTATTGTATAAAAGAACATCGGAATGAAAAGAATGTAAGAAATTAATCATTTGTGCACTGAAGTGATAACACATATATTTCTACACGATCTAACTTAACCAGATGAGAAACACAACACAGGTGATGGTGCATTGCATTGTATACAATAACTAACTTGTACCGTTTGTGCATTGAAGAGATAACACATAAGATATTGTGCAGTGAATAATACTGTTTCTTTTCATTCTATACAGGAAATAACATTCCGTTGTGCATTGAAGAATAATACATATGTTATGCTCTATTTCATTGCTTTAAAAACATGAACTTGTATTTCGTTGTATTGTATAAATGTTTCCTTGTATTGTATAAAAGAACAACGAAATGCAATGAATATAAGAAATGCAATTAATTCATTCTGCATTGAAGAGATAAACACAGGTCCTGGTGTGCATTGCATTGTATACAAGAACTAACTTAATCCGTTACGCGGTAAAGAGATAACACATAATTATATGCTTGTTGCACTGCATTCAATATCTTAAACTAATTTATAACTTATTCTGTTGTACATTAAAAATGTAACACATGTGAGCTTGTTGCATTGCATTGAATAAAAGAATACATATAATGTATGAGCTGTTTTATTGCATTGTATACAAGAACGGTTGTGAATTGCAATGAACTAACTTACACCGTTGTGCATTGAAGAGATAACACATAAGATGTGCTTTTGCATTCCATTGCATACACGATCTAACTTAATCCGTTGTGCAGTGAAGAATTAAATTTTAGGTATGCACTGTTTCTTTTCATTCTATACAAGAACTAACTTATTCCTTTGTGCATAAAGAATAGTTCTTGTATTTGTAAGGAAACAGCAGATATGTTATATTAATCTGTTCTGCACAATGTAATAAGTTAATTATTGTATACAATGCAATGAAATAGTTCTTGCAATGCAATGCAATAACATATTTGATTTGTGTTTTCGCTTCAATCCAGAAAGTAAAGAATTAGTTTTTGTGTGCAATGCAGTACTACAGCGCTGATACCATGTGTTATCTCTTTAATGCACAACGGATTAAGTTAATGCAATGCACATATTATGTAATGTGTTATCTCTTTAATGCATAACGGAATGAGTTAGTTCTTGTATACACAATTAAAGTGCGCCATACATTATATGTATTCTTTTACGCATTGCAATGCAAAAGCACATATGTGTTACATGTTATGTGTTATTTCTTCACCGCATAACGGATTAAGTTTAGATCGTGTGTGAAATGCAATGTCAAGTCAAATCAAGTCACCTTTATTTATATAGCGCTTTTTAAATCGTGTAGATGTTCTTAAATGCACAACAGGATAAGTTAGATCTTGTATGCAATGCAATGAAAATTGCACATATGTTATGTGATATCTCTTCAGTGCACAACAGATTGAGTTAGACCTTATATGCAATGCACATACGTTTATGTGCGTACATACGTTTACATTTCACTATATACAGGATCAAACTAATTCCTTTGTGCATTAAAGAGGTAACACATTAAATTTGTGCTGTTTTGCATTGCAGTGCATACCAGAACTAACATAAGCTATTCTATGTTTTCTTACAAGATCTGACTTATTTCGTAGTACATTGATGAAGAAAATTCGCTTTATTTCATTGCATTGCATACAAGAACTAGATAAAAGATGAAACATCATATGTGATGTTGCATTGCATTGTATTACATACATGATCTAACTTATTCCGTTGTGCATTGAAGAGATAACATAACATATGAGGTGATGCATTGCATTGCATTCAAGAATTAACATATAAGCTATTCTGTTTTCTTCTAACAAAAACTAATTTATTCCGTTATACACTGAAGAGATAACATAACATATGATTTGATCCACGCATTGCATACAAGAATTAACATATAACCTAGTCTGTTTTCCTTTATACAATAACTAATTATATCCGTTGGGCAATTAAGACATAAACGCATGTGTCCTGTTGCATTGCATTACAATTGTTGCAATTGCAATGCGTACAAGGACTAACTCATACCGTTGTGCATTGAAGCGGATAAAACATAACACATCTGCTGTTGCAATGCAATGCATACAAGAACTAACTCGTTCCATTGTGCATTGAAGACATAACATGTGTTGTTGCACTGCATTGCATCTAAGTAACATTCAGTTGCGCACTGAAGAGAAAACACATATGTGTTATTGCATTGCATTGCATTGAAGATCTAGCTTAATCCATTGAACACTGAAAAAGAACTGCATACATTCCCTTTTAATAGCATTGCATACAATAACTCATTCCGTTGTGCTTTGAAGAGAAATCTCACATTACAAATGTGCTGTTACGTTGCATGCAAGATTTAACTTATTCTATTGTGCTTTGTATAACACATGGTAGTGTGATAACACTATCACACTACCACAATTTCTTTAAATTGCATACAAGGAAGTAACTCATTCCGTTGTGCACTGAAGAGATACACATAACGGAATGCAAGATCAGAATAAGTTAGATCTTGCATGCATTACATGCTGTTGCATTGCATGCAAGAATGAGTTAGATTTTGCATGCAAATGCAACAGCATGCAAAATCTAACTCATTCCGTTGTGCATTGAAGACATAGCTTAAACATGTATTGGTGCACTGAATTACAGCTGCGCACTGAAGAAAAAACACATAATATGTGTTGTTGCATTGAATGCTACATTATATTACATACAATCTACAATCATACAATCTAGCCTAATCCGTTGAGCAGTGAAAAATCAGATTATGCCCTCTTTCATCGCATTGCATACAAGAACTTATTCTGTTGCTCATTGAAGAGAAAAGACATATATCCATGTGTTGTTGCATTGCATGCAAGATCTAACCAAATTCGTTGTGCATTGAAGAGGTAAACAACATATGTGTTGTTGCATTGCAATGCATAAAAGTGCTAATTAATTTATTCCGTGGTGCTTTGAAGAAAAAACAATGCTTCATTTCATTGCATTGCATACAAGAACTAACTCAATCCCTTGCATTACAATACAAACAAGATCTAACTCATTTCGTTGTGCATTGGAGATATCACATAAGATGCTGTTGTACTGCATTGCATAGCTCTTATTCCGTTGTGCAATAAAAAATAACACGTTATGCTGTATTTCACTGCATTGCATACAAATTCTAACTTATTCCGTTTAATTTCATTAAACTGCAAAGAAGAGCTAACTCATTCCGTTGTGCATTGAAGAGATAACAAATAACAAAAATATGCTGTTGCATTGCATATTTCGTTGTGTATTGAATAATAACACAAATGTTATGCTCTATTTCATTGCACTGCATGCAAGAATGAGCTCAATCCGTTCAATATATATATATATATATATATATATATATATATATATATATATATACCTTTGTAAGGACAAAAATGTCTCCATTGAAACCCATTAAAACTTCAATTTTTAATCCCTGGGCCATTTAACTATACAATGATGCAATCTTTGTTAATAGGCTTTCATTTTGTTGGCAATAATTGTGTGGGTGTGTTGGTATGGATGTCAGAGTGTGGTTTGTATGTGTGTAATAAAAAAAAATTGTGTGTGTGTGTGTGCTTGTAATATTTGAGAGAGAAAAACTCCACTGCAAATCACAAATCCAACCTTTGTGTACCAGTGGAGCTTTGTTGGCATCTACTGGGGAAAATTTGGTACTGCGCCCAAACAAAATCTTACTGAACTATTTTTTTTTCTTTTTTTGTTTGTTTGTTTTTTTGAGATATCAACACTCAAATATGGAACACAACTTGTTTAGATTTATGGCTTTGATTTTCTAGCAGTTTTAGAGTTCAACATGTTTCATAAAATATATATTTTATATAAAATAATGTTCATAAATCATTATCATAAACTTAAACCTCTTTTTGCTTTCACTTTTTAAACTTTTTTTTTTTTTTTTTTTACTTCACTAAGATTCTGCCAAGGGTCTTCTTTAAAATGAGACCAAATTTAAGACTGTGCTCCCAAGCTTCAAATTTTTATGACAGTTTTTTTTTTTGACATGGACATTTTTGTCCTTTATGGACCTTTGTGAAAGTTTTTTTAATCGACGCACAAGGGTTAAATTCTCATAGATTTCTAAATATGGATTACTGCCTGGAAGGCATGTATATGTGTATATAAATATATGTAGGGCTGGAAATGGGGGGTAACGTGGGGGGATGGCGTTCAAATTCAAATTGGTTAGATTTTTTAAGGAAATGAAAAGGAATTTTATATATTGTTCACTCAATAGCCTATGAAGTGATACGAATTCAGCACAAAAACACAGCGCAAAAAAAAATAAATAAAAATAAATAAATAAATAAATAAAAAATTGTAGGCCTATAATAAAAAATGCAGCGGAGTATTCTATGGTTGGTTGTGCAATCGACTTTCGTGATTGGCCGAAATAGCTGCAGTTTGCAGGCAGCCAATGCTTTCTGTCAGCGCAGGTCCTCACAGAAACGTATCTGAAATTGTCCAGGTTTCATCGGATTTAATGCAAACTCTGTCTAATAATGATGTCTGGCCAGAAAAGATACAGCATTTCCATTAATGAGACACATAGTAGAGCTGCACGATTAATCATTAAATGATTGCGATCTTGAGTCAAACACCCAATTAAACCTTTATAAAGTGCGAACATTCAGATCTGCGTTGGCACTGCCGCTGAGCCACAGAGAGCAGTTGTCATGTTTAGGTATGAAACAGTCTTTTCAACAGTATAGACTATCATTATTTCTGTGTTACAATATTTTATAGTTGGAATATAAACACTGATGTCTACGGTAGTGATCAAATGTAAATCACCTTTTGAAAATAACTTGACGCTTCAAATAAGGATTATATCAATTACATCGTTACGCCACTAGGTGGCGACAAGTGACTGATACTTACAACACTTTGTAATTGTCCTAAACAGGTTGTAAATTTTCCTTCATTTCATGCAAATTTTAAATCACATGCATCATTTTCTCAGAACACTGTGCACAAAATTCCCAAATGTTTTCACAGTAGTTCATACATCCAACCAAAACTTTAATATATCAGGCGAAAATAATTGCAGCTCTTTTTATTGGTTTTACAAAAATCACAATCATTTGTGCACCATTTTTTCAAACACAACAAACAAAACTCCGCTATTTGTTAAAATCTCAGTTGTACTTGGAATGTTCTCAATTAGCCCCAAATAAATATCTGCTGAGTTAGTAATACACACAACACCGGTTTATATAGCTATCTCAATTACAAAAACTATAAAAGGGGAAAGAAAAACAACAACAACAAAAAAAAAAAAGAAGAAGAATGGAAAAGGAAGAGCAATACTTTATAGTTGGAATATAAACACTGATGTCTACGGTAGTGATCAAATGTAAATCACCTTTTGAAAATAACTTGACGCTTCAAATAAGAGTGAGAGGTTTTGGAGAGGATAGAGGAAGGGTAATACCGAGAGGGAGAGGAACAGTGGAAGAGGTAGAAAGAGATGAGAGGAAAGGAATAGATAGAAGAGCAAGATGGAGAGATGGTACAAGAAAAGCTGAGGATGTAGGAGAAGCAAGAAGAGCTGAGGATGTAGGAAGATGAAAAGAGGCCGGAGTAGAGGGAGAAGATATGGTAGTGTGTAAGGCAATGGTATTAGTGGAAAGAGCAAGAGAAGAAAATATAAAAAGACATGGACAGAGGGAAAGAGAAGAGCAAGGTGTAAGAGGAATGAGGAGAGGTAGAAGAATAGGGTACAGTCGAGTTTCAAAAGAAATCAGAGCCAACCTAATTGACCATGTCATAAATTATGGTTTTTCCTTGAAAGAAGCTGGACAGATAGTTCAGCCCAATATAAGCATTGTGCCACAGTCAATGTCCCTGGACAAGTGCTCCAATCCACTGATGGTGTGGCACACAACGCTGTCTTGGGGCCGCACAACACAGAAAGGCTTCTAAATTGTTTAAACTCCCTCAATGAAATCAACTTTACACAGGGTGATCAGGAGCAAACTGAGCAAAATTGTGTAGTTGCGTGGGACAATGTCCACTTTCACCATTCAGCACCGGTACAAGAGTGGTTTGAGCATCACCCACATTTCAGGATGGTGTTCCTTCCAGCATATTCTTCTCTTGGAGATGGAAAGCGTATGATCACAACCCTTACAACCAAGTAAGTCTTCTTCAAGTGATGGAAGAGGCTTGTGGAGAAGTTGAGGCACAAGGATGGATCCAACATTCACTGCTTTTTTTCCCACGATGCATGACTTGTGAAAATATATGCTGAGATGTTGATTTGCCAAATTCTTTTGCCAGATGTAAATGAGAGGCAAGATCTATAAAGTTTGTTAATTCAATGATTACACTACATTTATTTATTTACTTACTTAAAAAACTCATCGTTATACAACTAAACTTGTCATTAAAGAACTTTGAAGAACATGATTAAAGAACAAGAAAAACATATATTTTCATTCATGTATTTGTGTATCTACAGCTGAATTTGTTTTCAAATTAACAGAGAACACACTTGTAGTTTTGTTGTTAGTATTTATTTTTGATAAATTCATTAATAGAGAAAACTGCAGAGCTTCATTATGCAGTGAATACTGAACTCTTTTGCCAACATAAGAGTGTGTTTAGTTTGCTGTGTTAATTGTTTTGAGAGCAATTACATTCATTTGTAGAAATGTGTCAAATCGATTGAGAAAAACTGTAAATCGATCTATTACGTTTGTGCAAGCAAACGTAAAGCCTCTAGATGGCTGCAGAGCATCATTTATTGGCTCATTTGCTATTTGTATATAGGTAAACAACTTTTAACAAGTTTTTCCATTTAGATTTATATTTAAATATGATAAAATCACTATTATAACAATAAAATCACTCTTTGTTAAAGTTTAGCATTTTTGTTCTGAATCTGAAGTATGAGTTTTTGCAATTATGCCATTTTTTAGGGTAGAGTATTCCTGCAATACCAGAGGCTATACAGTTTCAGGACCGCCAGGACACCAGATTTTTTATGTATTAGCAGTTTATATTATTTTATAGCACTTACTATTCAATTCTGTATTTATTTTATTATTTTTTAGGAATGATGTAGTTGTTTATTTCTATTTAAGCTTAATATGTTGTCCTAACCAAACCCTAAGCCTAAACATACCCGATGGTAACCCTCTTGAAATATTTAATCAAATTTTTTTTTTTTTAAATATATTAGCTATTCTGGTTTTACACACATTTTACCTCTTTTTTCAAAACTTTACACACAAATCCAAGAATTGCAGACAAAAAATGCAAAATGCCTCACATCTCTTGCAAAATGAAGCACTGCATGCAAAATATCACAAACACATCTCAAAAGCAAACATTTGTCTTATGTTGCAAACACCTTTGTCATAATATTCTATTTTTGGATATATCATATACACAGTTATTCAAAACCTTTTTACTGTAAGCATTTGTGGTTGTGAATACAGTATTACACAGTACGAAAGAAGAGAAATACATCAACCATGTGTAGTTGGACAGAAACAATGGGTGTGTTTGAAAAAGGAAATCAAGGTACTTCCTGTTAGATTTTTGTGTGTTGTGTTTTGCAATAAGTGTTTTATGAAATTGAAAACTGAGTCGAAGGCTGAGAATTAGTGTATGGTTTTGCAGATTTGGTGTGTGGTTCTGGTGTTTGAATGTCAGGTTTCAGAAATTGTGTGACAAGTAAGGATTTTGTGTGTAAGCAGTTGAAAAAAACTGTAAATTCAATTTTCTTGGCAAGAAAGACTATTTTCTGTGTATGTGCGAGACTTCAGTTCATTAGCCGCAGGGTGGCGCTTGCTTCACACTTTTTTTTGGAACAGATAAGGGGCTAAACAGACAGCCTAACTATAATAGGCTATTTGACAAAAAGAATATCTACAAACAGTTTATCAGCATACACTCTAAAAAATGCTGGGTTGTTTCAACTCAAAATTGGGTTTGTCCATTTTTGACCCAAATTTGGGTTGAAACAACCCAGCTTTTTTTAGAGTGTACCATTGTCATTGTAGTGCCTCCTCACAGAAAACATGAGACATTTTAACTGGATTAAATTACCATCAGTCAAAACTCCATTGTTCCATGAAAGTAAATATTATGTAACTGCTTTCAATGATGAAGCATTATCCAGAATCAATATCAAAGCCTGCTGTATGTGGCCAACCTAAACAGACAAATTAAACAGGGTTAATATGTGCTAAAAAGCTTTGCTTTAATTAGCACATTTTAGAAGTCTTTCAAAAGCCTATGACTGACTTTCTTCAGTGGAGCACAAAAAATGTTATTTCTAAAACGTTATAATGTTTATTTATTTATTTATTTGTTTGTCCTTTTTATCATGGTCCCCATTCACTTTCATGAAATAAGACTAATTATAATGATGATGTTGTACACTTATTCAAATAAAGGTACTTTATTGGCATCTATGGTTCATGAAGAACCTTTGGAATGTCTCCATTCCATTAGAATTTTAAATTGTTTTTCACATTCTTTTAAGAAGTTTACTTAAGCTTCTTTGGGGAACCAAAAATGGTTCTTCTGTGGCATTGCTGTGAAACCCCGCTTTGGAACCTTTATTTTTAAGAGTGCATTATTGTAGTATTGTATGGTTGTTTGTGCTGTAATGGATTTAGGCTTCTTGGTTAAAACTAAAAAACAAAACAAAACAAAAAAAAAAACAAACAAAAAAAACATACACACCCCCTTCCCATTCCCTTCCCATGAAAACCCCTCCCTGTGTGTTACTGCTCATCTTTTCGCAGAATCAAGTGAACTTGATATCACAATCATCATCTACTCCCTGTTCCAGTTCTCTGAACTGTGGCAGTGGCAGGAAATGCCACTGTACTGTGTCAAATGCCGTACTGTAAAGTGACAATAACTAAGTATGATTCATTCAAGTGTTATTAAAGCCCTTACCAAAAATATTTCAGGCTTTGAGATTTCATCACTGTGATTAATATGCTTATAATTTTCCATGACATTCACTGTCACAATGATGAGTGGGAATATCTGATTGACATCTATGTAATGTATTAATTGATAAATATTATAATGTAAAGATGAATTACAATTTTGCCAATTTTACATAATTATTATGTAATAAGTTTTGTGATGTCTTTTTAATGTATTTGTTGTGTTTTATTTGCATTTTAACAGAACCACACCCAGTTAAACTTAGTAAACCACCTAAACACACTCTGAACACACTGTAAAAGTACAGTTATTGAGAATTAATTACACGTTAAATCGCTGTTAAATGCCCCAAGCTAGGTGTGCTCTGATAATTATTGTTATCTAATAAATCTTTCTGAAAAAAAAAAAAAAAAAAAATGTTATGTGAGTATTAGGAAGCTTCATTTGTCTACTTAATGTTTTTTGTGTGTGTGTGTGTGTGGGGGGGGGACTTTAAAATGTTGACGCAACTGTGCATGCTCACCAATATTTATCTTAGTTTCCAAATTATTATTTTCTGAACTACTTTTCAGAATTGTTAAAAAAACTGGCTTCAATCTGTATTTGTTTTTAATTAGTCGATATAAATGTTACTAAGCCTGTTCAGATGTTTTGTTTACTGTAGCTTTACTGCTTTTGTCTTCACGGCACATTGTTAATCACATGGTTCACATCACTCAAAATCATAAAATGGTTATCTTGGTCTGGATCTCTGGCCTTGTAGTTTTGTGTTTGGTCTTCTTGACAGCCATATAATATATGCCATATAATCATATGCCATATAATCTGTGCTCCAAGTCTTTGGCAAAAACAAATACAGTATTGTCACCACAGCACAATTGAAAACTCTTTTTCAGATGTTTCAATCAATGATGTATACATCATAATTGCAAATGTGCACATGTGAATAATTTTACAAATTGACCATCTGCATTTATTGTGATTTTTTTTAAATTATTCATTTGTGAGATTGTTTGTGTTGTCCATAATTTCTTGAACCTAAAACTTTAAAAGAGAGCTCTCTTTAAAATGTCAAAATGTCTAACATCTAATGTTTCGATTATTGTAACCACAAAAATCACGTGCCATAATGGAATTCTGTGGTTAGTTCTGAAGAAACTAGACATTACAGTAGTCATAGGCCCCAACACACAACACAAAACAAAGCAAAAACAAACAAACAACAACAACAACAACAAAAACTCAAAACATAAAAAACACACAAAACCAAAAAACAAAACACAACACACAACAAAGCAAAGCAAAAAACAACAACAACAACAAAAAAAACATTCAATTCACATTTATTTGTACAGCACTTTTCACAATACATATAGTTTCAAAGCAGCTTTACAGTGTCTGCATTACAATTTACAGTAATCTGTCATCAGAGGTGACTGTGTCCAAGTAATATTTCAGAAATGTACAGTTCAAGATGATAATACAAATCATGCAGTTAACTAACATCATGTATTCATTTAGGCAGAAACAATGAGCTCATTCAAGCAGTTATTACAAGTTGTGATCATAATGAGAACAATATATAGAAAATTTGGCAGTGGCGCATGTTGATTCAGACACACAAAAAAACAAAACAAAGAAAAACCAAATAAAAGAAAAGTAATACAAAATAAAAGCAAAACAAAACAAACAAAAAACTCAAAACACAACACAAATTTTGTTAAACCATATATCAGTTTATACATTTCAAATAGTGTCTTTATGCTTTGTGACAGTAGTTTATATTAGCATAATGGATCTACAGTACATTCCACAGGGCATTTTGTGCTATTCATATTTGAGAGTTGTCAGACTATACGTCTAAGGTGAATTAAGGTGGTACAAAGTTGAAAATGCTTTCTCATAGGGAAGGGCAAGTGATTCTGTCTTTGACTGAATGACACCTTTGACACCTGCCCTGGCCTGAGGAAATCTCTAAAAAATATGCTCCTTTATTTCTCAATGTGACTCACGTGTAGCACTGCAGTTCAGTACTTACTGTATACTGTAATCATTATGCCACACCACTGAAACACTTATAAGAGTGATTAAATAATGGCATGACCATTGGAAGATTTTAATAAAAATATTTCACTCTATGTTCAAATTAACCAATGCCAGTAATACAGCGATCACACTATCAAGCTTTGAATGTTGACTCACTAGAACCATGTCTGAAATATTTATGGTTCACAGACTGAAGGTTATTTTGAAGTTGTATAAGGTTATTGATATATAGGTTACATTACCAGTCAAAAGTTTGGAGTCAGTAGAATTTTTTTTTTTAAGCATTAAATTTAACAAATGTGGCAGTAAAACATTTATAATGTTACAAAAGATTTCTATTTCAAATAATTATTTGTTCTTGTCAGTTACATTAGGGTTTTATGTTACATATGATGTATTTGTGTGTATGACACACTGTGTGCACCGTCTATACATTAGTATTTATATCAGTTTGTGGAAAAAGCTACTTGTGATGAACTTTGATTCGTCATGTCTCTTTACCGTCAGTGTTATTATGGTGGATGTCAGTGTATGTTAATGGTACAAAACATGGTACAAAACAGATTTTAGTATCAGTGAGGCCTTGCTAATTCAGCAGAAATGTGCTGTTTGATTTACCGGTTTCATTATTATTATTATTATTTTGTAAATTACAGTTTTAAATTGTAAAATGTACAGGTTGTTCTGTAAATGTTTACATTTTTACTGTATTTTTAAATAATTATTCAGGCAACCACTGCCAGTTTTTTTTTTCTTTCTTTCTGTAAAAATTATTATTTATTTTTTTTACAGTGTGGTGTTTTAGGTTGTTTTACCCCGCTCACTCCCTGCCTGACGTCTGCATCACACCTACACCTGCAGACTCACCCATTTAGTCTCTCTCTCCACTATAACTGTCTGTAATCACACACACACACCTCCCTTAATTCAGGGGATTGGTAACCAGAAAAGTGATCATGAATACACACACATGTACCGTTTTAATTGTAATAAGGGCGTTGTCACTGCAGTTTCTATAACTTCTTGCCTCACTATGACATCTGTCAGATTTTATCAAGAGAACTACGAGACAGCACACTAAATACAGCCCAACATAATTTTCTCAGCACTGGAACTATTCACTAAATCCTGCTAATTGGTGAGTACAAAGATTGGTGAGTACAAAGATAAAAGCAAACATTTGTTTTTGGCTTTCAGTAATCGCTTGATATTGTCATCTCATGAACAAACATGATTCAGTTTTGTGAACAAGCATGGAAATGCTGTCTGAACAGAAATCTAGCATCAGTCACAGACAGTGACTCAGTGACTGAAGGGTTTGATAACTTTCTGAAGAAGATGCTGATTTGCTTATTTTATAAATGAAGCATGTTTTATAAATGATGACATTTCCTGTGATGACCAGTCTGCATTAAGAAATATTTTAAACATAATTCAAGGTTTAAAATTAATTTTGTGTTAAATTATATATAACTGCAAATAACTACATTGAGTTTATTTTCTAAATCTAAATCTAATTTCAAATCTAAAGCTAATCGTGTTTATTTGACATGGGTAAAATTCAGTTGGAAAGTATTGTCATTTTTCATCAGATAGTTTATATCAGTGCTTGAGTTTTATAGAAAGCAAAAGCTCACAGTATGTTTTAGTAGATGAAGGTGAAACTTGTGAAAAGATTATCATGCTCAAATTCAGCATGACCTGCGTTTTCCGGTTTCTCCCGTTGCTAGGCGACGATACAACAACAGCAAACACAACCTGTTCAAACGGAGACATAGGGCCTACGTGACCTGCATGTCAGAGCGCTTTCTCTTCAGACTATCGCTGCAGTGACGACAAGATGTCTAGAAGAAGAACGAATCAAAATCTGATTTTAGTATTAACTGTAATGAAAGTATAGGCTGTATTCACGATAAACGTGTCGTATTATTTAATTTCATGCGACCATAGACTTTTCAAATTTACACTGTAAATAAAGTTGGTCAGGTCACCTAAAAATAGTTATTAGCCTACATTACTTTCATGATTTAAACATATTTGTATATTTTATTTCAAAATAGCGTAATGAAAAAAAAAAAAACAATCATGGTAGTATATGTTGTACAGCCCATTTTATGCTATTATAGACTATATATATATATATATATATATATATATATATAGGCCTATATATATATATATATATATATATATATATATATATATATATATATATATATATATATATATATATATATATATATATAGGAAAAATATAAATTGGACATATATTTCCATTTTACTTACTCAAATAAAACATAATTATATACAAAATAAAGAAGTCTCCTTTTGACCGTCCATGAGTTTACCTGGATCAGGTAACCAATGACTCTTCTGCCTAAACCCCGCCCACTTTAACTCCCACCTGCGAAAAAGCCGCAGAGTTCAGATCAAACGTCAGTAGTGTGTTGTTTCGTCTCATAGTTCCAGGATCAACGCAGAGAAACACAAGCTGACTAGCTGAAGGCGCCTTTATTGATTTGGATCGCGGGGATCTATCTTTTTCCACTCTCTCTGGTGGGACTGTAAATTTTCAGTCTTGGTGTTTCAGCTTGGTCCCATCGTCGCTTCGCAATGAGTGTGAGTGTGACCTCGGAGAACGTCTTTCTGACGGCTTTGCAGCCCAATTCGACCGTAAGTACTTACGCGGTCCCGTCCGAAAACGAGCTTGCGCATGGCGGGTCTCACCACAAGGAGGAGGCGAGATTTAAGCGCGTGCACCAGCAGGTGTCCATGAGACTGGCGGAAAAGTCCACGCTTCCGCGACAGAACGGCTCCTCGTCACAATACGCAGCCTCAGGTGTGTCACCGTGCGCTTTGATCTCATTGTATTACAGCTACAATAACACAACAGCCTTTGAATTATTAATCTGCTCATCATCTGACTTTACATAAAAGGCTTTGCGCTGTGTTTTTATACAGTATGCAGTTTCATTTAACAATGATCCTGAGTTGAGTTTCATCTTTATTAACTTTTAAGAAAGTTAGTTTTTTGGTTTATCCTTGAACTTGATTTGATTTCAGAAGCAAATACATTTTTATTCAATTCACAGGCACAGGCTGTATTGTGTTGTTTACACTTAAGTATGCAAAACACTAAATATTTTTAAGACAGAACTGCCTGTAGCAAAACTGTGGTCACATGATTTCTGTTATTTGAATATAATACAGTAAGGCAAAACATCACAAGGCATTTGTACATAATGCATGACATAGTATGACATGACCTAAACTAAGCTGAATGTACTTTTGTTTCAGGTGGTAATAAAAACCGTGTCATAAATGGTGGTTATTCCCTCTAGGCATGGTAGATTTAGTCTTCACATTTGTTCATGAACATTAGCAGTGGCGATTAAAATGAAGGAAATAAAATAGGGTGGGAACATTTTGATTTAATTATTTTTTTTTTCTGCATCAATTAGAATAGATATCGCAGAACACTCACAGAACAGACAGAAATACAATGCAACTTCTGGTTTGGTGTTAATAATTTACAGGGGCGGGTTGAGCAAGGTTCAAGTGTAATCTCAGTTCCTGTTACATGACTAAGTGAGTGAAAGTTTCAAAGCTCTCCTTTGAAAAACCCAACCCACTCTAAACAAAAAAGTGCTTAGCATTGCTCAAAAGGAAGGTAATTTGGTGCAGTCAATCATAATGGCGTGAAGGAAAAGCCAAAGAATTTAATCTGAGCGTACTTTCGCAATGTTGTCGTAGAAAGCCAAACTCTTTGTTTCAGTCCACAACCTTAAGCGCTCACAAGTGAAACTTACTACATGTAAATACACCCAAACTTCATTATACATTTGTGTGTGTATATTGTCCATTGAAAGTACTCAAACTCGTTTAAGAATTTGTGGTTGATTTGAGTGGTTAGGACAAAAAGTGGTTGAATTCCTGGCTTTATGAGGGTCTGCCGCAGCTATTTTCAGGGTATAACCTCTGGTGCTTAGATACGTTAACCGGACCCCTGGTTTATGAGGTTACCTGCATTCTGACAAGTTCAAACAGCCTTACATATTCCTGTTACTGGCCCAAGGCTTCCTGGAGGAGACGCATACCATGTCTTAAAAATGTTTCCCTGTCTGAAAACTAGATCTGACAATGGTGAAATACCAAGCATATGTGGGAGAAACAACCATTTTTTTAGAGATGTAGGTCAAATGGATTGTTTTAAAACAAAACTTAGCATGTTTTAGCATTCACAGTTTGACTTCTGATGAAAATAACTAAGTATAGTTATTTGTATTTACTTTAGCTAAACAATGCACTAGGGCAGGGTGAGGCAGGGCAAAAGGGTGTGTTTTGTTTTTTTTGTTTTTTTTTGGGTAGGGACATTGGGAGTGTTCCCCAGTCATTAGACCGGTTCTGTCTTTTCTGCTGCTGTTGTCTACAACTCACTCTACACTTATTCACTTATCAAACGCTTATACCACTCCCTAATTCACATTCACATTCTCAAACTCGTGTGCACGCATGCCCATAGATTCATCCCCATCTGTTGCTGAGCCTGAACAAAAACGTTGTAAAACTGTTGTAAACTTGCACTGCAGTAATTTGTGTAACTCTACAAGTTTGCCTTACACTGTACTTGCAGTGTCATCAAGGACATATGCTGAGAATACTGACTTAGCTGTAAAGTTACAGACTTGATGTCTTATGATGCAGTAAATCTTCGGCTTTACATTTGAATGTCTGTAACTTATTTCCCACTGCGAACAATATACGCAGACTGTTATGCTATCCATTCAGCAAGTTGATTACATTCAAACAAGACATACAAACTTACATACAGTGGTGCCATAAACCTGACTACAAGGAAGCAAACAAACTATCAAAGAACTGATGTGCAAGTTTACAAAGTAGACATACAAACTGATGTACATGGGTGTCACAATCTTGAAACAAAACAAAGTTGTTTAATTTTATGGAGCAGACATGCATGTTTATATACAAACTTGTGTGCAAAACTATCATAAACATGACTAAAGTGAAACAAAACAACCAATTTGTTTGTTTGGTTGTTTTACATAATAAACTAAGCTATTGTAAACCTGATTAAAGTGAATCAAAACACATTTGTTTGATTTAATTGTTCTATCAAAGAAAAAACATGCATGTTTATGTACAAACTTGCGTACAAAGGCATCATAAACATGGCTAAAGGGAAACGAAACAACAAAGTTATTTGTTTAATTGTATTAAAGAATTTGCATGCATGTGTACAATACTCAATGCGTTACAATAGCTTTGTTTATAGTTGTGTGCATTTCATTAGTTGAATATAGCCGATTCTTTTTGTTAATTCCACCTGATTGGTCATATTGTTTTGGAGAAAATGTTGTATTTTAACTAAAGGAAAACAAGTGACAAAACATTTAGAGATTAGAAGTGCAAGAATTGCTAATCAAAGGCCATCTTTTTAGAATGAGGATCCATGGTTTTATTTAAGCTGGTTATAGTTAATAGTTTCAGTCTTCACCAACTGGGGGGCAATTTAATTGCCAGTTAAATCATGAGTCTTATTTTCTTGATTAAAATACGCTGTAGCTTAGCTGTTCGGTGTGACACTTGTGTTCAGAAACTTGTACAATGTGATGGCATATTGAGAAAGTTCACTGGGAGGATTACTAGTTCATGGTATTTTTCTCATTAATTTTCACAGTCAAAAATTCACATTCAGATGTACATTTCTATTAATTATCTGTATTTTTCTTCTCTTAGAATCTGGGGATTATTCAACCATGACAAAATATTCAACAATGAGCCAGAACTTCACCCCAAATTTCAGCTCTAAATCCTACGTCTATTCCTCCGGCAGACCAATGATGGTAAGATTCTTTCCACTTATAAACATAAATATTTTATTGTAGTTTTACTTGTTTGAAAGACATATCACTTATTGAGCTAAGTTAAAGAAATATTATTTGTGTGTGACTGTATGGATCTTGTCCAAATATTGAAAATGAGTAATGGAGATTGTGTTAGTTAGGTGTGATATTTCACAGTTCAGCTCTACTCAACAACCTCATATGAAAAGTCACAAGGTTACAAATCTCTAAGCATTTTTAGTTACATTCCAATTGAGTGATACTATGTTAAAAGTTGGGCTATTGATTTAATGCATTAAAAATGCGTTTAATTTATGGGTCACACGTTATATTAGGTGTCTTTAACTACTATGTACTTGCATAAAAAATGTTTGTTACAATGTACTTATTGTGTTCATGTTGTATTGCAAAACAAATTTGCTGCTATTAAGGTGAGATACAGGTCATGTTGGAGACAGGTTTTGTGGTACGGGTAGGTTTAAGGGTGGGTTAGGGCATAAGGGAAGGGTCAAACATCAATTATTCAAACTTAAAATATCACCCTAATGTTTTTGCACTTATCATATATCTGAATTATCTTAATTTGGGGCCTTTCTCCAGAAATCGATGTGATTAATATCAGTTGTATTGATTAATTAATCAAAATATGTAATTCGGTAACATTTTAATCAATCGACAGCTATAGTTGATACCATTATAGATATTCAATATTACATTTTCTCTTGTTTTTGCTAGGCCCAGCGTCCATCCCAGTACTCTAGTAGTGGTTACTCATCCCGCTCTGCTATTGATTTCGGACCAAAAACCAAAATCAGTTACACAGGAGGTGGTGGCGGAGGCGCTGCATATTACCAGGAAGAGTTCGCGGGTAGCGGTTACCAGGGTGGCCAGGTTCAACAGCAGCAGGTCGGCGCAATGACTCGTTCCTTCAGCCGAATGGGGGGCGACCCGGAGACAGTGTCAATGCATTCCATGCGTGTGGCAACCGTCCCACGCCAGGTTGTTTCTTCTTGGGTGGCACAGGATGACAGCGATGGCAGTATAGTTTCAGAACGTGATGCCACTTATGCACAACAGGCTTCCATGCAAAGCATGAGCAACGGCTATGCTGCCAACACCTACCCACGCCAGTCCATGTATTCCACCTCTAGAGTGAACGGATTTGAATGCGGACCGCAGCAGGTCAGTTCCATGACGCTACCGGCCATGAAACGCTCCCTCAGCGGAACGCTCGCCTCTGGTGGCGGCATGGAGCAGGAAGTCTACGTTAGCCGGCAGTCCTTCAAAGGCCCCGCCCACCGCACCATCAGCCGAATCAACAATCGGCAAATAAGTCGCACATCCAATGTCTCATCATCTGGCATGTACGGAAGTGCCGGAGGATTCAGCGGCTCCCAGGGCAACCTGGCGATGGTGCAGCAGGGAAGGCTGTCGCGTGCCGGCTCTGTGAGGAGTATGCATAGTGTTGGGAGAGGCAAGGATGTGTTTGAAGGCATGGATTTCTCGGGCAGCATGGGCAATCTAAGCGGGTAAGAACACGTATCTTAGGTGTGTGAAAAGAGAGCGAAACACATCCTAAACAAGAAAAAGGAAGAATTTTTTGAAGTAGTGATGAGACGGAAGTAGCGACATATTTTTTTCTTTCGTATTGTGACGTACATCCGAGTGAAATGGCTTATCTTGGAAAAACAAAAAGTAGGGCGGGATTGTTGATTGGATGGAGGCAGATCTGAATGCGAGCTTGCAGTCAACTGTAAGAAAGGTGTGGAGCTAAGCGGACTAAATAATTGAAGAAGTCTGGTGTACGTCACCAGAGAGAAGCCCGTCGTTTCACCGGAAGATCATGTTACAACATTTTGATTCATAATTACAGTATTTAAAAAAAAGAAAAAAAGAAAAAAGAACCATATATATGGATGAATCATTTAATATAAGATCAGTAACATGCATTTAGAAAATGGATAGGGATTATTTGCTTTTAATGCCGAATTTAAGGGTTGTTAGGCAAAATACAAAGCAGAGTTTAGTTTTTTACAGTTGCCGAGCACCATCAAAACTTGCTGAATTGAAACGGAAGTATTTCATTTACTGGATTATTCAAAAAAGTCATTGTAGCATAGTTAAAAAAAAAATTACACCACTCAAAAGTAGGCCTAATTGCTTAAAATGCACAAATAATGTGTCTAACCACAAATTACGTCTTACCAAATACCTCCTTATTACTGTCAGTCAAAATTTCCCTGAATTATGTAGCATAGCTATTTGAGCCACACTGTTTTACAACAAACACTGCATATTACTGTTTGCAAATTAGCCTGTTAGCTATTTTCATTCAAATACTTAGCTTGTTGTGCTAGTATGACTAACAGTGTGTGCAGCACTGACCTTTGAAGCAAGAAATTATTCATACTTTGCTTTAACAGCCTGTCAGTACACCCACCCGTAGCTTATCTATTCTTGTTGCACCAACATGTGTGCGTGTGTGTTTGATGATGTTGCCCAGCCCTGCCTATATGTGTGTAAAAAGTGAAGAGCGAGTCTGTTGTGCAGGCACACCCAAACCGGTCCAGCCACCTCACACTTCACACACCCTGGGAAAGAAACACACACTTCCTAGCACTCCTGTGACATGCACCAGCACACACAAACACACATGCAGGAATGTCCCGTTAAGAAAAACTTTTTTCAAATAATGCTGACTCTTAAAATGGAAGTAGTAGTAGTTAAGAAGCTAAAATAAGCTAGTATAACAATTACTTGAGATAGGAGCAACCTTTTTCTTCAAGCTCCACTCTAGGCACAAATCGAAATGAATAGTGTTTTTTATTTATTTATTTATTTTTTACAATACTTGGAAACATTGAGTAGAGTGTTGACAAGAAATTATGGGTAGAAGAGTTGGGAACACTGTGCTAATTTCAGCTTTTTGTGCTAATGATTTGAGAACATTTTTAAAGACCAGATAACTTTGAACAAACATTCTATTAATGTTACTGGAAGAACGTTTGTTCATAACTTTAAGAAAACCTTGCCAGAACATTAGCTAAAGTTCTGAGAACGTTCCCTGTTAGCTGGGTAAAATTTTGAATGTCCTTGAAAAAACCTATGAACCTACAACTAAGCAATATCACCATCTTTACTGGACAAATTTACTAAATAAATGTTAATTTTTTTGTATAGACTCAACAGCTTGGACATGCCTACTGCCATTGACTATCTTAATCTGGCCGATCATGATCTTCAGATGTTGGGAGCTGCCTACATCCAACACGAGTGTTACCATAACAATGATGCAAAGAAACAGGTATGCAGTTGCTTTTCATCTGAAGAAACATTCAACTGAAATGTATAAATGTGTGTTTTCGATTCAAGTAGAACGTCTGTGTTTCTTTCAGGTGAACCAGCTGAAGGGAATTCCTCGCCTGGTGCAGCTATTCAACAGTGAGAATCAAGAGGTGCAGCGCTATGCGACCGGCGCCACCAGGAACCTCATCTATGAGAACATGGAGAACAAAGTGGCCCTTATTGAAGCTGGCGGGATCCCCAAGCTCATACAGGCCCTAAAAGAACAAGACGATGAACTCCGCAAGAACATCACAGGTGGGCATTTCAGTCATGTTGTTCTAGTTCAGTTTACTGCCATTGGATCACGTGTTTTTAATTATGACGTAAACCTTTTAAAGTGAATTTTATTTCTTGGGCTGCATAACAAAGCTTAATTTTCACACAAGAAGCCTAAAGGTGCAGTCACATTTAAAATTGTTTGACAAGTTTTGCGGGCAAAATAGTAATTTCAATAGGAATCCAAGTGATCAGGAATTTCACTTGAGGACGAAAGATTTCACCATGCGGATTTTGCAATGGGTTCAAGTAGGTCACATGGATTGATCTCAGTTTATCAGCCTTTTGTTTCACATCCTCTTTTATCACAGGCCCGCATAAAAATACTCTAGATTCTAGCTGAGCTTTAAAGGGATAGTTTACCCAAAAATGAAAATTCTGTCATTATTTACTCACCCTCATGTCATTCTAAACCCATAAGACTTTCGTTCATCTTCGCAACACAAATGAAGATCTTTTTAATGAAATCTGAGAGTTTTCTGTCCCTCCATTGGCAGTCTACGCAACTACTACTATCAAGCCCCAGAAAGGTAGTAAAGACATCATTAAAGTAATCCATCTGACTCCAGCGGTTTAACCTCAATTTTATGATCAATTTCTCATCTTAAAGGGTTAGTTCACCCAAAAATGAATTGAAATGAATAGTGTTTTTTTTATTTATTTATTTTATTTTATTTTTTACAGTATTTGGAAACATTGACAAGAGAATTGACAAGAAATTATGGGTAGAAGAGTTATGGGTAGAACACAGTTGGGAAACCGTGCTAATTTCAGCGTTTTGTGCTAATGATTTGAGAACATTTTTAAAGACCAGATAACTTTGAACAAACATTCTATTAATGTTACTGGAAGAACTTTTGTTCATAACTTTAAGAAAACCTTGCCAGAACATTCTGAGAATGTTCCCTGTTAGCTGGGAACGTTAATTACTCACCCTCAAGTCGTTCCAAACCCGTTCCAAAATTTCGTTCATCTTCGGAACACAAATGAAGATCTTTTTGATGAAATCTGAGAGTTTTCTGTCCCTCCATTGGCAGTCTACGCAACTACTACTATCAAGCCCCAGAAAGGTAGTAAAGACATCATTAAAGTATGTGACTCCAGGTTTTACCACAATTTCACATCTTAAAGGGTTAGTTCACCCAAAAATGAAAATTCTGTCATTAATTACTCACCCTCATGTCATTCCACACCCGTAAGACCTATAGATTCACAGTTGATTCCAGTGATGTTTTATGTTAGCATGTTGCTAAGCTAATGACTCAATATTCTAATTAGAATAAATAGCACAAAAATATTCTTTGAAACATTTAATTTTAATTAGTTCAAACTGTTTTTGATAATCAGCTGATTTTGCTATTCGTAGTTTTACAGTGTTTAAAAAATGTGGAAAATATAGATACACCTTTTTAAACATTCATCTTTCAATTAAATATTTTTTTCATTCTTAATGATGAGGTTCAGCATCCTTTTATGCCATTTGACTGGATGTACGAACAGGTTTTCAAAGTCAGTGTAGATGTGTGCATATGTATCCGCATGCGCTCCATGTAGGGCGTTGACTGATCTCAGTATTGCATCAAGCTGCATTAATTATTGCTCAACGTTGTCTCAACATGTGCAGTGGAATGAGAGGACTCCTGTAGCGAAGGTTCGTGAGTCAGGTTTATGTCAGCGCTTATGGCTCTGTGCGTGTCTAGATATGCAGGAACTCCAATAAACTTCTACATATGAGAATACTACGATTAAACATGGGGTCATTTAAGTGGATGACATCATAACGAAAGTCAAGGAGGATGTAAATCTTTTACTTTTTTCCCTGTTTCCTTATCTTTATTCAAATTCTTATCTATTTCCCATGCCTCTTTCCCATGCTCTTTTCCTCATTCTCTTTATCTCTCTCCCTCCTGCTCTCATTCCCTGTAGGTATTCTGTGGAATCTGTCCTCTAAGGATAACCTAAAAGAAAGGTTGGCACGAGAAACTCTTCCCGAATTGACGGAGAAGATTCTGATTCCCCTCTCTGGCACTGGGGACCAGGACATCATTGAGCTGAGCCCCTCAGAGTCCGACATCTTCTACAACACCACTGGCTGTCTCAGGTACACACACGCGCACACACACACACACACACACACTTTTTTTATGTTCCCCTTTACTTGTTCCTGTTCCTATAGGAACTTCATCTAACTTCAGTGAATGATAATGCCCTCCAGGCACATCACTGCTAGGAAACCTGAGAACAAGAACACTTAAGAGTCATGTTTCAATCCAAAACCCACCCCAAAAAGAAATTATATTTTAGAAAATTATAGAAAATGAAGCCTGTTTTTAGGACTGTTATTCTTAGAAAATCATAGAAAATGAAGCAAATATTTAGGACTGTTATTTATTTATTTTTTTAGAAAATTACAGAAAATTAATTATTAAAAAATTAATTAATTAATTATTACTGTTATATTGTGAAAATAATAGAAAATGAAGCCTATGTTTACAGTAGGACTGTAGTTTATAGATTTTTAAAAAAAAAAGGAAATTATAGAACATGAATTATATTTATATTTATACTGTCATTTTTAGAAAATTATAGAAAATTTATTTTATTTTTTAGCACTATTTTTTTTTTAAAGAAATGTATAGAAAATGAAACCTATTTTTAGGACTGTTATTTTTAGAAAATTAAAAAAATAAATCCTATTTTTTAAGACTTATTATTTTTAGGACTATTTTTTGTATTGTGGCATTATTTTCATGACAGTTAGTCAAATTAATTTTTTTTTTATTATTTCTGAAAATATATTTTAGTTAAGAAAATGTAATGAGACTCACCACTGAGAATAATGGTGAGTACAAATAAATTTATTTTAAAAATAAAATGTATATGGCAAGCAGGGTGGGGCCGAGAGCCATGGGAATGGAGTGATAATATATAACATATATGTAATATTCCTTTTTTGATTTTGGGTGAAACAAAGTGTGTTTTCATGAGATTCAGCCTTTCATATATGCCTTTGCTTCCTTGTACAGGAACTTGAGCTCAGTGAACGAGAAGACCAGACAACAGATGAGAGAGACCCGTGGCCTTATAGATGCTCTGGTTGGCTATATTCAGAAATGCTTGTTGGACACTAAAGTGGAGGAGAAGGTAACTGTGTAACACACACTTTACTTTCTGCCTCTGTTGTTGACTGCTTGAAAATTATGTGTTTATATGACCATTGATGTTCCTCTTTCAGGGTGTGGAGAACGCAGTGTGTGTGTTGAGGAATCTGTCCTATCAGCTGTACAGTGAGATTCCCCCCTCAGCACTGGCACGGTTGGAGGGTCCGAGCCGAGCTCAGAGCTCTTCAAAAGGAGAAGCTATCGGTTGCTTCACCCCTAATAGCAAGAAGGCCAAAGATGTAAGGAGAAGCTGCTTTCAAATTCCTATTTCAATGTACTAATTTCATTCTCACATTACAGCTTAATCTCATATTTTGTCTATACTTCCAGAGACAAAATCAGGACCTCACCACATTTACAGAAGTGTCGCGGCAGCCCGCAGACATCGAGTGGCTCTGGCACCCTAAGATAGTGGAGTTGTACAACCAGGTGCTGCAGCGCTGTGAGATCAACTCCACCACACGAGAGGCCGCGGCCGGAGCCCTGCAGAACATCACTGCTGGAGAGAAGAGGGTAAGAGATTTACCTCACATCAGTTATGTTGGCTCCAACTACTCAGAACACCAGAGAAACTGACTAGAAATGCATTAACAACTACCCAAAACACCTTAGCCTGACAACTAGGGGTGTAATGGTTCACATTACTCACGGTTCGGTTTGTATAACGGTTTTAGGGTCACTGTTTCAGTACGGTTCGGTATATGCTATGTTCAGAAAAAAAGGACTACTGTCAAAAAAATAAATCTTGAAAATAATAACAAATAATAATATAATAAACAAACTACAAGAAACAGCACAAATAAATACAATATAACAAAGAATAGAGCAAAAAAAATAAAAATAAACAGTGCTTTTTCAGACAGGTCTAACAAGTTTTGAAGTACAGAAATTGAATAAAATAATCAAATGTAAAATAGCACTGCATATAATCTTCACTGAATAAATTAAATAGAGATTAATCCTTAAAGTTACAAAAGTTATTCAGTCAAAAGCAGTCAGTGATTTCTTTGTCTTTTGTTGTGTGATTAACATTAAAAACACAGACAGCAAGAATATTAGGTTACTGTCACTTTAAGACAATGCATTCAGTACTCCGATACTGTACACATGCATTGTCTTTCTCGACTGTTTACTTTCACTTAAGACATAACGAACTATGGTTGCATGTTGACATGATTTTTGTGTGAATTTGTCCGTTCAAGTGCTTTTTTTTTTTTTTTTTGACCAACGCTGTTGTAACATATTGGGAATTGGGAAGCTGAATGGCAAGTTCCCAGACAGGAGATTTGTATGATGCAGGCAGCGGCTTTATCCGCGGCTTGTCTCCTCTTGCCATGCTGAACTGCAACACACCAACACGTGAAGAAATGTGCTGTCAGCAACAGATTTACATAATAACAGATGATAGGAGAGCTACTCTCATGTGAAACGCATGTGGAGCGTATCCATCAACAGAAACATACATTAAAGTCTTGTCCCACCAAGGCTGATAACGATAAATATATCGTTGGAATCACTTTTAGAATGATTTTTTCCAATTGATGAACGATAAAAACATTGACAGCCAATCATATAAACAGAAAGATATCGTCCACTGGTGTGGATGCTAATGTAGTTATCATTATAGTTATCTTTATAGTTATCGTTCTTGGTGTGAACGGGCCTTAACGGTCTGTTTGTGCAGCGTTTCCCTCCCCCAACAAACTATATTATAGATGCCTTGTCAGATTTGAGATTAACCACAGTGGAAGTGCATGCTGAACCGCGGGGGAAGAACGGTACGATTCGATTTTTATATGTTTTATTTATTTATTTTTTTATTTCAGCCTAAATTCACAAAATCTTAGCCTAATTATTACTTAGAACACATTAGCAACTGTCTAGCAACCCTCCATAACAGCCTAGCAACCACAGAGTATACTTTAGTAACAGTCTGACAATGCCATAGAAACCACCCTTAACAGTGAGCACATTTAGCAACGCATTAACAATCACACAGAAAACCTTATCAACTGTGGCTAGTTGCATACATTTATTTCAACTATTAAATTTCTTTTTCTTTTTTATATCTCAGTGGGCGTCCATCTTGAGTCGTGTGGCGATAGAGCAGAATAGGATGTTGCCTGTCATTCTGGATCTCCTCAGGACCAACAACGATCTAGAGCTCCGTTCTCTCACCGGCTTCCTCAGAAACCTCTCTCGTCATGCCAAGGACAAGAACGACATGGGTGAGGCTTCCTTCTCTGGCCACAAAACTGGAGTCAGTCGCTCCTCTGTAGCATTAGAGAAGCTCATTGCTCAATTTCTTTCACTTTAGCTACTAAGGTGGTAAATCCCTTGCTTGCCAAACTGCCCTCCGACGGCCGCCAGAAGGAGCCGTCAAGTGATGTGGTGGTGAACGTCTGTGGAGCCCTCAACAACCTGGTGAGCAGCAGCATGGTGGCGGCACGGGACATCTCCTTCTTTGATGGTCTGCCCAAACTGGTGGGCATCAAGACCACCCATGACAGCAGGTAAAACTAGAAGTCATCTAACTATACAACAAACATCTCAAAAATTATAGAATTTCCATACTAACGTTACGATTTCAATTTTCACCCAGTCCTGCCAAACTGAAAGCTGCCAAAGCAGCGGCGACAGTGCTAAGCAACATGTTCCAGTACAAGAAACTACACAAAGATTACAGGAGTGTAAGTGCTTTGATCATATAAATTATATACATAAAAGGCATTTTTTAAAAAGTTTTTCTCACATGAGACATACATGTTCTACATAGAGCGGGTCATCCCCTCATGTTGGCTGACTTTTTGAGCTCACACAACTAGCAGAATACAAATCACTTTATTGCGATAACCAGAAATCTGTTTGCACTCTTTATTCCCTCTATTTACACTGAAAGAACAACTCGAGCCATATCTGCAGACCAGAATATCACAGAGACTTGGTGGTGGACTCATTTATTTGTCAGCAATTACCTAGCAACCACAAAGCAAAGCTCTAGCAACTACCCAGAACACCTTAACATCATTGAGGTGACTTTTACAAAGCACCACTCACATTTACTTAATAAATTGTAGAAGATTTTTTAAAATTTTTTTACTTCCTCAGTAAAACTTTAGTAGCACTTGGACAATTTAAAAATCGACGTACACTCACGTGAGACTTAGATCGTTTGGATGTTTGAATGAAGATCGTCCTCTTTTAATGGTTAATCGTGCAGCTCTACTACTTAGGTATTTGTATATATAAAAGGTTTGGTTTTGTATGATTCGTCCACACCATTTTCAATTATTGAACTTTGGTGCATAACTGCTCCCATACCATTTATTCTACGGACATGAATGACTCAAATCATGCGGTTTGACAAACCTGCAGTTTTCTAAATGATTGGACTTATGATTTTTGAAAAAGAGAAAAGATCCCATCAATTTACATTGAAAAAGTGTCTCAAGCCATATCTAGAGACCAGAGACCAGAATATTATAGACATGGCGGTGAACAAACGTTTTTGATGTGGGCCAGGCCACTTCGAACTGCCTAGAACTGCCTAGAAACCACATAGCAACTACCCAGATCGCCCTAGCAACCACACCTTGGAAAACCACTCACAATGTCTGGATCTACTTACACAGCAAGCACTACTCGCATTTACTTTACAAAATTATAACTGTTAAGCATTTCTTTCTTTATTTTCAGTCAGCTTAGAAAGACCCATCCTCAGAATGTGTCTGTTTGTGTTTTGCGCGTTAGGAATTAGTACAGTTGTACATCACAGTTACTGTCATTCCTCCCTGCCCTCTAGACATTTTCCAGTTATTTGAAGACTGTTTAAAAAGCAACATACACAAATACATTCAAACAACACCTATCATACCGAATAAACAAAAGCAAAATAGCCTGCTTATTTATACAGTCATATTGGAGTTGCTTTTTTCCAAAACACACAAACACACTTACACACTCAAAGAGTGTTGATATGGGTAGAGGTTCAGCCACACCCTGAGATGTGGATTTCAGGTAATTTCCTCGTGAACATGTCCAAACACACCATAGAACTCCACAGGTGGAAAAAAAACAAAACAAAACAAAAAAACATGTTCTTTCTTCTAACTTCAAATCTGGGATGGTAGCCAGTGTTGCTACCTGGTATAACTATGTGCCTGTTAGATTCAAAGCGTCACTCACTCATGTGGTGTTTTCTGCTTCGTGTTTTACAGAAAGGGTTCCAGAGAGAAGATTTTTCAGACATGGGCATCTGAACCGATCAGATTGTGAAATAGGAAGATATTTAATAAGGACAATGGATAAAGAAAATACAAAATGCTGCCGGAACGCCTGCAACATATTTTGAAACATGACAATGTATGTAAAACACACATTTAGCCTTGTATTATTGTTATTTTTTCCAAAAATCCTCAGGGATTTATTGCAATATTTGTCTTTTTTTACTGGCTTTTGCCTGTATTTTTTCTTCTTTGTTTATTATAGGACCGCAGACTCTCCATGATATAATAATTATATCCTGGGAATTTAATCGCTCTTTTTAAAATGGTTGCATTTAAATGTTTATTTTTTAAGATATTTGTAGAAAATATATATGTATTATGGATGGTAGGGAAGACATTTTAGCAAGAAAATTGGAATTGTAAGATTATAGATGATGTGAGAAGACTGTCATATTTTTTTTTATAATACATATAAACATTGATTCAAGACAGATTCAAGCTGTTAATCAGCCTGCTTGTCATGATAGAGTTGCTTATTTCTTACTAGGCTAATTCAGTTCTAGTGGGTTTTCTTTTTTTGGTACTTTGATGTGTGTACAGAAATTGTGTATCATTATTACCTGTACAAATGATAGGAGGTTTAATAATAACTATAATGATATGATGACACATGGTAAAATACCATCTGAATGTTTGAATGGAAATGTTGCATTTAAACCTATTGACTAATGGTTGATGCCACAGGGATCAGAGATTGTTTTTCAAAAAACGCATTAAGGTCACTAAAATATGCCAAATAAATCACGTCTGTTCATTTACAAATTTTCTTAGTTTTCGTAATTGTATATGGTGCAATATGTGCATTAATTTGACAGTAAGCAACTTTACTCACATGTAGTGTTTTTTTTTATTTTTTTATTATTATGGTTGCCAAATGTTTAATGTTTTGGTTTGGTTTGGGTTTTGGTTCTCATTTTATATTTAATCTGTTCTGTATACAACACAGTCAAATAGACTGTTATGAGTGATCTGCAATCTTTAAATATCTGAGACTTGCTTTTATTGGATCAAGAGTTGATCCTGCAGAGGTCTTGGACTTTCTGACCTTTAAGAATGCATGGAATGCTCTCTTTCCAAAGCCTTTGATGATTGAATGTCTAGTATATTTTATAATTCAACATATATTTCATTGTTAAATGCATGTGCGTGAGTGTCATAGATCTATGTTGTTTATGTAAAACACAATAAAAAGAAAATAAAGCAAGTTCAAGTTGTTTTTGTCAACCTCATTTTGTGAAATCCTGTATTAGAATCTCTTAATCCTCTGGTGCTCTTCAGTCACTTTTGACAGAAACATTTTAGTTTAGATTTTTACTTTTTTTTTTTTTTTTTTACTTCAGAATGGTGACACTTGGTGACTTTTTTATGCTACTTGCTATGTGAACACACACACACACACACACACACACACACACACACACACACACACACACACACACACACACACACACACACACACACACACACACACACACAAATTGTGGACATTATTTATTTTACTGAAAATACAGAAGTTCCATTTGAAGTGTTTAGTTGCTTTTGACCATAAAGAGTATGACCCCTAAATAAGGCGCACCAGAGGGTTAAAGGGGCAGTGCACTAAAAGTATTTAAGGGATTCTAGTTTGCATTTATGTAAAAACACCTTTACAATGTTTTGTAGCAGAATTTCCCATTCCTGCTGATTTCTAGTTTGTTTCTCATGTCAGCAAAAATTGTTAAAAATGTCTTTATCCCACCCCGCCTTTTCTTTTGCTCTTTGCGTCTGTTTCAAGCTCTTTTCTATCCGCCTCTAATGTCGACCCACCCCTATTTACATACTTTCTCTCTGCTTCGACATGAACAATCATCTACCACACCCTACTGCAAACCCAAAGACTTCCTCAAGAGCCGCCACATTTACAACATATCTAGCCTAAATCACAGATTGTCCGATAATGTCTGTATATTCTGAGAGTAATATGTACTGATGACATCTGAAATATAACAAAGCTTTTCTTAGTGTTGCATGTTCAACATTTTATGAATTTTGACCTCAATGTCACATTGCTCTGGGCAATGACAAGGGAAGCTATGTACCTCAGAGCAAATTGCAGGGTACAAAACATTCACTATTTACGTCACACCCACAACTGAGTGTCACAGACTGTTCTTTTGCTGGTGTTGACTGATGGCAGTTTTTGAAGAAAAAGTGCAGTGGTCATTAATCTTCCATTCAGAACTTAAAACTAAGTTAGTATAACCTAATACTAACTTGTTGCATGATACAGTGTCAGTGCAGGGCAGTATGAGCATTTTATCAGTCACAATCACATTTCCTTGTAATTTTTGATAATATATTGGTAGAATAATAGAATAATAGAGGTTGTGTTAGTTTAAACATTATAGTTTTAGGCTGCTAACGCAACCTATGCCCTCTACTGGTAGATCAGAACCCATAAACATGCTCTGCTGGAGTTCAGTGACTATAATCATTAATTACTTTAACAACTCAAAACACTTTTTTTTTTGCAATAGCTAAAGCTTAATTTATAATGTGATGACAAACTAGATCAAGTTTTATAACTGGAAATCAAGTTATAGCGCTTGATACAATACAGATTGTTTCAAAGCATTTGAGCATATCTAATATAGGCCTAAAACCTAGTTTAATTTTTGAAAAGAAAATCCATTTTCAAAAGCAGATTATCTTTCTCAACATTTAATTATATTTTAAAATATTAATATAATGGCAATTACAAAATCAAAATTATATTTTGTAATTGTCAGGGGATTTTATTTTAAAAAATCTATTTCTGCGACGTTGCGGTTGACAGTTCAATTTCATATGATGTGTTTTGTACTGACTCTCTCTCTCTCTCTCTCTCTGTGTATGTGTGTGTGTGTATACATCCTATAATGAGGACTGAATGGCTTACAGTCTACAGATTTTACTTTATTTGTTAAGGTTATACTATATTTTTGGTTACTATATTTGTTACCAAAAACGATAACAATAACTACAAAGATAGTTGACTAATCACTAATCACTAAAAAGTGATCTTGTGAAGTTCTGTTACAACCAGAATTACATTCAATCAATTCAATCTACACTTGAAAATAAATCTCTTATTTATCGTACATCATGTCTGCCAAAATTATATACTGTAATCATGATCACAACTTGTAATAATTAAGAAGCTCATTATTTCTGCCTAAAATTAGTATGTTAGCTAACATGATTTCTATTATCTTAATCTTAATCCCATTTCTGAAATGGACATTACTTTCAGTCACCTCTGATAACAGATCACTTTAAATTGTAATGTAGACATGCATTTTCTGTAAAGCTGCTTTGAAACAATGTGCATTGTGACAAGCGCTATACAAATAAATTAAGTTGAAATACACATCGTGAGCACACAGAACTCAACTCTGAACAAAAACTTTCTTTTCAAGGGGTGAGTGGATTCTAACTTAAACACCTCTGATTGGCCATTGCGTTCAAGAAAGCAATAGATATGTCTGTGATTGACTACTGAGCTCAATGCTGCAAAACGCATTGTAAATAGAAACCTTTAATGCTCTCCAAAGCTCAAACACAAATACGTACTAGAGCAAAAAAGTTTTGCCATCAATGGGCCCCCCTGATTCCCCAGGGCCCTAAGCAGCCAATTATCTCACTTATTGGTTAAAGTCCAGCCTGCTCGCTATTTTAAAATGCTCATAAATTGGCCAAATCATATTTATATTTAAATCTAATGATTTATACAACTTTCTGTGAGGGTTAGGTGTCAGGTTAGGATATAATATCACTGTTCTCACTAATATAGTGCAACAAACCTGTATGTATTGTTTTGACTTGCTTTGTGAGGACTAACTGTCTTCATAATGTAGTGTCTCTATCACTACATTATGAGCTGTCTTCATAAATCAAATGGCAAAATAAACATACGTTTTATTAAAATATAAAATGGTCAAAAGTGTTCTGTGAGAGTTGTGTTTAGAGGTTAAGGGATAGAAAATATGAGCTTAGTATACAAAATAATTACGCCTGTGGAAAGTCTTCATAATGATAGATGTGCCAACATGTGTGTGAACATCCACATTTGTGTAGACTTCCCGACACTGTAGATTTCTTTTTTTGTAAACCTTTTCTCTGAAATTTGTCACCCTAGCCTTTGCAAAAGTTTTCCAACAGTTAGTAAATATTATTTAACTTATAATTTTATATATTTAAATATATCATAATATATATTTAAAAATAGTCTGTATGATCAAATTCTCAGCACTCTTCCTCTGCACAGTGCTCTGCATGACTGTTGTCTAGTTGTCTAGCCCCATCTCAGCCCCATCTCAGCCCCATCTCAGCCAGCTATGAAACCATAGAACTTGTGGCCGAGATGCCATCCATCCCCGACATGAGAAAAGTGCTGCATAACATTGTAGACAGGTCAACAGTAAAGTCTACACACTCTCTTATTCCCAGCTCGGTTTCCACTGCCTATTGCAGACGTTGAGATCACTAGTTGTCTTTGTGCTATGACTGTTCCGCTATGTGGTGTGACAAAGCTGAATGTAGAAGGTGCTTCTATATCAGAACTCTTTTCTCTCGTATGATAAGAAACCCCCCACCTTAAAGGGGCGATTTCCATACAAAAAGCACAAAGTACTGCAGAGGGAGGCATGACATGCTAGGAGGTATGACATGCTCTGCTGGGGACTCCAGAGTGAATCCTGGAAACAATAAGAATGGCTACTATTTGGGCATTATATTGATGTGTAAGGCACCAACACTGTCGCCGCTTTCCTAGAAAACAAAATACAAAAATAAAATAATATCTTTATGTCCTTTCAAAGTATTCAGTGGCCAGTATGGCCACCCTTCTTTTCAATGACTTTCATGAGCCGCCCATTTATAGAAGTAGTCAATGTCTTGATTTGTTCTCAATCAATTGTAGTTGATGCAGCCACCACAGCCTCCCAGATGCAGTTCAAAGATGTGTACTGTTTTCCTCACTTTAAATGTCATGCTTGAGAAGCTTGAGAAGCCCACAAGTTCTCAAGTGGGTTCAAATCAGGTGAGGAAGGGAGCCAGGACATTATTCTGTCATCTTTGTATCAGTGGAATACTTGGCTGCATGTGATGGAGCATTGTCCTGGCCTTTCTGATTGCTGCTTACTTCTTATACCACTGTTTGTAGAAAGTGTCTTCCAGAAATTGGCAATAGTTTTGGGAATTCATTTTCAGTCTGTCTGTGTAGAAGATTTTGTTATGGTAAAATTGATTATAATATAGCATAATATGATGTGTTTTACTTTGCAATTAAAATCATATGTGTGTCAGAAGAAGGCCTACATGTGCTGAAAACATGGCAGCATAAGGCCTGGTTCTAAAAAAGGTTTGCTGTATATACAGAAATTTGAATCGTAAAGAATGTGTACATGAGTATGGAAAATTCTATTTTAGGCTAAGAGAAAGAGAAAAATATGGTCAAAATAACTTGGCCTCAGATCATGTCGCATGGTATAAATATGAGACGGAAAGCAAGGAAGAACAGTTGTTGCCTCTGCAGACATAACAGCTCCACTTTGTAATAAAGTGTGTATTCTGAATCAAAGATTTTGAGAAGTGTTTTGTTTTACAAAAAGAAGAAACTACCACATTTGGCACCCCAGATGGGACTGGTTTGAAGCTGAGGAAAACCACAGAATGGGGCTTCACTGATTGACCAACATAGGAAAAAAGTGGCCACAGGTGAGCAGTCTTATGCTTATTTAAATACTTGTGTTGGTCATCAGAGATGCTCAGTGTGGTGAGATACTAAAAGCTTCACCAAATTCAAAGAACTAAAAGGAAAATAATCTTTGATTCTAGAATACTTGCATGTAGTGTGTCAGGCCTGGGTTAAGGAATTACTGATAAAGATATCAGTGGATCTGTGTTAATGCATGCACACGGATGGAAAAACGTTCACGGTTACCGCTTTCATTAAACATAAGGTTGATGAAAGGTCTGCTCGGGTGAACGGGTTAAGTCTATTATATTACTTTGTGAAAAATCAAAGGGTAGTAGACTTGTCTAGCTCAAGATACCGCTCTGTGACGACAGAGGACTGCATGGTTGAGACTAGGATTATCTATGATACCGCTTTGTTGTTGATCAGCAGAGGACTGAATGGATAGATAATGGTTTTTTATTTATGGTATTATTTATGGCATGTAGAATCAGGAGTTTGTGTCAGGGAGTGTAGAGTTAGGAGTCTGTGTCAGTGTCTGTGTAATAGGCCTATGTGTGTGTGTGAAAGGTGTGCATACCAATATTTATAAATAAGCTCCTTTCCTCTGGACTGTGACAGTTGATACTTGGTTAATGAAAAAGTTTATGAGAAGAAAAATAGTTGCAGTCCACAGAAAAGTAGATAAAATAAAGAAATGAGTGTATGAGCCCTGTGGGGACAAAAGATTTTGAGCCCTAAGGGGACAAGTGTGAAAGAAAAAGGTTGACCCATTTCTTAATTAAGGACTTAATTTTTGAATGTGATGACTGTGGTGAGTGTTGTGAATGTGAGAAAGAATTAGTTAAGATACTAGGTTTGCAAAATAAACTATTAATAAAATAAATAATTTGTGTAGTTGCACCAAGAAGTAAATAAATAAATAAAGATTAGAAAAAGACTTATTGGTTAGAATTAAAAATTTCACAAAGAAAGTTGTATATGAAATTGTGAGAATTGCAGGAAGAAAGAAAAATATTGCAAGATATTGACTTTAAAGAATAGTATAACAAAAATAAATAAAATAATAATATATTTATTTAATAAATAAATAACTAAATTAATAAATAATAAGTTTGCACGTGCTTAAAATATTATGTCATATATCTGCAGATGTTCAAAATTTGTATCTCGTTATCCCAGGAGGACAGTATGAAAAATTATTCCATTGCAGAAATTTAGGTTTGTGTTAACAAAAATAACTTGTGCTGAATGAGAACAAGATTGAGTGACCAAGTTAAAAGAAATGATGCAATAGTCATAGACATTTTACAGCTATCTTAGTAAATGAAACTTGATTAAAATGAAAGGAATTCTTTGATGATGGTTGAGGAAAATTTTATCCACTATATTAGATTATTTTGATCCCAGCATGTGAATATAGATGAAAAGACTGAAGTCTGAATTATAATAGGAAAATTGTTTAATTTTAGTATACTTAGATAATCAAAGATAGATTTTTGCATATTGCAAAGAAGAATTAGCTTTGCTTTTTCCTGCAATGAAGAACTTGCTTCACTAAACCCCAGAATGAGGGAACTGCTGTTTTCAACCAGTGAGATTTTTGATATAAAAGATTTAGTGAATTTAGAAAAAGAGCTGATTGCTCAGACATTGTTTAGATTAGAATTTACAAAAGTTCAATTTGACTCATGCGGATCTCTGAGTGTTCAAGTTTCAGATGGCTTCAGTAACAGTGCTGTAACAAATGGAAGCAACAAATGGAGAGAGGGCAAAAGTCCCCAAAGACACGACTGCAGAAAGAAGAAGAGAGAATGTGGGTGATGAGCTTTCAGCTCCCCTCCTGAAAGGACAATTCTAAACTTCAACATGGAGAAAGACTGATTTAATTTAGGAAAAGGTGAAATGTTCACTGGAGACTTTTCCTGAGGACAAAGAGGCTATCCTGAGATGCAAAACTGTGGCAAGATCAATCCAAAGCCAAACATGAGAAGAGGCAAAGAAACAGCAGAACTTACATTCCACTCCAAAACACCATGCCTTTGAGTGACATCACAGGCTGAAGATGCATATAGACCAAAAGCCAAGCAGCTTCAACAGACTGATGGTCTGAACTGAAGGACTTCTGACAACCCTTCCCTTATGGGCACAGGTGTGGCATCTTCAATGATCACTAGAGACTGTTTCAAATTTTGTTAAGTATATATATTAACTTAATTCATCTTGAGAAATCACTAGTCTTATAGCAGTTCTTTGCATTCTCTGCTAAACTAACATTCTTTGTCTGCTTTTATAGTAGAAACCAATCCAGCTTGTGTAAAAAAATAGAGAGAGGAACTTCATTGAAAGACAGTAGTGAGTGCTTGACTCACAAACTAAGGCTGGATTTGGTATAGGGAGGGCTATTATATTAAAAACATAATTGTTATATTAAAATTATAATTGAAGGGAAAGAGCACAATTGATTTATGAAAAAAAAAAAAAAAAAGTTTACTGGTCATTCCATCTTGTTTACAAGTAATTTATTAGAATATTAATAAGAACGCCAAACATTATTATGAAATCATACTGTTGTCATCACTGGGGTAATGAGATAGAAATGTTATTGCCCATGGATCCAAGAAGATGCAGAGATCTCTAATCTTATTCTTAAAGTAGCTCATGAGCAACAACAAAAAGACTGTGATAAAATCTATAGTAGGAAAATGATAAAATGCATTTGAGAAATTATATTTGGCTGTCTCAATTGCAGTATGCCTAGGCAAATCATTCTAAAAGAGTTATTAGAAGTAATTAAAGTTTAGTCATTGTTGCATGGGGAATGCTTCAGTGTCTATGTCCTGTAGTTTTTTCTTTTTAAAAAATACAGAGATGTTGGAATTCCACTGCTAAAAGTATATGTTCCCTATTTAGATCATGATCCACTGTGGCAGAAACAAAAAGATGAATGATGGCCATTGGGGAGTGTGCAAGATTGTGAATGATGGTATGAATGAGTGAGAAAAGGTGTCTGAAGAGACAATGAGGCAAATCAATTATTTTGCCAAAACAGCTGTGTATAAATTTTTAATATGTGGGCCCACAGGGCAAAGTATGCCCATTAAAAAGGAAAAAATAAGACCATGGATGAATTGGGTCAAGTATCCTGGTCAGTACCTGGATAATTGTTGTGGCAAAAAATAGAAAACAAAAGAAAAAAGCAATGCCACACTTGCGCAGCGTATAACATGGGAAAGCAGATCAAGCAAGCTTGCTCTGTTCACCCCACATCTAACTTTCTTTTCAGCATATCATAAAGGAGCTGATTCTTTATCAGAAGTATAAAATATTGTTTTAATTGAATCAAAGTGGGTTGAGTGTTTAACAAATGCTTAAGAAATTATGTAGTGATAATGGAACTCAAAACAAATAATTCAGAAATTATAAAAATGCAAATTAGAGGATAAAAATCCATATTGTGTAATTGGTTGATAATAAAAGCAGAGAGCCCCAAACAGGGCCAGGACAGCACTCAGCCCACATGAACATTACACAGGATACATCAAGAAGGACAATGAGCAGATGATTTACCACATGTTGTCACTAACAGAAATATATAAGGTCTCATTCACAGGTGGCAGCAGTGCAATTCTAAGGAGTTTTAATGGTAACATACTACGATGTTACTATTTAATGATGTAATACAGGTAAACCAGCTGAATTGATTCTTTTAAATTTTAAAGGTGAACCACAATATTGTGTGTACAATTTACTGCCATTTAGTAGATTACAACCAGATCTTGAATATACTTCAATGTCTGAAGCAGAAGTTATTTATTGTGCAAATAGTTTTAAAGACCGTATAGAAGATCATACAGGATATTTAGAGGTAAGAAGACACATAAATAATTTTGTGACTGTAACATCCTAACATTGTGCACAGCCTGCTCTAAAAGCTGTAACAACTGTGTGTCACTTAAGCAGAGGGACAAACAGAAAATATTTTTACAATAGCATAAGCTCATGGTGTATGCCATTCACTCGATTCACAGCTCCACTTTGTAATAAAGTGTGTATTCTGAATCAAAGATTTTGAGAAGTGTTTTGTTTTACAAAAAGAAGAAACTACCACATCTGCAACCCATAAAGGTCCAACTAGCTCATCATTAATTATAGTAGCCCACATCATTACACCACACCCACCTTGCTGACGTCTGACTTGAGCTGGTGCTCTGTGTCCATTAGTGAGCCAGTCACGGGCCCAGCCGTCTGGTCCATCAAGAGTTTCTCTCATTTCATCTGTCCATAAAACCTTTGAAAAATTAGCCTTCATGTATTTCTTGGCACAATCTTGACGCTTCAGCTTGTGATTTTTGTTAAGTGGGGCTCGTGTTTCAGCTTTCTTTACCTTAGCAAATTCTCTGAGAACCTGACATCTGGCACTTCTGGAGACTCCAGTAAGGTTGCAGTTCTGGAGGCTAAAGGCATGGAATGGTGGTTTCACGCTAAACCTAGTCAATACTAAAGACCATGGTCTCTGTGTGAACTGATTATTTTGTAAAAATCTGTTGAGTATGAAACAATTGTGTGAGTGTGAGGGAATTAAAATAAATTGGTAAGGAAGTTTAACATTTTGTTTACATTTTTTTTTTTTTAATAAATAATTATGAGAAGTGCCCTTTTATTCATTTGAGCCCCTGCCCCCCAAAATGACTGTGCAGTCCCTGTATCTATGTGCATTGCTGTTGTACACATTCATGGTGTAATAAGCACATGCAGGAATTCGTCATCCTCTTGTTGGTTGTGGTATGAGACACCTATGCGTATTACTATATACATATTGTTATTGCCTGAATATTTCCTCACTTGCTTTGCATGTATTGTCTATGCGTGAGGAATCAAATCTAGCTGAAGCCAATGTTCAGCCTTAATCTTAAACTGTTGCAGCCCCACCGAGATGGTGGTGTTCAACTAAGTCGCATAGATGACTGATTGGCACCAGCGCTGCTGCTGTCTGTTTTTTATCTACATGGCATTGGCCCTGCAATCATCTTATTCTATTGCTCATATTATAACATGTGCTGCAGTTGCTGCTTGTGTTAACAGCTCTCGTGTAGCCACAGCTACTTATCTTCATCACGCCAGCCCTAAACTCTCAGCTTTTGTACCATTTTTTCTGAGTGTGTTGTATGAAACCCGCTTGCATTATGTTCATGACAGCACTGGACATCAATACTGTAACAGTGTTGGTATGACCGCCACCATTAACCACACAGCAGGGGCAGGCTTGCAACTTGCTGCAAGTTGCAACATTATGCGATAGAGTTGGCGTTGCCTGTGTTTGCATTTTTCAGTCCCAGTGCACTGTGACGATGTCAGCGCTCACACTGTGGATGTCACATAATCCTCTGGGATAAACTACACTATGTGATAGTACCGTTACCCACATTGTTCATTCACCAAATTGTCTATAGCGCCGATTTGGCTGGTTTATGCAGCTTCTGGAGGCAAGCGCCGACATGAATACTGGCAGTGAGTGTATGGTTAAATCAAGGTGTTTCCTCATAGCGTCAGCTACTGACGCAATGTCTCATTCCCTCCTGTCAGGGAACCGAGGTTACGTTAGGTAACCAGAGACGTTTTGCATGCTGTTTTATAAATACTATGACACATCCTATATAGTAGGGAAATCAAATGAAGTACAATGAAGTCAAAACCAAATAAAACATGGACCCCACAACTTTATTAAAATATATACACAACCAAAATCCCTATGACTATACATGAAATGTTATTAAACATTTTGCATAAAAACATAAAGAAGTGTGAATGCAAAACTATACAGGTGTAGATAAAAAACTAAGAAAACAGTGACAGTAACATGAAATCATTGGGGGAAAAGTGACTTAAAAGTGCAAAAAGGAACAGGAGTGCGTGTCTCAGATATTGTCCTCTGAGACCAGGCAGTAAAAGTCTGTGCGGGCGGCGTAGTTCCTTGAGCCAAGGTCAGACACATCTATCTCTGGGGGTTTGGGTTCATCCTTCACACCTGGATCTGCAGGAAGCACCGGAGCTTTGGAAGGAAGGGTCTTGTAGATGGGCAAACGCAAACCTGTGAGGCAAACACATAGGTACAGTAAAATGTTGTAACCCTTTATAATGTAAACCCTGTAAAGTCTGACACATGAAATGATAGTAAAAAATCATTTTTTTTTTTTTAAATGGAACCTAATTTATTTTTATTGAACCTTTAGGCCCGGTTTCACAGACAAGGCTTAGCCTAAGCCAGGATTAGGCCTTAGTTCAATTGCCCTAAGTAGCTTTTATAAACGTTCACTAGAAAAAAAAACATAAGTGGTGTGCATCTTGAGACAAAGCAATGGCACTGACATATTTTAAAACCTGTCAGTACAAGTTACTTTCAGTTAAATCAGCTCAAACATACATTTTAGTTTAGGACTAGCTTAAGCCTTGTCTGTGAAACCGGGGGTTAGAGTCCCAGATAACTACATTTTTTTAGGCAAATATGTGACTCATTTATAAACATAGCGCCTATTTGACAATTTGTTTGGACGTTTTCAGAGATGTGAGCTCCAGGCTGTCAGCAGCCATTCAGCGCTCATGTACCCGCAGAGAACAGCTTAATCTTGCCCAGTCCGCTGGATTTTATATACAGTAGATATTGGTTAAACATGAGATATAATTCATTTATATCAAAAGGGCAATCTTTGGTCTTATTAATCTATTACTTGTTCCAGAGCAAATCAATTTGGGTTAAGGGGAAAATTAAGTTTCATAACTATATTTAACTTAAATCCTGTAGTTGAGCACTACTTTTGTACGTTTGACTGAATTGTTTGCTTGGTTATTTCCTATTGTCTTTTATAATGGCTATTGTTGTTAATTTAAATATTATTGTTCAATAAATATTATTTTATGTAAATAATATGCCATATTTGGTGAGAAAGGGTCTGTTAGTGATTGTGATATGGACTTTAGTGAAAGTTACATTATTACGCCATTAGATGGTGGCAAAGACTGTCTTTATGAGTGAGTCAGTAGCAAATTGAAAGGGACTGGTTGTAAACAAGGAAGTTGTTTTAGGCTGTCATGGGAAATCCCCACAACTTTTACAGTTTTTTTTCAACTGCTTACACACATTTTCAAAACTTTGCCTCTTTTTTTCAAAACTTTACACACAAATCCATGAATTGCACACACAAAATGCAAAATGCCTCACATCTCTTGCAAAATGAAGCACTGCATTCAAAATATCACAAACACATCTCAAAAGCAAACATTTGTCTTACGTTGCAAACACCTTTGCCATAATATTCTATTTTTGGATATATCATATATACACAGTTATTCAAAACCTAAGGCTCTTCTTTCATGAGCTCCTATGTACGTTTATGTACAAGATAGTAATTGGCAGAGAGATGTTGAAAATTTCACGGTAAACACGAAAGCAAGTTTAAAACCAAACTATGTATTTTTTTACTGGTTGTGTTTGAAAAAGGAAATCAAGATACTTCCTGTTAGATTTTTGTGTGTTACATAGAGAATTGTGTGTTGTGTTTTGCAAAAAGTGTTTTATGAGAACTGAAAACTGAGTTGAAGGCCGAGATTTAGTGTATGGTTTTGCAGATTTGGTGTGTGGTTCTGGTGTTTGAATGTCAGGTTTCAGAAATTGTGTGACAAGGATTTTGTATGTAAGCAGCTGAAAAAAACTATAAAAGGACAAAGACAAAGATTTCACTTTCCTCAGTGGACATTCACACTGATTTTTTTAATGGATATAATATTATGGACTTTGACCTGAAGAATGAATGCTATATCAGATGCAGGTAATACACTCGTTTAGTCAATCTCTTTCTCATAATACCATATTACTCTACATAATACAGTAAGCTTCAGTGAAGTCACTCAGTGTTCGTTACTAGTTCTAAAGTGACGTTTTAGAATTCGTAACGGAGGCTGGGTCACAACTGTTAAACTGTCAACTTGAGATTTGAATCTGTGGCGGATTCAAAGTTATGCTCAAAAAAGGGTTTTTAAAGACACTCCATTGTTGTTTCTTATTTATTTACTCACTTGTGCCGTTGAACTGTTGTATACAAAATATTACTAACAATATAAAAGTTATTCTTACATTTACTTTATAAAAATCATTAAAAGTTTTACAGCAAAAAGACCCTGAAGGTGGACATTTTTAGAATTATACTAAAAGGCCTTTTACTTGCCAAAACAGATAAACTATAAATCAGACGACAGAAGGCATGTAGTAAAACAGGATTGTTGATAATTTGGAGGCCTTAGAAATTTGTATCAAATATGATACAGTAGGCTTTCTTTATAGGGTTAAAACCCAGCTAACAGGGAACGTTCCCATAACTTTCACTAACATTATGCAAAAGTTATGTAAATGTTAGAAAAAAATGTTCCTGAAATAATGTTTCAGGAACAGTCTTATAATATTTTCATAGTTAAAATACATTCTGGTAACGTTGAGAGGAAACATTCTTAGAACAGCATTATTGGAATGTTCTTATGATGTTATTTGTACTTGACTTATGTTCTCATAATGTTGAGTGAAAACATTCTTATAACAACGTTCTTGGAACATCTTTATGATGTTATTTGTACTTGACTGGTGTTCTCATAATGTTGTGTGAAAACGTTCTCATAACAACGTTCTTTATGATGTTATTTTTACTTGACTGATGTTCTCATAATGTTGTGTGAAAACGTTCTCATAAATCCAGTGTTAGCGTCAGTTCTGGCAGGTCACGTCAGTCAAGCTCGCATCAGCTGACTCCCAGGTGACTTGCGTCAACCTATAGGAATACGACGCCTATCACAGCATCCATACATAAGCTCCTCAGTATTATCAGTAGCTATAGCATTTCTAAGGAGCTAATTACCCTCCTCCATCCCCAGTTCCTCCTCTCGTCAGTCAGGATTTGGCCTTATGACTCCCCTGAATTAGACTAATTCTTGAAATATGTGTACATGTTAAATTATTGACATTAACGATATCTGCATATGTTGGTTCTGTTTACCCTAAGGGGGGTTATTGCTGCTCTCCCTGCTCTTATCCATGCTAGGCTGCATGGATGCGCAGGGAGTTCTTGCCCAGAACAGAACCATACCGCCAATACAAACTCTATGCATTATCAATCATATTTGACGATAGTGGTCCTGACAGAACAACGTTCTTGTAACGTCTTTAGGATGTTATTTGTACTTGACTGATGTTCTCATAATGTTGAGAGAAAACGTTCTTAGGATAACATTCTCAAACATCCTTTTAATGTTATTATTATTTGCTGAAAGGTTTCATAATGTTATCATAATACGTTCTGAGTACAACGTTCATGAAACGTCCTTACATACATTAATTTGTACTTAACGAATGTTCTCGTAATATAGAGAGAAAACGTTGTGAGAACAACGTTCATGGAACATCCTTACAATGTTATTTTTACTTGATGAACATTCTCATAACATTGAGAGAAAACGTTCTTAGAACAACATTCTCGTAACGTCTTTATGATGTTATTAATATATGCTAAATGTTTTTTGGAATGGTTTAGTTGGAAGTTCATCTAACATTTTTTTTTTTAAATGTTACTACTTGTTTGATCATTAAAGAAAATTGAAGAGAACATGAAGTCACATGCATAAGGAACAAATAATGAATGCAAGTTGTATATAAAATATACAGGCAAGCAGGAATAATACACTGACTTCATCTCAGCTAAAAATGTTTTTAAAATGTTTTGCTAACATTCCCATTAAGTTATGAAAACATTATTTCTGAAACATTTAACATTTTAAACATTCAAAATATCCAGTTTTTAAACATTCAAAATATCCAGTTTTTAAAAAAATAATACACTCTAAGGTCTCTCTTCAGCCTGAAGCATCACTGTAAAATGACAATGTTTGAAACTCCATATGAAACACTTCATGTACACAGAACACAATTTTGTTGTTTTCTTTTTCTATTGTGTTGTTTTTCACATGTCTTGTTAGATTTGACTTGTGTGCTGTCTAGTTGTATGTTTGAGTTTGTGTTCTTTTTTTCCTTGTTTAACTTGGTAGGGTTGTGTTTTTGGTTTAGAAAACGTAAGCTTTGCTCTTTATGATTCCATGTTTTGGACAGTGTACTTCCCAGAGACTCTAACACAGTTTAGTGTACTACTACAGTAAAATGTGAATCTTAAAGTAAAGTCATATCTGTTATTTTTGTATTCAAATATTTAATGCACTTACGTAATACTCCGGAAAAATGTAATCACTCTGGAAACATGTGTCTTAACACACTTTTGGTACTTAAAAATTCTCTTACTTTGAAATCCATACATGTGGCTGTAAGAAATTAATTGCTTACGTTTTATCTATTTTTATCACTGAATTCATATAAACATAAATATAAACAGGGCAGCACAGTGTCACAGTGGCCCAATGGGTAGCACTATCACCTCACAGCCAGAAGGTCCCCGGTTTGAGTCGGTTTGTTGTCAGTGTGGGTTTCCTCCAGGTAAGACATGCAGCAGAGGTAAATTAGCGATACTCTAGTGTCTGTGTGAGCCTGGTGATGGACTGCCCATCCGTTCACAGTGTTTTGAACGTTCAGAAAACATTCAAAAATAACATTTTCATAACATTTCCAAAATTATAGAATGGAATGTTCCTCTAACGTTCACATAAACCAAGAAAAAAAAACATTCTTAATACGTAAAAAAAAACTAATAATTTGAACGTTCCGAAAATATTCTGAAATAACATTTTCATAACATTTCCAAAACGATAGAATGGAATGTTCCTCTAACGTTCACATAAACCAAGAAAAAACGTTCTTGATACATTAAAAAAACTGGACGTTTTCAACGTTTAAAAAACATTCAGAATGTTAGCAATGTTAGCAAAACATTCTAAGAACATATTTTTTGTTATCTGGGAAACTGTATGGCAAAGAAAAGTTTGTCTTTAATCAAAGCTTGTTTTCAATCAAAAATAAGTTGAAGAAACATTCTTCAAACATTCTTCAAAATATCTTACTTTGTGTTCCACAGAATTAAAAAGTCTAGATAATCTAGATCATATAGCATTGTTGGAATAACACTCAAAGAAGATACTCGTTTCGTACCAAGGTCTCCTGCGGGATCTGGGTCCGGTCTGCAGTCCAGGTAATCAGGCTGCTGTGTGAGCATTGGATCTTTATCGCCTTGCAACAAAGTCTGCGGATCGCCCGCCGATTCCCTATGAAACGTCACCTTACGCGGCATTGCCAACGCAAGCTCCTTCCAGAACCCTGAAGAAGGGGTCTGTGAAAAGGGAAAGAAAATTATTAGGTTTCTTTTTACCCTAAATCTCAGAGATTTATTGAGCATTGTGAGGGTCTCACCATGGAGTGTGTGCCCCAGGTGATGGTTGTGATTCGAGGTTGGTGTTGTCTCAGCTGTTGACTGATGTCCTGGCTTATTTGCTTCTGCTGCGACTGAAATATGATGAAAATGGGCTTCCTCGACAGCTCCATCAGGTGCCACAGACCCTGTCTGAACATTAAAACAGCATCTAAAAGTAAAGGTCATATCATTAAGCAAAATTTTTTTTGAACTTTTGAAATAGTTTGATTTATTCTCAAAAACATCCGAAAATACAATGTAATAATAATATAGCATGGATCGTGAGAGGGTGGAAACGATACATTACAAATGTATTGGTTAATATTATTTTTCCCTGCACACATGGCTCTGGTTACATAAGCGGCAAAAAAGTTGTTTCTGAGTCGGAGAAAGTTCCAAACGAGTATCCAAACGAACTACAAAAGACTACAAAACAGAAACAGGAAACTAACTCAAACTAAACATAAAAGTCCAAACAAGAAAGAGGTAACAGATACCTGAAGTTGGACGTGCACCACTCCTGCTCCAGGTACGACTGAGAAAGCACCACAACCAGACGTCGACAGCGGCTAATGCTCATCAGCAGCTCTGCAGACGGCTCTGAGGAAAGAAGACACAATGCACATGTTGATCATAAATATTTTTTATTTTACATAAATAAATAAATAAGTAAATAAATATATACATACATGGAACAAAAAAATGGCACTGGCAATGCCAAAGTCATGGGATTGATTCCCTGGGAATGCAACTAATAAAATGTGCACCTTGAATGCAGTGTAAGTTATTTTGCATAAAAGTGTCTGCTAAATCCATAAATTAACCTTTTTTCAACAAGGATGCATTAAATTGATCAAAAGTGACAGTAAAGACATTTATAATGGTACAAATGGTTTCTGTTTCAAATAAATGTTTCAAACAGCTGTTTTCAACATTGATAATAATAAGAAATGTTTCTTGAGCAGCAAATCTTCATATTAGAATGATTTCTGAAGGATCATGTGACACTGAAGACTGGAGTAATTATTTAACCATATGCCCATTTAAATCTGAATATAGTTGTAAGATTTACCGGCTCCAGGAAGGATGTTTGTGTCGTTGAGTAGAAGTTTATGACTGTACTTGTTCTCCAAATGAGGCTTCAGGATAAAATTGACAAACTTCCTGTCATTCTCATTGTTGACATATGAGATGTAGGCGTCATACATTTTGCCATCTGAGAAACAGCAAAACATCTTTATGAAATGAAAATGCAATGTTATGAAAGATTATAAAAGGCTTTAATGAATGCAGACTAACCATTAAGCTCATACTCTCCGTAAATGTTCTTATACCACAGTTTAAAGTTGAGTCTACACTTGGAATAGACCACCGCTGCAAGAGCGAGTACAACCAGTAGGACCACCGACGCCACCACTGCTCCGCTGTGACTAGGGGATTCTGGGATATAAAAATGGGATAAAACTTATTATTGACTATATGAAGTACACAGAACTGCAGAGAAGAATCTGAATATATCTGAAACTTTATATTATAATGTTAGGGCATTTGTAAGAATAAGTGGATCACAAAGAATATGACAATAAGTATAATATGGTGGTAATATTAAAAGACTAAAATAAGGCATTTGTTTCTTACTGTATTCTTTTACGATGAATTGCGCTGTGCAGTTCCTCACCACGCAGAAATACACACCAAAATCAGTCCGATCTCTCAGGGTCAGTGTTAGATCATTGCTCTTAATGATGTAACCCTCATCAGTGTACCTGCCAAGTGTTTGGATATTTACTTTATATTTACACATATATATATACATCATCATACCCCTTTGAAATAGTTACTGTATTTGTTGTACAGACTGACATCAAAACCCATTCCAAAATTTTTTTTTCAGCCTTACAACAACAACAAAGAAAGAAAAGAAAAGAAAAGAAAAGAAAAGAAAAGAAAAGAAAAGAAAAGAAAAGAAATGTATTTAGGCAACAGTTCTGAAAATTAATAAAAAAATACTGAAAAACTAGAATAACAGGGTTGGAAAAGTCATCAGTCCCTTGATTTAACACTTTATAGAGCCACCTTTTGCTTTAATTACAGCTTTAATTAATCTTTTTGGATATGTCTGTACTAGCTTTGCACACCTAGATTGGGGAATATTTGCCCATTCTTCCTTGCAGAATTGCTCAGTCAAATTCTATGGTAAGTGGCAATGGACTGCTCTCTTCAAGCCCATCAACAGATTTTCTAATGAATTTAAGTCAGGGCTCTGACTTGGCCACTCGAGGACATTCACCTTCCTATCCTTGAGCCATTGCGTTGTTCTTTTGGCGGTATGTTTAGGATCATTGTCGTGTTGGAAGGTGAATGACCTGCTCATCTTCAGCTGTCTAGCAGAGGGACACAGGTTTTCCTCAAGAATTTGGATGTACTTAGTTGGCAGCATAATTTCCCCTTTAATCCTGACCAATCGCCCAGTCCCCGCTAATGAGAAATATCCCCACTATATAATGCTGCCACCACCATGCTTCACAGTAGGTATGGTGTGTTTTGGGTGGTGTGCTGTTTGGTTTTCGTCAAACATGTGAAATGTTTTTGTAGCCTTCTCCTTACTTGTGCCTTTTTGCAACTTTAACCCCATGGTGAATTATTACTTTACCAAACCAGGTATTTCACTAATTAATTTTTAATAATCCTCCAGAATGTTTTAAAATGTTATTTTCACTTTGATGATGAGGGCTATAATGTGTATATACAGCTCAAAAAGTTAGACTTAATGTATTTTGTTTCCCAGTGTGTAATGTGACAAAAGGTAAAGATTTTTAACAGGGTATGATGACTATACAGTATATATGATATATATCAGTGCCTATAGAAAGTCATCATACTCTGTGAAAACATTTAGTCATGAAACTCTAGATGGCACAGCCTGATAGGTCTTTTACATGCAGTCTGCAAGGAATCACACCATTACCACATGGCACAAGCTGAAGTCTCTGTTTAGCACTGCATAAGTGCACATATATTTTAAACTTTCACATATTATTAAAAAAAAAAAAAAATAGTATGCACTAAAATATGTAGTGTATACTGCACAGTCATAAAGATTAATTTCATTATAAAGTATCTAAGTCTCTTTCATATGTTTTCAGTCTGGGCCTCAATATTTTCATGTATTCAGTGTTGGGCATTATATTGCATCATATACACACCAGTCTTTTATATTTTGAGGGTAGATGGTGAGGTTGGTAAGCGATGTGCCATCTTTCATCCACTCCAGATGGTCTTTACAGTCTGAATCTGTGCGGTTCAAACCAATGGAGGCTTTGCAGTGGAGAACCATGCTGTGGCCAAGCGTTCCAGAAACCGACTGAGTTTGATCATGCTTGAACTCTGGAACACTGCTACAAAGCGGATCTTTGTTTTGAGAGAGAAAAATGAGAAATATGTGAGCATCAGTGTGTTAAGGCCTGTTCATACTATAAGAACGATAACTATAACTATATTAGCTTCCACACCAACACACAATATCATTCTGTTTATTGTAAGTGTGTGTTGCATTTTTGTCATCTGCCGCTTTAAATGTTCGTGCTCTTAAAACAGAATGGATTCTGATTGGCTGTCAAAACGTTTAAATTAACTTAACAATATCTTTATTGTTATTTGTAATAGTTATCATCCTTAGAGTAAACGGGCCTTTACGATGTATACAGTGACTTTTTATAAGTTGTGTCACAAATAAACTGCTAGATTCTTAATACAGTTAGAGCTTTATGGAATGATCACATCCGAATGGCACTCAGATTAAAACAATGACTTCTTTATTAGCGTAACCTTGCTAGAGTATTGTGGATGATATCTAATCTCAAGAGAGATGAGTGAAACTCTGTTCTGACACACAGGTGAGGCTGTTTCTCTTCAGCACTACTTCATATTCCCATGTTTGATTAAAATGTCTGCCTAACATGTATATGGTATTTTATACTATAAAATGGAAATGGGTTCATAAAAAGTTCATTTAATGGGCCTTCATTATGAAGATTCATTTGCAAGCTCGGCTGGTGATGGGTCCATTAAACGACACTGATGTTTAATAGAAATCACTGCCTGCATAAATATTGTACATGTAGATTTCCGGGAAAATGGTTGGAAAACTCCAATATGGGCAGAGTTTGGGAGTAGGTCCATAAATCCTTCAACCAACAAACTTTGGACATGCTGTGGTGGTCAGAAGCAAGATAATCAGGTCAGGTCATTTGGTTTGACCTTTAGCAAACACTTTTTCTGAAGTCCACTGTACACATAATCTTAGAGGATTCGAGGTAGGTAAGAACCAGAAATGCTTTACTACAATAATACAATTACTAATTTGTTTCTATGTGACTTCATGGAAAACAACTTTCCAAGAAATTCCTTTGAAAAAGGAAGTGATGGAAAAAATAACCCAGACCTCCCTAATGAGCCGTTTAATAACAAATCCAGTGACCCCGCAGGTCAGTATGTTAGCATGAACAACAAGCAGCATGTGATCGTTGCAACACAGGCTCATTGGAAAAATGTGACATTTTTTCAAAAACAAACAAACAAACAAAAAAAACGTAGCAATATATACAATGCCGTTTCCATCTTAAATGAACACTGGAGGCAGTAAAACACCAACAATCTTTGTTCCTTTTCACACAAAATTATGATTACAGGGGCAGATTATCAATTAATAAAGACTTATTTTCATGTGGCTCCTTGCACAATACTATGTTATGGCAGCAAAACAATTTTACCGTAGTACATGATTTGTAAACTAATTCATTTTGACGTTTGCATCACATAACCAGCTTTTCTGAGATGGTAAACTTGCTCGGTAGCTCACCTGGTACAGCATTGCACTTGTGATGCGGATGCAATAAAACAGTTCAAAGACTGGTAGAAACAATCTAAAATGGCATAATTGCTTTAGCAATGTTACGTGCAACAACCAACATAATAAAACGTTGCCAGATTCACATTCGTCTGTTTTGGATAAAACTGAACATGCTTTTAGCACCACTGGACATTTCACTTTGAAAGTGTCGTGAAACATGCAACAAGTGTCATGAAACATGCAACAAAGATGCGACGTAATATTATTTTGTAAAAATCTCGCCACAGGCACGTTTTCCCAGTGAGCCTGGGTTGGATCAAATACTGTTTTGAATTCATTTGCAAAGCATACTTCAGTTTTTATGCTTATGCTAGGGTTGCGTACAGTGTATGTGATGTAAATGTCATCATCAGTACAGTATGCGTGTACTTTACATGGCAGCCAGATTTTCTAAACACATGTACAATGTACGCTCAGCTTGCACAGTCGAAAAAGAAAAGGAGACAGAATAACATCAACAAACTACTGGAGAATCAACAACAATAGACACCAGTGCTGACGAAAGTTTGTGTGAGAGGTTTAAGAGATACACGCAACTAAACACGTACAAACACATTTTTATCAGTCATGACTTCTGGAGAGAAATAGCGCGCAGACGCCAAGCATCTGTTAGCACACACTATCAAATGGCCTATACTTTGAAAGGCTATGCATTCAGCAGTACATATACACTAAGAGTTTGCCTCAAAACTGAAGTATACTTTGGGTTATGCTCTACACAAGTATGCATTGTATTCTTAGCACTGCTACAAGGACCGTTATAGCATAAACTGGACTTTTATCAAGCTAACAGTTTGCCCCTTAAATCCTCAGATTTAGTAGTGGGGATTTACAATATATTGGTACCATATCAATCCGCATGACCAACTTGAACTCATGAAATCTGCGCGGTGAAATCTTTTGCCTTCACGCGAAAACCCTGATCACATGGACTCCTATTGAAATGACTGTATTTCGCCTGCAAAAATTTGCCAAACATGTGACTGCATCTTTAGCAAATCGCAAAATCAACTACTATTGTTCATACTGTACATTATAATGTTGTGATGATTTTAGTTTTTAGTGTTTTATTTTTAATTTAGACAAAATAGTATAGAATTTTAATATCGGACATTTATTGGTTTTAAGATGAAAATAATACTGACTTATTGTATCGGCCAGAATTTTTATATTGTTGCATCCCTATTTACTAGTACACTAGGTTTAGTAGGTGGAATGGGACTATGCTCTTGCAATATGCCAACCCAGCATTTGCATACTTGTTCTGTAGTAGGGAACATAAAATGTGAAATCAGCTGTACATTCACTATGAAATATGTTTCCACCTTCATCCATTTCTTAAAGTTGACATTCAACAGTTCATATATTTGATATGCAGTGAGATATAAAGTATACAAGCATGAAAATAAGAGCGTAGAACTAAATTTGTATGTATTCAAAGCAGGTAGGAAGAAACAACAGTAAGTAGTTCCTGTAACTCAACTGGTAGAGCTCGGTGCTAGGAATGTCAATGATTCAATTCCCAGGCAATGCACATAGTGATAAATATCTAGAATATATTGTAAGTGGCTTTAGACAAAAAAGTCAAGTAAACTAATACATTTAAATACTAATGATTCAAAGTTAGGGAGGAAAAGGGTGGCAGAGGGAAAAAAACAATGTTATGAGAGCAAATATTGACTGTTCCAGAACATACTTGTTCCAGAACAAATTTACACCGGATTGCTCTTTTTATGGCCGTGCAGTTGAATAATATGATGATCATATGAGGTACTTTACAAACACAAAAAAATGTCAACATGCTGGATGCTCATATAGGCAGAAGAGAAATTTGACAACAGGTTTGGCAAAAGCATTATGCTGTTTGAATGCACTTGATAGGACTTTACAATCTAAAAAACCTATGGGTTATAACAGGTTCATTACTAATTCATTACTTTCAGGTTGATTAATGCCTTTGGTTATAAGAATTTTTCATATCATTGATTGGTCAATATTGAATAGTCACTATGGCTCCAGTAAGATCTGTGTAATGTAAGATTATTGTTCTGCACCGCAGATGGTAACTTCATTCAATCATTAATCAGGAGCAGCTGTGTTAAACAGGCTGTTGCAGGTACAAAGTTCTCCTTACAGGTTGAGTTTTTTTCCTGGTAGACAAACAATGTCCTGAATAAATGCTTGCATGGACCGCATGAACAATATTAACCGGAAAAACAACTTAAATGTAAGGGGTCATCGGAACATCATCATTTTTTGTTGTGTAAACAAGTGAAAACAATAAAACTACAGTGATGAACATAAAGGTTGAACCGTGTTCTCAGGATAAGAGTTCTTTCATTTTTTCAAATGTCAAGTCAGGGTAAGTTGTCACACGTTTTAAATGTTATAGCCTACATATAATTGATTAATTACAATATTTACGGGTCAAAACAATATTTTGACATTTTTGTACTTTTTATTATTTTCAGATGTTTTTTTGTTTTGTTTTGTTTCACAATTGTTTTACTACTAAACCCTTAATAGGCTGTTTAATGGCAGATTCCACTGTGACAACTTGCCCCACAAAAGGTCAATGTGTTAAATGAACCAAATCTTTTTACAGGGGCAATAGCAGTAAAAATACAAAAATAACTGTGTAGAAAAAAAACTTTAAAGTTTATATATACAGAAACTATATTTGATAGATAGATAGATAGATAGATAGATAGATGATATAGATAGATAGATAGATAGTCTTACCCGCAGACTGAGTAAACGCGAGACATGCCAGGTACAGAATCAAATCACAACGCCACATCGCAGTCCTCTGATAAATCCTTTCATGAAAGAGTGTACGTGTAAAACAGTTTGTCATAAAGTTGACAAACGCACTTTAACCGTGAAACAGAGACTGTAGATATTGCCAGCAGTGCTTGTCATGTCTCGCTGAACAGCTATATAAACGCGGAAGGTGCGCAGCGGTTACACTGAGTCTGTCGCCTAGAATCACTGTATGGGGAATACAGGGTCACGTGATCCTGTTCACCTGCGCGTTTCTTTGAACAGGTAAGCGGGCGTCTCGAGATGTGTTTTTTAAGGTTGAACTATTTTTAACCAGACACGTATAGTTCCACAGATGCAGCAACAACTGCGAAACGCGGCGCAACAGGCGACTGTCTGACGCATCTGTACATAGACCAATAGCCTAATTAAAAATATCGAAGACGGGGTGATCTGTGAGATAGCCTATCTATCTGACAAAAAGCAGTGAGTTCACTTAAGTTTGTGGGAGGAAAATGGTGGCCAGTTTCTAAATATTCACTTGCCTATAGAAATTAAAACATAATATCCAATTTCAAAGTTAAAGTTATTTGCCCAGTTAATTAAGTAATTAAGTAACTAATTAATGATATCCACTGACAGTATTTCACTTCAGTGGGTTCTTAAAGTCACCATTAGGGTTGGGTAGCCTATTATTTGAATTTTAGCGATTTCGATTCTGCTTACTGATTCCGATTCGAGTTTTATATTCCACATAAATGTTCCAGTAACATTTATATAAAACATATTTATTCTGTTTCTTTTGGCAAAACGTTTTGTTGCAGCTGATGAACAAAAATCAGCAGCCTTCAAAAAAACAAAAAACAAAAAAAAACAACAACAAAAAAACAGCAAAAACAACTGGACTTGTTGTTCGGATATAAGTCACAATAGAGAAGAAAAGACTACTGCAACTTCCATTTCATGCTGACTTTAACAGCCTTGAATCCAGATGAACTAAAGAACAAGTGTAATCCAGTTCAGTGAATCAATTATGAAGTGGACCAACCAATTTATCAAAAAAAAAAAGAAAAAAAAAAGAAGCTGACTCAAAAGAATGATTGACTACAATATAAGAGTACATCCATGTGATTTTTACCCAGATAAGCACTCTAGGTTGTAACTGAAAATGTGTTCTTAGGACGAGTCTTTTTCATAAGTTTCAGGCAAGTCATGTTTTAAATCTTAAATATGTAAGATTTGTGCTCATGGAAGAAAGAAAGCTATGCAGGTTTGGAAATGACATGAGGATGAGTAAATGATACTATGATAGAATATTAATTTCTGGGTAAACTGTCTATTCCTTTAACTTGTGGTTTAACAGACCTATAGACGTGTAGGCCTTTAAACATTCTAGCAGATTCTAGCAAATAACATTGATGATGTTACTTTTTCAAGTAAAAGTCTCCGCAAAGACAGATTTTTTCTGTCACAGGTGATGTATTGTTTCCAAGCTGTGGATCAGAAAGGACCTGAATGACCTGCTAAACCAGATGAAGATGGCGTTCAGGTCTGGGGAGACTGAAGGACTGAATGCACGCGATGCTGAAGAAGATGCTTTGTGATGAAAAATGCTGCAGGGGACGAACTGGAGTACAAGCTTCAACAGAACAATGTGAAGCAGGGGAGGAGTAAAAACAGCCTGGTAACCTTCATTAGTTAACAGCAAACATAAACTCGCTGCAAGATACTTTCGGTTACTTTGAAAGTGCAGTCCAACTGAACTATTTAAAAAAATAATACAAATATATGTAAATAATATAATAACAATAATATACAGTATAAAGGAACATAATATAAAAATGTATATAAAATCTATTTATAATAAATATTAAATAGCACAAAACTAGACAACAGAAGATTGGAAAAACATTGCCTGGTCTGATGAGTCTCGATTTCCGCTGTGACATTCAGATGGTATGGGTCAGAATTTGGCGTAAACAACATGAAAGCATGGATCCATCCTGCCTTGTATCAACGGTTCAGGCTGCTGGTGGTTTAATGGTGTGAGCATATTTTCTTATCACTCTTCGGGCCTCTTAGTAACAATTGAGCATCGTTTCAACACCACAGCATAGTTTTTGTGACCATGTTTATCCATGTCTACAGTGTTTACTTCTGATGCCTACTTCCAGCAGGATAACACACCATGTCACAAAGCTCAAATCATCTCAAACTGGTTTCTTGAACATGACAGTGAATTCACTATACTGAAACTGACTCCACAGTCACCAGATCTCAGTCAAATAGAGCAGCTTTGGGATGTGCTGGAAAGGGAGATTCACAAATCTGCAGCCGACAAATCTTCAGCAACTGCGTGATGATATCATGTCAATTTCATATCAGAGGAATGTTTCCAGCACCTTGTTGAATCTATGCCATGAAGAATTAAGGAAGTTCTGAAGGCAAAAGTGGATCCAACCCGGTACTGGAAAGGTGTACCTAATAAAGTATATATATATATATATATATATATACAGTCATGGTCAGAATTATTGGCACCCTTGATAAATATGATCAAAGATGGCTGTGAAAATAAATCAACATTATTTATCCTTTTGATCTTTCATTAAAAAAATTAGCAAAAAATCTAACCTTTCATTGAAGTAAAACAATTAAAAGTGGGAAAAAATCACATTATGAAATGAATGTTTTTCTCCAAAACATATTGGCACCCCTAGAAATTCTTATGAGAAAAATATCTCTGAAATATATTCCCTTTCATATTTTTTAGCACACCAGGGTGACTAGGAACATGAAATTATCCAGCCATGACTTCTTGTTTCACAAGAGTATAAATATGAGGAAACACAAAGGCCAAATTCCCTTAATCACTCATCACAATGAATAAAACCAAAGAATATAGTTCTGATGTGTAGCAAAAGAGTGTTGTTACGAAATGTTATCTGCCTGGCAGAGGACGTGTGTCTATATCGTCCTAATGTACGATGAGGAGGAGAGTTTGAGTGGCCAAAGACTATCTAAGGATCACAGCTGGAGAATTGCAGAGATTAGTTGAGTCTTGTGGTCAGAAAGCCTAAAAAAATGATCAAATGGCACCTACATCATCACATATTGTTTGGGCCTTTTGGCAGCAAAACCACCAGATGGGTATAAAAAGTACCCCATGCCCACAGTTAAATATACTACTGGATCTTTAATATTGTGGGCCTATTTTTCTGTTGGAGGTCCTGGACATCTTGTTCAGATACATGGCATTATGGGTTCTAGCAAATACCAACAGATAAAAAAAATCAAAAAATTCTAGCTTCTACTAAAAAATCTTATAATGGGGAGTGGTCGGATCTTCCATCAGGACAATGATCCAAAACAAACATCAAAATCAACACAAAAACGGGTCACTGAGCACAAAATGAAGCTTCTGCCATTACTGTCCCAGTCCCCTAACCTGAACCCTATAGAAAATGAGGGGGGTGAACTGAAGAGGAGAGACACCAACATGGTGTTGGGAATCTGAAAGATCTGGAGAGATCCTGTATGGAGGAATGGTTTCTGATCTCCAAACTCATCTGGCATTTATTGGTGAAGACTCTATTGAATATTGAATAAAAGGGTGCCAATAATTTTGGCCAACGTGTATTGGAGAAAAAAAGACTTCCCCACATGTTCAATTCTTTTACTTCGATGAAAGGTTAGATTTTTGTGATTTTTTTAAAATAAAAGATCAAAAGGATTATCAATGCAGATTTATTTTTACAGGCTTCTTTGTTCATATTTACCAAGCGTGCCAATAATTCTGACCATAACTGTATAGCAAAAAGTAGTGGCCAAAGTGATGTCTGGAGGGGATATTTGTTTTTTATGACCCTACAAGTTTGATTAAACCATCAAAATATGAGGGATTTTTTAAAATATTTTAAATACGAGGGAAGAACAAAACACTAAACTTGGTTAAGGTACAGTATTTATCTGACAAAATTGTTTGGCCAAAAGGCAAACTACTGACAAAATTGTTTGGCCAAAAGGCAAACTACAGCTACAGGTTTTATTTTGCTATGTAAAAAAACAAAACAAAAAAAAAACAAACAAAAAAAAAAACGTACGAAAACAAAAAGCTCAAAGAAAAAAACAAAACAAAACACACTGGCTACAACATAATCAATAATTAATATTACATTGGTTCTCTCTTCTTTTTGCATGTGTTCATAATTTCTTTGTACAACAGCCTGGCCAAAAATAATGTCGGCACAATTTGTCATGTTTCATTGTGTTATCACAAATAAAACAATTGACTCCAAGCACAACTACAATATAATCTTTAACAAACAAGTAATATTTAAATAAAGGGTGAAGATGTCAATTTTCTTAGGCTGGACATAACTTTTGGCCACTACTGTGTGTGTATTTATATGTATACAGTATAGAATAAGACCGGAGATCATTTAAATATCAAGTTGTTTATTTTGCTGCATTGTAAATCATATAGAGTCAAGAAACAACTGAAAGATCATGTTACATATGTGCATGAATCATGTTCATTACTTTCTTGAGAGTTTTTGTAAACAAAATATGGCAAGAAATTCTTTTTTCAAACTCTTTTCTCAGCATATACACCTATATATCCATAAATAAGTATTTCTACCTTCAACAAATATATTAACTCACATTTCATTCCACTAAAAATTACAACTAAAAACTTTTCATTTTCCTGCCATAACTATAATAGCTGTACCATTTCCTTTCCATTTCTTACAAACAGATATACAGATTTCCATACTCCATTCTTCTTTGAAACAATATGCAATGATAATTACAGGCCTTTAGGTCTGCATTTTAAGTGTCAAAGAAAGCATGGAGAATTAACATCTTAAGACAGACACTTTTCGACTTGTAGCATTGGACATTTCTGTAAAAATCAACACATGAAGTGTGATTATGGCCCGGTTTCACAGACAGGGCTTACTAAGCTAGGATTAGGCCTTAGTTCAATTAGGACATTTAAGTAGCTTTTATAAACGTGCCCTAGAAAAAAACATTCCTGGTGTGCATCTTGAGACAAAACGATGGAAGTGACATAATTTAAGATATGTTAGTGCAAGTTGCTTTTCATTAAAAAAGCTCAAACATGCATTTCAATCTAAGACTAGCTTAAGCCTTGTCTGTGAAACTGGGGGTTTATGTCATAATTAATAATACAGTGACAGCTCATTTGTGTTTTTTCACTAGTCACTGCTGTACAAAACTTTGTGGCACTAAAATCTGTATAAAATGCACAAGCTAAATGACTGTTGGCAGCTGTAGGTTGAAAAATAAATTATACTGGCCAAGTTATACAAACAAACATTTGGGTGACACTTTATAATTATTTTTATGATTTTAATAAGTCTGTAACAAACAGTATTACATGATCATCATATAATCTTTAACCGAATGTTAATTTATAGGGGCCCATTTGTGCCATTTCATAATCATTTTAGAAACAAAATGACCCAGAAATCAATTATTGTATGAATTAAACAGAAAATACCAGATTCAATTGATTATTCTTATTTCATAATTATTTATATATTCTCATTTATATTGTATCATCTGTTTTTATTCATTTATTTTATTCATATTTATTAATGGATTTTTTTTATTAATTTCTTTTTTCATCATCCACATGATCGTTTGCTTGACTGACTTAGCACAAATGGTCCTCCATAATAATTAATGTACATTCACAAATGTACTCATGATTCATGTATTTTCAGTATATTCATATTTAAATGTACATAAACTGCTGATCTGCTGTTTGTTATTAATGAGTCATTAATGAAAGCTATTATAAAGTGATACCCACATTTAATTGTTTTTTTTTAGTGTCCATTTTCAAACAGCCATGTACTGGTTGGTAACAGAACTTTTGATTTGGTGTGTGACAACGAGAGAATAACAAAACATACAGGAACGCTGTTAAATAGTACTAGACAACTACTTTCATGAAATTCCTACAATTACAATTAATAAACTGAAACCTTTGATGAGATTTTGAAATGAGAACCTCACTTCATTTCTGTCTTTTACCAACATTTCTGACCAGCAGTACCCAATGAACACATTTTTTTCCCCAGCAAAAAGCATTAAAATATTTTTTTTCCAAATTACCGTCCTTTTTATAATTAATCATTAATAATAAAAACATACAAAATGTGATTTGACAGTATTTTACATAATATTCCTTTAAAAACTGTATAAATATTAAATCATTTGAACTAAATTCCACATTAGCTGATTTCCAGAGCCATCTGCATGTGAACAGCTCTGGGTTGGTTTTCTGCACCTCTTGGCATTGGTCTTTCAAATGTCCCGTCAGATTTAGTCCGTTAGTCATGTAATGGATGTGCTGAACGCCTGTTTTGTTCAGAGATTAGATCCTGTATATAGTGGTTGGACTTGTAGTGCAGAGAGTCACAGTGAGGCATCAAACATTGGCACCAGACAATGACCAATAGCTTTGACTATCTTCTCATGCCAAAGCTGAAATCACACGTTTCGATTAAGTTCTCATGTGAGGCCACATTGACCCAGCGATTACACTGACCAGCCACTCTTCATAAGCACGTCCATCATAAAGGCGAGTAAGGTCACCTCAGCGAAGGCCTCTTGTAGTACCCTCTGTGCCAGTGTAGCAGCGGCAATGCCAGGCATTTCTTGAAGTGCTCCAGTTCAGCCTGCATACGATCTCGCTTCAGGGCTAGATTGTGCTTCTGTGCCAACAGGTCCTAATTATGGGGGAAAGAGAGAGAGAGAGAGAAAAAAAAAAAAAAAAAAAATTCATACATTATATAGTAGTAGTTATCATACGATAAAAAAATACATTGGACAACTAAATAATGAATTCAATAAGTTTGTTTACACAATATATGCTCAGTTATCCATTTATTATTTACTCAATTATCCATTGTCAAAGTTTTTAGTACATTTCAAAGCAGACACAAGGGGGAGCTAATGCTTCTGATAATGTGATTGTCAACAAGGACAAATTTCAGGCAGGAGTGCGTTTCCCGCACAATGAACGACGCAACTCACTGCTTAAAGGGTTAGTTCACCCAAAAATGAAAATTCTGTCATTAATTACTCATCCTCATGTCGTTCCAAACCCATAAGACCTTCATTCATCTTCAGAACACAGATTGAGATATTTTTGATGAAATCCAAGAGCTTATTGACCCCCCATAGACTACAACATTATTACCACTTTCAGGGCCCAGAAAGGTAGTAAAAAACAAAAAAAACAAACAAAAAAAACAACGTTAAAATAGTCCATGTGACTACAGTGGTTCAACCTTAAGCGACGAGAATACTTTTTTGTGCAAAAACAAAAATAACTTCATTCAACAATTTCTTCTCTTCTGACACGGAAGAGAATTATTGAAAAACAAAATGTTATTTTTGTTTGTTTTTTGTGCACAAAAAGTATTCTTGTCGCTTCATAACATTAAGGTTGAACCACTGTAGTCACATGGACTATTTTAACAATGTCTTTACTACCTTCCTGGGCCTTGAAAGTGGTAATAACATTGTAGTCTATGGGGGATCAGAAAGCTCTCAGATTACATCAAAAATATCTTAATTTGTGTTGAATGTTCTTCCAGTAACGTTAATAAAACATTTGTTTCAATTCATAAATGTTAAAATACTTGTTATTAAAACAACATGATTTTAGTGTGCAAAAATACTTGGTATCCTTTTCTGTGTGAAAATAATAAAACATAAAAATATAATAATCTATAGAAAATAAAATAATATAACGTATAGATACCAAAATAATATATTCTTACCCTCATACTATGAGAAAGCTGTTCAGCTGTCAGAGTGAGATTGTAATGGTGCGTCTCTAGGCGTCTACACTCACTCTGGAGAACCTGGTGCTCTATACTTCTTTCTGAGACACAGAAAGGGACAGAGAGGGACAGGTGAGCAATGCACTGTAATCATACAGTAGAAATCAAACATACACTCTGAAAAGACAATATCCTGTCCACAGATGTCTGCAACCACAGACAAATCAATGCAGTCTAAAGGAGTGCTCACATTTACTGTTGTTTGGCGAATTTTCGAGACGAAATCCAGTCATTTCAATACAAATTCACACGATTGGGAAATTCTCGTGAGGGTGAAAGATTTCTCAATGCAGATTTCGCAACGGGTTCAAGTTGGTCAGGCAGAATCGCCACATTGACAACAGAAAGCTGCTTGGTTTGACAGTGACTTCTGTGTGAGCTGTGCTCCATACATCAACACTATTGAAAACAGACAAAATTTTGACCACTATATCCTGGCTCTTCCAAGCTTTATAATGGGAGCGAATGGAATCCGGGATTTTGAAGCCCAAAAAAGCGCATCCATCCATCATAAAAGTAATCCATACGGCTCCAGGGGGATAATAAAGGCCTTCTGAAGGAAAGCAATGGGTTTTTGTAAGAAAAATATCTATATTTAAAAACTTTATAAACTATAATTACTGGCTTTTGGTAACGGCTGTATGCAAGTCAAGTTCCGGCGGACCCGACGCATGACGTAGGATGTAGCTTAGATGAGTGTAGACGCCTCTCGCGGTTCAATCAAATAGGGCTGGGCAACAAACTTAAGCTTCTCCGACATTTCTCTTTAAAAATTCTAATTTGTAACCGGTGTTTTGTTTTGCTCTATCCTCTGTGTGTCCGCGTTCGTCAATACGTCATGCATCAGTTCAGAAGTCACACTTCCGCCGGAACTAGACTCACGTACGACCGTTACTGGAAACCAGTGATTATATAGTTTATAAAGTTTTAAATATGGATATTCGCTTCAGAAGGCCTTTATTAACCCCCTGGAGTCATATGGATTACTTTCATGATAGATGGATGCGCTGTTTTGGGCTTCAAAATCTCGGTTACTATTCACTCCCATTATAAAGCTTTGAAGAGGCAGGATATTTTTTTAATATAACTCTGATTATGTTAGGCTTAAAGTAGAAAGTCATATTCACCTAGGACGCCTTGAGGGTGAGTAAATTATGAAATAATTTTCATTTTTGGGTGAACTAACCCTTTAACAACCAAATTCAATTATCTGCTTAGTTGCATTTTCAACTCGCTAAAAGTTCCTCATGTTCACATATTTATCCAAATAATGCAAGTTTGAATCTCATCAAGTGCTGTAAACTCACCCTCCATGTACTCCTCATACGCCTCAAATATAGATTCAATCCCTTTCCACCTAGGACTGAACGACTCCTCTTCCTCATCTTCATCTGAACTGATGCCCTCCCCAGCTGAAAGGTCATTCCTCACCCCTGGAGAGTTGTGGAAGGATGATAAATGGCAAGAGTGGCCATTGGTCTGTCCATTAGGGAGTTTGTTGACTGCCCTCTGGTGGCCTGGAGGTGGATGTGCAGGGGGGTCAAACTGCTCATTCGCCCCAATAGCGGCACCTGTTGGAATACATGTCAAGCAGGCTGTACTGGTAATATGTATATATGTATATATATCTCTCTCTCAACGTCACCTTTCTGTTTCTGCTGGGATATTTGAGTAGACTGCAGCACAGACTGATGGAAGTGCTGTGCGAACTCCTCAGAATTTCTTCGCTCCCAGAACTGGAGTTTTACTCCATTGAGCCCAGGAGGCTGGTCCTTCGGCCGGGCAAGGGGCTGTCGAGCGCTGGCCTGCAGGCTCGGAGCTCTTCTGCTCGGGGAGGTCATCTTGGGTTGGCTTTGAGCTTGGAGAGGTGCCAGTGGCGGGGGGTCTTGAGGCAGAGGGTTTTCGGGTGAGTGATTTCGGGGTTCAGAGTGAACATTACTGACTGACTGATTGAGATGTGAGACAGCTGTATGATGGGAAAAGCATAGAACAGGACTTAGGAATCGAAGGATAATGCCAAAGCTTAATCGTTTGGTTAAAACCATATCTGTATCTGTCGATCATACCAGACACTGGAGCAGATGGGCTAGAACAGGGTCTATCTGAGGCGTATCTGAGGGTGTCCAAAGTAACAGTTTTCTGTTTGATGGCTTCTAGCAAGTCCTCAATCTTCTTATTCTCTGAGGTTAAAAAAATAAAATAAAATAGATAATCAACATCATTCTATCTTCTCTCTCTCCAATTCATTTTAGCAAATCAGTTCAGAGAGTTCATTTCAATGAACTAACCAAAAATATATACAGCAGAGGTCTTCAACCGTGCTCCTGGGGACCCACTATCCCACTATTAGGGTTGGAGCTAAACTCTGCAGGACAGTAGGTCCCCAGGAGCAGGGCTGAAGACCTCTGATATACAGTGTATATATATATATATATATATATATATACACACACACACACACACACACACAACACTATTAATATATATATACACAGTCTAAACAAAAAAATTAAGAATGTGTCTTTTTATATTTTTTATTTTTTATATTTTTCTTATATTTATATATATATATATATATATATACACAGATATATATATATCATAAATTAATTACATTTTATTATGCAACAAAGTATGACATTATAAAATTGTACATAATTTTAAAATAAATAGTAATAAAATTTATTCATTTGTATTTAATTTTTGTTTTTGTTAATATTTATGTCCAAATGATTAGATTATTATTAGGTAAAGTTCTCCAGCATCTTCAATACTGGTAGTGTGACTGTGACAGTATTTGTACAAAATTCAGTGTGTTGATGTGTGTTCTGTACGTACTTCTTCTTTCATCCAGACTGACATGGTTCAGGTCGAACATGCTGAGGAAGTGTTTCTTGTCGTCTAGTTCAGCAGTGCGGTCCATCTCCTCTGGGGTGAAGCGTGTGGTGAGGGGAGGCTGGGGAGGAGATGGAGTCTTCCGTTTACTCTGCACCGTTGAGGGTGAAGGGATTCTCTCCTGCATCATCCTCCTCCTCTTCCTCCTCTTCATCTCCAGGAGCTCATCTCTCTTAGAGAGAGTCGCCAGTCCAAACAAACCCAAAAACTCTGTCTTCTGCAGAGAGAAAAGAAACAGACAGTCACTAGCTATGTCTGCATCCACCTATTTTTATGCGCATTTCGGGATATCGCATAAAAAAAAACAAAAACAAAACAAAAAAAAAAAACGCTGGATGGAAACGGCAAGATGCACATAAATTCTAAAAATGCACAAGTCAATTATGATATAGGAAAAAAAGAGCCATAGTAGCTTCCCCGATTGCAGCAGCTTCCATTTTTTATTACAGATAATTTGTTCCAATTTCCCAGGAAGTGACGTTTTTGTTCTCTTGAACACATGGGATGGAAACAGTGCTTTATTGGCAAATGTTTTATGCTATATTCCAATTTTGCGCACAAGTTAAATTCGCAAATTTGAATGAAAACATAGCTATTGTGAGAGATTTGATCAATTTGATTCACATGATGTGATGTCCGCAGCACTATAAAATATAAAATACTAGCTTTTCTGTGTTGGTGTTCCCAGCATGAATAGAAGTATGGTTGCATTATTTTACTCGTGGTAGCTTATAGATTGTAGTTGTTGATTTAGTTGTGTTGGCGGTTTTGATTTTTGTATCAAGCTGACATTGACATTTGAGGAGCACTGATGAAATGTGTCACTGTACCTCTGTAGATGCATCTAGTTTGAGAGGAGGCTGCTGAGCGACTCTCCTCAGATGAGCTCGAACTTCCTCCTCATCGCTCTCATCATAAGAGTCATCTAATTCAAAGTAATAACCTGAAAAAGGCAGAAGATTATTATATAAGTGAAAGACAATATGGATGAAAGAAGAAATCTGAGTGCATATGTATCCTGTGATCAAAGCTGAATTTTCAGCATCATTACTCCAGTCGTCAGTGTCACATGATCCTTCAGAAATCATTCTAAAATGGTGATTTGATGCTCAAGAAACATTTAGACAGATATTATATGTAATATTTGGATGGACGGATGGACAGACAGACAGACAGACAGACAGATAGATAGATAGATAGATAGATAGATAGACAGATAGATAGAAGCTCTGTTTGGCAAACAAACAAACACAAATAAATAAAAGACATTTTGACATTTTCCACTCTACCACTTCATACCTTTCTCTCTGGCTTCCCTGCGTTTCTTCTCCTCCAGGTCTAATTTGCTGACCAGCCTCCTGTGCTGCTGGAGAGCCTGATCGTACACCATCATGGGGTCTGTCCTCTCTAGAGCCGGACCCTGAGGCTGCCTGTTGTCTGCAGGTCCAGACTGGGTGAAGGGGGCCCTCTGCTGGTTCAGAAAGCTCCGGGTGGATTTCTCCAGATCTGCCAGGTATTTTCCAGGCTCTAGAAGGTTGTTCATCCGCATGGAAGAGGGCCTGACTTCCTCTTCAAGAGGTTTTGGTCTGGTGTGGCCTGAGAAAGGATGGATGTGGGATAGAGGCCGGTCTGAGGGCGAGTTGAGGAGGGAGACGGGGTTCCAAAGGCTGCTGGGAGTGGAAGGAGAGGGGTGATGGTCACGAGGAAGAGGTTTAGGGGTGATGAGAGGAGGTGGCGCCCCCAAGGGTTGAGGTAAGTCTCTGACACCCACATCATTATGGTGTGTGCCATACCTGAAACAGGAGAAAACATTTCTAGAGTGCACCAGAAGAGGGCAGTATGATAACACACAATGGCAGCAGTGATACTGACAAAAAAAATTATATCTTGATATTTTCTGGGATTTTGTTGATCACTATATTTAGACAATATTGGCTGAGTGTGTTTTTGTGCTGGTACCTTGGCTGAACTCCCAAAGCTTTTCATATTCTTCATATTCTGTGTGGTGGTCAGTTCACAGCAGAGGTACAAATTAACTTTTACCATAACAAGGCAATATTTGCCCCCTTAAACTGATTTCTAGGGGAGTTTTCCTACCCTTATTAGATATATGCATCATCTTTTAAGTCAAATTCTTATGTTTAATCAAGAAATTAAATTAGAATAATAAGACACTATAGGCTTTTGCTAATCAAATGAAATGTCAACAAAATCCATTTTTGCACTGCAGAAGTGGCACAGAAGCTGCGTCTGAAGCACCATTTACATGTATTTACACTGCAATTACAAATGTATAAATAATGCTATGGGATTAATCTTTTAAAAACAATACTTTCAATATTGAATTATGAAATGAGCCTAAAAAATAATGATAATTTAAATATGATATATAGTATGATATATAATATAAATATTGGTATAAGCCAGAATATTAATTCAAATAAATACATAAAATTAAATCGAAATAAATTTTATATATATTATATTAAATAAATAAATATTTGTACTTTCTGTACCTCCAGAGCTCTCTGCCTGGCAAACAAATAATTAAACAAACAAACAAACAAATAAATAAATATTTATACTTTCTCTCAGAATTCTGTCTGCCAAATAAAAAAATAAATATATAAATAAATAAGAAGCTAAAACCGCCAATAGGTGGCGGAAAGTCATTGTCTTAATGAGGGAGTCATTGAATCATTCATTAAACTGATTTGTTCAAACGGCTGATTCATTCAGGAACGAAGCAGTCTTTATAAATGGATCATTGAATCATTGATTCGTTCAAAAACTCTGATTCATTCAGTAATTAAACACTGCTGTGTGTTGCTCAGAGTTGCACAATGGTTCTGCTGTCTTCATTTGGAACTATTGTTCTTGGCGATATAGAGTAAAAACAGACAATATTGTGTCTAAAATGTACCTCACAATATTGACTTCCTGTTTATTGAACTGCTGTATTACATCAATATCACATTTGCAATCATGTTGACAGTGCTTGCTTGTGTGATATGTGAACTATATCATATAGAAATATAAGACAAAAACTCCTACAATGTTTTTTGGTGTCATTTTAACTGCATTCTACTAGGCTACATCACACAGTGAATGCATAGTCTCTCAAGACTCTCTATCTTTTTGTTTGTTTTTGCAAAGTGAGTGACATACTTGATAATGTCAACAACACTTACGACATTATCATAGACTATACATATCAGGAGGTTTTGATTTTTGGTTGGAGTTTCCCTTCAGCACCCACCTGTGTGTCTCTCTCTGTGGTTCGATTGGTTCTGTGGTCTGAACAACATCCTGGTGCTTTTCTTGCTGTTGAAACTCCTGGCCATGTCTGTCCGCTTTCTCCACCTTCAGTGCTGCTCTCTGTCTGGCAAGCCATCTGTCATCCTCCTCCTGCCGCTGGAGCATCATCGGAGTTACCATGAGCCTGTGGCTCTTCCCAAACTGGCTGCTTGAAGAGAGGCCAAGGCCTGAGGTGGAAATGGACGAAGGACCTCCTGAGGATGAGTATGGAGCAGACTGTGGCATGAGCAGCGACGCTTCTTTGGTTTTGTCTGTATTGAGAGATGAATAAACATGTTCTTCTCAAAGTGGAACAACTCTAAATATTTCATTAATATCTACTAAATATACTAGAAAGACCAAAAATGGAAACGTCTTACATGATAAAAATGATATCGAGGAACACCTTTTATCTTCAGAGACAATGCTATTTTTTATTAATATTTTGAACTAGCTTTTATTTTTAAATTTTAAATTTTCATTTTAATTTTTAGTAATTTTGCTGTCTTTTTTATGTTAGTTTTTATTAGTTTTTGTTGTTTATATTTCTATTTAGCTTTATTTTATTTCATTTTTAGTAATTTTAGTACTATTAGTTTTTGTTTCTTTTTAAAAAATATATTTCTAGTTAGCTTTACTAAAACTAAAATAAAATAAATTACAAATAAATAGAAATATTTCTAAAATTAAAAATACTTTGTGAAATAAAATAAGTTGTACAAGCTTAAATTGAAGTACTTAAATTAGTAAAACTAAAACTGAATAATAAATGTATTTTAGTACTATAAATTAAGCTAATTTATTTCAGTTAGCTTCCAAAGCAACTTATTTCATTTAACAACTTATTTTTTATTTTATAAATATTTCTATTTATCTTTATTTTTTTATATTCTTAATAAATAACTAGTTAATAATTAGTTTTATTTCAGTTTTAGTTTTACTAATTTTAGTACTTAAACTTATTTCAGTTAGTTGCCAAGACAACATTTCTAATTGTATTTTTTTTAATTTCCAAATAAAGTTTTTACTTTTTAGTTTCTTTAAAAAATTCTATTTAGCTTTACTAAAACAAAAACTGAAATAAAAATAAAAGCTAAACAGAAATATTGATAAATAAAATAAGTTGTTAGTTGCCTTGGTTTTCAACTTTGTATCTTTTATTTCAGTTTTAGTTTTAGTAATGTTAGTACTTAAACTTATCTATTTCAACGTAGCTGCCAAGGCAACATTTCTAATTTCCATGTAATTTTTTTCAAGTTTAAGTTCAGTTAATCGAAATTTTTTTTATTTAATACAGTATAAGTTTTAGTTTTGTTGAACAATAACAACACTGTTCAGAAACAATCCTCAAATGCTTCAAATACAGCTCTGAAGTGTGCGCTGAGATACTGAGCAAATCCGTAAGCAGAAAAGAAGTTCTCCAGGTGTTTGAGAGATGAAAGGGTTTGGAAAAAGACCATCTTAATGGATCCTGAAACCATTTAGCTGAGGGTGTTTTCATCATGGATCATGGGTTTCACATGAATGGTCTCATTCATTTGCTATTATACAATTATGGAGAGCAACCATAAAACCTTCTGACTTCCATGAGAATGCCGCCAAACCATGTTTAACAGCTGGCAGCGGTCATAATGGGTTTGAAGGAATCCTTTGGGTTTCTCCAAACACAGACCTATCCAGATTCATCAGACTATATTAATTACGGATTACCCATGAGCAATGCAAAAAGGGCTATTTCAGGTAATATTTCTCAGAGTGAACTATCAATCGTAATTTAAATTTGGAATATTCATAAAGACAGCTGCAGTACAATAAGTAACTTAAGTTGAGAAGTAAATAATAATGTGGATGATGTCTTAAAACAGCTGTATAGCAGCTTGATATTAAATGGATGAAAATATATACATAGGCCAACTGTTCAAAAGTTTGGGATCAGCTTTGAGGTTTTAAAGAAAAACTGATGCTTTTATTCAGCAAGGACGTAATAAATTGATCAAAAGTGACATTTAAAATGTTACAAAAGATTTAGATTTCAAATAAACGCTGTTCTTTTGAACATTTTAATCAAATAATCCTGAATCACAGTTTGCACAAAAATATTAAGCAGCAAAACTGTTTTCAACATTTTAAATATATTCAAATATATTCAAATAGAAAACAGTCATTATAAATTGTAATAATATTTCACAATATTTTTGTTTTTACAATTTTTGATTGAATAAATGCAGCCTTGGTGAGAATATGAGACATTCAAAAACATTACGGACCACAAACTTTTGAACGTTATTGTACACTTTCCATTATACTATAACTTGAATATGAATATATTATGATAATATTCAAAACATTTCTAGGCTTGACATTATTATAACACAATTGCACAATTAACCTTTTCATACTCATTGGAGGATAGAGGAATAAAAGTCCAGATGGAAATATGGATAAAGAGATAATTCACCCAAAATAATTTATTTACTTACTTTTGCATCATTCCATTCTTTCATCATCACAGGTCATATTCATATCTTGTGAAATGCTAAAAGTTTGAATGGCTTAAATTTTAATCTGTTCCTCAAACAAATAAATTAATTTGACTTGTAATATAGTGGACATGTCACATGAACTACTTTTATGATACTTTTATGTCCTTTTTGGAGCTTGAAAGTTTTGGACCCCATTGACTTTCATTGTATGGACAAAAACAGCCAAATTCTTCAAAATATCCTATTTTGTGTTTTACAGAAGACGAAAGTCATGACAAATGATGACAAAATGTTAATTTTTGGGTGAACGTCCCTTTAAACAGGACCTATTATGCTTTTTTACATTTCCAGCTTTCTTTAGCCATGTAATGTTGCTGTTTGAGCAAGAAAAATGTCTGCAAAGTTACAAAGTCACTCCAAAGGGAGTTATTCTCTATATCAGTAACACTTGTTTCTGAAATCCCTGAAAAGCCTCCTTTCTAGTCTTGAATTTTCCTCTGGGAACAAACACATCACAATATTCTTCATTTAAATAATTCCCACCAAAGGCATATGATTAATAAAGTGGATGAGGCCTGGTTAAGTTAGTTAGTAATGTGTTAAAACTCATGGTAATGGTTAGGGATGTGACATTTCTCAAACATGCTCGAAGCGGCTGACCAATCACAACACACTGGTCCTGCCGACCAATAAGAGCGCTTTGAGCTTTTCAGAAGGAGGGGCTTCATAGAGACAGGAACTAAACAGAGCGAGACTTACAGACTGGGAAGAGAGGAGCTGCAAAAATGTGTGAAAAATAATGTGTTTTTGAACATACAAGCATGAAAACCTATTCTAGTAGACCCCAAAAACAAAATCAGGACTTTGTTAATATTGTGTTGCTGGATCAGGGCGGTTTTCACCATCATACCCGGTCTGTTAGCAGCGAGTCTTTCCTCAAGCTTGGCTCTTTCCTTCATGGACTGCCGGTGTGCGTACAGATGAGACTGTGAGTGAGAGATCAAGTGTTGGTTCGCCGGCGGCTCGTGGCTCAGGTGGCGTTTCTCCATCGCCTTGACCGCCTGGATCTCTCTCCCTCGCTCTTTCTTAATCTCGACCTCTCTTTCCTTCTCTCGTTCTCTGTCCTTCTCTCTCTGCACCTCCTGTTCCCACTGCCTTTCTCGTTCAATTTCACGCGTTCTCTCTTTCTCTCGTTCTCTTTCCCTCTCCTGCTGGCGAAGTTCCTCTTCCATCTGCAGCCTGCGGAGGGTCGAAACACACACACGCACACAAATGGTGTGAGATGCAACACTCTCAACAGGAACAAGAAGAATACAGTCAGCGAGAGGCCGCAGGAACACAGGAGAGTGTTGATGATGTTTGGTTCAGAGTTCGGGGAAGATGGCGAGAGCGTGTTTGTGTGTGTGATATATGGGAGAATATCTTATGCTGATGACGGAATGATCGTATTTACACACAAACGCCTGCAAAATTTGGAATTACCATTGGGAATGTCATTTAAAGAATCATTGAGATTAACTGTATGCAAATGAGCATCTCTGTGACATGGCAACTGGAGTGCATTCACCTGATTTGCATATGTAATGCAGCATATGTAACAAGATTTGCATATAAGACAGCAGATTCATAGTAACATTCAATATAGATGGAAAAATAGATAATAGGTAAAAAGAGAAATGACTAATCAACATAATTGTGGTCAGTTAGATTTTGAATGCCAAAATTTCTGGCAGTGCTGAATGTCAGATATGGAATATTTCTACTTGATATCTTCAATTTTCAACCCTCTGCTGAAGAACAAAAAAAAAAAAAATAAACAAATAAATAAACCAGCCTAAGATGGTTTGCTGGTCTTATCTAGTTTATGCTGGTCTCTACACCTGACCAAGTTGGTCTTCAGCTGGTCTCTGAGCCTGACAGGATAAAAAGTGGCCAAAAGTTCTCTGAACCAGCCAACAGGCCAGTCTGACCCAGCTGGGAGACCAGCTAAGACTGGTAAACTAGCTTAGGATGGCTTTCAGCTGGCTAATTATTGCAAATGTTTACTTAACGGGTTTATAGTCATCTAATAAAGAAATTTTGATTCACTTGTGCATTGTATTTGATTGAAAGTGAATGTTCATCTGGCTGGGTGCTGCCATGTTTGTGAGACGTAAAATTTCTTGTTCGTAAAAGTTTTATCCTCAATTTCCAAGTTAAAAGTCTAACTGTGTGGCAATCTAATGCACTTTTCAGAAAAGATGGAAATTCTGACTACTGATTTTAAAAGTGTTACTACAGTAAGAATTCCTATCAATAATTACAGTAAATTACATTAAACATTAATCTATTAACAGATTAATACATTATAAATTTAAGGTAATATATTAATGTAAAATGTAATATTTAAATATTTTTAATATTAAATAAAACAAATCTATTATATAGTAAATAAAATTTGATTAGATAAATTGAATAAAAAATATATAATAAAAAGTCAAGGCAATAAAATGATCTACAAAACAAAGTTTGAATGGAGGCTGGAGTCATTAATCAGTTGGTGAAGATGATGAATAACAGAAGAAATGATAAAGAATTATAATTTATATATTATATATTATAATAAATTATATTTCAATACATTGCTCACCTTGCAACCACTATAATTATTAATTCCATCTTGGACATTATATGTAATCTAATTTAATCTATATAATTATCAAAATTAATCTATTTAAAAATAAATAAAAAACTGGTATAAATATAGAATAAATATATTATATTTAATATATTTAATAAAAGGTAATATTACTATATCTAAAACAGCCAATTAGATTCAGCGAGAGGGTGGAAAATGGTTATATATTGTGCAGTATAAACATACACATGAATGTTAAAATTAATTAAATATTTAATTATATGAAATTAATTTGATTAAATTAATCTATATATAATATACAAAAAATAAAATAACATAACAGTATAATACAATTAAATTAATATATCAATTTAATATTTAATTTAATATTTAAATATTATTAAGTATTACATAAAATTTTTAATTTAATTTAAAAATACATAATAAAAGGTTAAGGAAGAAAATTAACTACAAAACAGTCTGAATGAAGTCTGGAGAAAATGACAAATAACAGAACAAATCATAAGGGATTTCAATCCAATGCTTGTCTTGCGACAACTTTAATTATTAATTCCAACTTCAACATCCATTATATGTGTAGTGTGTGTGTGTGTGTGTGTGTGTGTGTGTACCTCTCAGAGTGCAGCGCTGACAGCGACTGGTGTGCAATGTCAGGAGGGTAAAAGACGCCTGGCATGGGCAGGTGAACAGCAGATGGGTGTAGGGCCGGCAGGGCTCCCCCCTCTGGAAGCGGGTAGTAATGCGAACGGAGGGCGGACAGATTGTAGTAGTCCTCCATCCTGATCAGCCACAGGAAGCAGAGACAGAGAGTGCAGCTAATTAGTGCCTCTATAAATAAATCGCTCGTTCATTAACCTCTGCTTTCTGGCCCTCCGACATGAACATCACTGCCTATTTCTGTCACTGCTGTCTCACCTCCGCTCAGTCCCGCAAAGAGACATGCTGAGGGGGTTATTTATACAGAATGAGAGGGAGATGACAAAAGAGGGTCAAATCGAGAATGTGTCCATGTGGAATATATATGATAGAACATGATATTCCTTGCTCTATGCAGACAAACAAAAAGTCCAATCCATCCAGATCAAATCTTGAAACAAAACTGCAAAGTTACATTTATGAACATTTTGTAGTGTTAGAATTTTGGGTGAATAGACTCAAGATGAACAAAAGTCTTAAAATTTTCATTTTTGGGTGAAGTATCCCTTTAAGACATACTGTAATAAAAAACTTGATCGACATGTCTTTAGGTTTTTCCGGTCTAATATTGGAAGGTACTATATAGGTACTATATATTCAAAAGAACCACCAAAACTACACCACACACCTGTATGAAGCAAGCGAGGGGTGGGGCAAATATCCTGAGTGAAAGTACGCGAGTGTGTCGGCTGTCGTTCCTGGACTGAGCCCTAGAGGGAGCAAAGGCATGCGCAACTCTTCGGCAGAGGCATACGGACGAAAGCCATCGCGAAGATACTCCTCCTGCGGAGCCCCTGCTAGCAGCATATTAGGAACCTGCCTGGACAAGCTGAGAGAGAAAGAAAGGAACACCAAATGAGAAAAAAGGACTATACGCTGTAAGATGTGCAGGTGTGTGAGAATGTGTGAAGTACTGACTGAGTTTGAAGACGAGGGTCTTGAATGAGTGCACTCGGGGTCATGTTGAAAGGGTGGGCTGGACCCAGGTACGGAGGGAGAGAGAGGGAGGTCTTCTCCTGGGCTGGTAAAGGCCGATCTGGGGCCAAACGCTCTTGGCCGGACACTCTCAATGCTGAGTCAGCCTAAAAGGGGAAAAAACATTAATGGTTAGGGCATCAGGTTAATTTTCTTGCAGATCTATTAATACCAGTGTACACAAATATTTGTTTATATTATATAAGGTCATTTCAATAATTTTATGCATGCATTTATGCTGCATAATGTAAAGGTATATAACAATTTCCTCACTGAACATACCAATCTCACTGAACATAAGAATGAAATAGGCCGGTTTTGCCGCTGTACGTTTAATTATTAAATATATAACCCCCCCTAGTGAGTAAGTAAGTACAGGAGTGAGTGAGTGAGTGAGTGAGTAAGTGAGTGAGTGAATAAATGAGTGAATAAGTAAGTGAGTAAGAGAGTGTGTAATGGGTGATTAAATGAGTAAGTAATAAGTGAGTGGATAATTGAGTGAGCGAATAAGTGAGCGAGTAAGTAAGTAAAACCATTCCAGCGCTAGAAGAGGCAAAAGAGGATTTAATTCGGTATCACACGTCACGCTGTTATCGGTGCGTTTCATATAGCTCGTGAACTCCAAATTGATTTCTCTTTCGCGTCCTCAGTGCGCTTGGATGGACACATACACGCATTATGTCAGTCAAAATACCCCTCTCGGCAAGTATTCTCGTAAATATATTCGGCTATGTCTTATTTGAACGAGGTGAGAATTCGGATGTGTATCTATCGGATGTGTGTGTGCATGGGGTCTTACTCTTAAAGTGACAGCAACCTACAGATACCTGCTGTTGTCTGTCATGTAAATCAAACAACAAAACACAGCTTTAACAAAGATTAATCTATATTAAATTTATACAGTGAACAGTGTCATTTTATATTTAATTACTACATTTCTGTACATGAATATTAATACTACAGTTAGACCTTATACTTTATTTGTAACTTTATGTTGTATTTATCTATGTTTGTAATTGGTGTACAGTATTTGTTCTTTTTTTACAGTCTGTTCACTTACCTTTAATAATGTATTAAGTTAGGCTAGTAGTTTCTGCTGTGGTATCGGAGTAGTTAAAGTGGGCTAAGTAATAAATGCAAAGTTACCCCCTGTCACAGTTCCCTTCGTTCCCGGACTCCATTTCCCATGATCCTCCTGTTTTCCACACATGCACTCACTTCCTCGTCATCTCCCCATCATCACTTATCACCTGCACCTGGACTTCATCATCTGCACACCCTTTATAATGGACTCACTCCCTGCACTCCTTGTCTGTTCTAATGTTAGCATATGTGTGTTTGGTTGCCGTTTTCTCTCCTTCATATAATAAATACCCTTATTTGTGGAACTCCGTGAATGCCTCATCTCTACCGCAACCACTCCGTAACAGAAGAACAGACCTCACCGTTGGACTTCCACAAGAAGTAATGGGTATTCTCCTCGTTCCTGTGCCCCCAGAGCCACCAGCAGAAGCCCCACGTCTCAGCGGAGGACCGTCTTCAGACTCTCAGGCAGGACGGTCGCCCGCTGGAGAGGTACGTGGAGGAATTCTCTGAGCTTTCCCATTTGTTGAACTAGCCAGATGCCCCGCTTAACGCGTGCTTTCTGATGGGCCTGGACAAGGACATGATTCACTATAGTGAACCTGCCTGTTTCTTTTCCCTAGTCGAGTCTCTTAATCTGATTCTCTTTTTAAATGGTTCCGAGTTCGAAATTGAAGAGGTTCAAAAGAAAGCGTATCATCCTCGTCCAGTCCCCTCAGAAAAGCACGCGGCCTGGTCAGTTCAACAACAGCCAGTTTCCTCCACCTACCCCTCCAGTGGGTATCTCCCTGTGGTCCTGCCTGGCTCAAAGTCCAAGCCGCCCAAGAAGAGGGCCACCACGAGGCCCAGACGGCCCAAGAGGATGGCCGCTGCCTCACCGGAGCCCCAGATTGAGCCTGCCTCCGAGCCTGAGACACCCACTCCAGTACCCGTGGGGCTTTTGATTGAGTATGAGGGTATGTCCTGGGCCCCGTCTCCAGATCCCTCTCCAGCCTTCCTCGAGCCCGCTCCAGTCTTCCACGAGCCCTCTCCATCCTTCCTCGAGCCCGCTCCAGCCTTCCACGAGCCCGCTCCAGCCTTCCACGAGCCCTCTCCAGCCTTCCACGAGCCCGCTCCAGACTTCCACGAGCCCGCTCCAGCCTTCCACGAGCCCGCTCCAGCCTTTCACGAGCCCGCTCTTATTCTCCTCGAGGTCGCTCCAGCCTTCTACGAGCCCGCTCCAGGCATCCACGAGCCCTCTCCAGGCATCCACGAGCCCTCTCCTGGCTTCCACGAGCCCGCTCCGGCCTTCGGAGCGCTACTCCAGCTACCCACTCCAGCTACCCACGAGTCAGCTCCAGCTGCCAACGAGTCCGCTCCAGCGGCCCCCGAGCCCGCTCCAGCAGCCGACGAGCCCGCTCTAGCAACCTGCAAGCTCGCCTCTCCGGCCCTCGACAAGCCCTCTCCGGCCCTCGACAAGCCCTCTCCGGCCTTCAAGCCCTCTCCAGCCCTCCAACGAGTTCCAGCCCACAGGCCCCTTTCTACCACCGCTGAAACTCCCAAGAAAATTTTTTTTTTTGGGGGGGGGGTTTTCCAGTGTCGCCATGGCCTTCCCAGGCTCCAGACCCGCCATGGCCCTCCCAGGCTCCAGACCCGCCATGGCCCGCCGAGGCTCCTGACCCGCCATGGCCCGCCGAGGCTCCTGACCCGCCATGGCCCGCCGAGGCTCCTGACCCGCCATGGCCCGCCGAGGTTCCAGACCCGCCATGGCCGCCCACGGCTCCAGACCCGCCATGGCCGCCCACGGCTCCTGACCCGCCATGGCCTGCCGAGGCTCCTGACCCGCCATGGCCTGCCGAGGCTCCAGTCCCGCCATGGCCGCCCACGGCTCCTGACCCGCCATGGCCGCCCACGGCATTCTGACCTGCCATGGCCGCCTGAACTCCTAGACCCACCCTGGAGACCTCCGTTCCCGTCTGCTCCTCTCCCTGCACCTGCGTGAGGGTTGCCGTATTCTCTCCTTCATATAATAAATACCCTTATTTGTGGAACTCCGTGAATGCCTCATCTCTACCGCAACCACTCCGTAATACCCCCCACCCCCCAATTTTTTCTTTTGTGCTGATCCGAAAAATGATCCAATCCGTGACTTAATAACCGTGATATGATCCGAACCGTGAGTTTTGTGATCCGTTGAACCACTAATAAGTGGGTGATTAAGTGAGTGAATAATTGAGTGAGCGAATAAGTGAGAATAAGTGAGAGAGTGAATAAGTGAGTGAATAAGTGAGTAAGTGAGTGAATAAGTGAGAGAGTGAGTAAGTGAGCGAATAAGTAGGCGAATAAGTGAGTAAGTGAGCGAATAAGTGAGTGAGTGAATGAGTGAGTGAATAAGTGAGTAAGTCTATAAGTGGGTGATTAAGTGGGTGATTAAGTGAGTGAATAATTGAGTGAGCGAATAAGTGAGTGAATAAGTGAGTGAGTAAGTGAGCGAATAAGTGAGTGAGCGAATAAGTGAGTGAATAAGTGAGTGAGTGAGTAAGTGAGCGGATAAGTGAGTGAATAAGTGAGTAGGTGTGTAAGTGGGTGATTAAGTAATAAGTGAGTGAATAATTGAGTGAGCGAATAAGTGAGTAAGTGTGTGAGTGATTAAGAAATGAGTGAACAAGTGAGAATAAGTGAGAGTGAATAAGTGAGTTAATAAGTGAGTGAGTGAGTGAGTGAGAGTAAGTGAGCGAATAAGTGAGTCAGTAAGTGAGCGAATAAGTGAGTGAATGAGTGAGCGAATAAGTGAGTGAATAACTGAGTGAGCGAATAAGTGAGTAAGTGAGCAAATAAGTGAGTTAACAATTGAGTAAGTGAGTGAATAAGTGAGTGAATAAGTGAGCGAATAAGTGAGTGAATAAGTGAGTGAATAAGTGAGCGAATAAGTGAGCGAGCGAATAAGTGAGTAAGTGAGCGAATAAGTGAGAATAAGTGAGACTGAGTGAGCGAATAAATGAGTGAATAAGCGAGTGAGTAAGTGAGTGAATAAGTTAGAGAGTCAGTGAGTGAATAAGTGAGTGAGTGAGTGAGCGGATAAGTGAGTGAATAAGTGAGTGAGTGAGTAAGTGAGCGAATAAGTGAGTGAGTGAGTGAGTGAGCGGATAAGTGAGTGAATAAGTGAGTAAGTGTGTAAGTGGGTGATTAAGTAATAAGTGAGTGAATAATTGAGTGAGCGAATAAGTGAGTGTGTGAGTGATTAAGTAAGAAATTAGTGAACAAGTGAGTGAACAAGTGAGTGAGTGAACAAGTGAGTGAATAATTGAGTGAGCGAATAAGTGAGCGAATAAGTGAGTGAGTGAATAAGTGAGTGAATAAGTGAGCAAGTAAGTGAGCGAATAAGTGAGTGAATAAGTGAGTGAGTAAGTGAGCGAATAAGTGAGTGAATAAGTGAGTGAGTGAGTGAGTGAGTAAGTGAGCGGATAAGTGAGTAAGTGTGTAAGTGGGTGATTAAGTAAGTAATAAGTGAGTGAATAAGTGAGTGAATAAGTGAGTGAGCGAATAAGTAAGTGTGTGAGTAATTAAGTAAGAAATTAGTGAACAAGTGAGTGAATGAGTGAGTGAGTGAGTGAGTGAACAAGTGAGTAAGTAATTAAGTGAGTGAGTAATTTTTTTTTGTCCCTCCACAAAGCACAAAGACTCCTTATCCTTTGAAACACTTTTTGGTGTTATTGACTTATTTCAAAATAGAAAAATCTTGATTATTTTTAAAAAGAAAAAAAAAAATCCATCAATGCATTCAATTCGCAAGTAAAAAACTGTCAGTATACAGCAGATCTGCATCAATAAATATTGAACACACATCGCATATGCTGTAGCCATAATGATTTAATACATAAGGTGCTATGTATTGCTGGGCAAAGTGAGAATTAATGTAAATGGATCTATGACTGCATTCACACAGTCAGTGTTTGGGACTGAATTGTGCAGTTGGGTCAATGAAAAATAACAGTGTCCAAGATAAAGAAAAAAAAAAATCTTATAAATGTACCTTTTTGTATTCATGTTGGTTTTGAAAAACGTTTATATGTGGAGTAAGCAAAATGTAAAAAAAAGTTTTTCTAACACCTTAAATACATGTGAATGTACACATCTTAATAATGATTTAAAAAAAGGTTTTAAATATATTTTTCAACCTGAACCTTGACTTGTCACAAAAAAGAGCTGATATATTGGAAAACATGATATCATATCCATGTTTTTTTCTTGCATGTTGGCTGCACCACATGACTTTGACAAATGCTTTTAAAATATTTAATGCTTATTTTTTCTAAGAAATAATAATAAAATATTATGCTAAACCAGTTGACAAGGATATTTTTTCAAGAATTTCATAATTTTAACTAGGATTTTTTTTCTTCACTACACTGGCTGCAATAGCTATGTTTCCATCCACCTGTTTTTATGCCAATTTTGGGATGTCGCATAAAAAAAACACTGGATGGAAACGTAGATATTTCGCCACGTTTCACACTGCTCATAATTTACCCGGGGTTAACGATTAATCCTGGGTTTTCATAAGATGATGTTTATGAATGTAAATTCCTAAACCCTGGGTTAACACTCTTATTTGCATATTTACAGTGTCAGTGTCACTTATTGGTCGAAAACAATGCGTGGTTAAGACCGCAAAAGCAGTGCTAACCCTGCTCCGTTCTGGGGGCAAAAAACAAACATATTTCTCCTTCGACGGCCATTCAAAAGTCTCTTTGCTTCACAGCCAAACTGTGTGTGAACAAAACCATACTAAGCACCCAAACTAGTTTGACAACTATTTGACTGCTGTGTGAACATAAACATATATAAACCTACTTACTTTAAAAGCCACTCAATTCAATTTCAAATAGGTGCCAATGCCAAAGTCTATAAATGAAACAGCAAGTGTGTGTGGTCGAGACAGGCATAAAGAAGAGAGACAGTATGGCTTAAAGCTGACTGAATATCCAGAGCACTGGTCCCTCTATCCTCTCTCTCTCTCTCTCTCTCTCTCTCTCTCCAGGCAGAGCTACAGATACAGAAGACTCTTTGTGTAAACAGAGAGAGGGTAGTTTGATCAGGGGAAAGTGCCTATTGTCTCTCCTGATGTCCCCTGACTGCAGTGCTAAATAAACTCAAAGCCACACAGAATGAGAGCTGAACAAACCATCCATCCGAATCCACACATACACACACATATTCTGGCACAATCTTGCGGTCGCGCCTGAGAGTCACCGAAATAATGGACATGCAGGACACCCACAGATCAGCCCATTTGCACTAATCCAGCCCAATTTAAACCCTGTGACCCCATCAGGACCTCAATCCCTCTTCAGAGCGGAAGCCTGCGGTCAAGCCCTCCTGACCACACAAACATAATATCAGCCCTGTGGATAAAGAGGTCTGGGGAGATGTTTCTGTTTGTATTGACTGGCAAAGATAAAGAAAAAGGGAAAGAAAAGTCGCCGTCATAAATATACGTTTTTAATTTTCACAACCAAATGAATGCCTCACACATGCTGGACTGGTTACAATTCTTTTGTGCACATGTCAGATAATAGTTTATCTGAATGAAAATAAAATCATGAATAAAGCACAAAACTAAAATTCTAAGATTTTAGGACACCAAAACATGTCAGAAGATTTAAATAATGATTGCCTTTTTTCATCATCGGCTTTGGTCAAAATAAAATGGACTTGCTGGATAATTTCATAGTTCTCCCTCTCTTTTGCACTTCCCAAAGAAACATTTTAGTATTCATGTAACATAATGAAAAGCAAATAATGCACATTAACTGTATAATTTTCTGTTTTCTGTGTGAAATTTTCAGCGGGTACATCATATAGTTTGTTTTGTCAACTTTTGGAATATTCTAGCATATATAGAGGAACTCAGAGCTAAAAGATATGGACTAAAATGTAATTTTCACAAAAACTCAATTCTGTCATACCTGACGTCCTTCAGACCTCCAAAATCCATTGACTGTTTTAGTTGGGGCGATGGTGACCACAGGCGGGGTGCCTGTGGGCGGGCCCAGGCTAGTAGCCATGGCAACCCGCTTAGGCGTACTGACCGGAGAAATGTGATTGGTCACCGGGGAGGAAACATGCGATGACTCGCTGCTAATAGAACCTGAAAAAAAGAAGACAGATGAGTTAGGAGAAATCTTGAAAAAATATTATATATATATATATATATATATATATATATATATATATATATATATATATTTATATATTATACATAGATATATCATTAAATAGATATCTTGATTTTTTAAAATATTTTTGAGATATATATAGAATAATAATACACATTGCTCACAATTAATCATACCCTTTTATTCAATACTTTTTGCAACCTCCTTTTGCCAAGATAACAGCTCTGAGACTTCTTCTATAATGCCTGATGAGTTTGGAGAATACCTGACAAGAGATCAGAGACCATTCCTTCATGCAGAATCTCTACAGATCCTTCAGATTCCAGCTCCATGTTGGTGCTTCTTCTCTTCAGTTCACTCCACTCATTTTCTTTAGGGTTCAGGTCAGGGAACTGGGACGGCCATGGCAGAAGCTGCATTTTGTGCTCAGTGACACATTTTTGTGTTGGTTTTGATGTTTGTTTTGGATCACTGTCCTGTTGGAAGATCCAACCACGGCCCATTAAATGACTTCTAGCAGGGACAGTCAGGTTTTGATTTTTTATCTGTTGGTATTTGATAGAATCCATGATACCATGTATCTGAACAAGATGTCCAGGACCTCCAGCAGAAAAATAGGCCCACAACTTTAACGATACAGCAGTATATTTCATTGTACACATGGGGTACTTTTTACCCCTGTGTGCACCAAACCCATCTTGAGTGTTTGCTGCTAAAAAGCTCATTTTTTTTAGTTTCATCTGACCATAGAACCCATCCCGTTTGAAGTTCCAGTAGTGTCAGTTACTTTTCAAATGTTCTATGGTCAGATGAAACAAAAAAATGCGCTTTTTAGCAGCAAACACTCAAGATGGGTTTGGTGCACACAGGGGTAAAAAGTACCCCATGTGTACAATGAAATATACTGCTGTATCTTTAAAGTCGTGGGCCTATTTTTCTGCTGGAGGTCCTGGACATCTTGTTCAGATACATGGCATCATGGATTCTATCAAATACCAACAGATAAAAAATCAAAACCTGACTGTCCCTGCTAGAAGTCATATAATGGGCCGTGGTTGGATCTTCCAACAGGACAATGATCCAAAACAAACATCAAAACCAACACAAAAATGTGTCCCTGAGCACAAAATGAAGCTTGTGCCATGGCCGTCCCAGTCCCCTGACCTGAACCCTAAAGAAAACTGAAGAGAAGAAGCACCAACATGGAGCTGGGAATCTGAAGGATCTGTAGAGATTCTGCATGAAGGAATGGTCTCTGATCTCTTGTCAGGTGTTCTCCAAACTCATCAGGCATTATAGAAGACTCAGAGCTGTTAACTTGGCAAAAGGAGGTTGCAAAAAGTATTGAATAAAAGGGTATGATTAATTGTGAGCAATGTGTATTAGAGAAAAACATTTCTTTCATAATGAGATTTTCCCCCTATTTAAAATTCTTATTCTCCAATGAAAGGTTGGATTTTTGTAGATTTTTAAAATAAAAGATCAAAAGGATTAACGATGCAGATTTATTTTCACAGCCTTCTTTGGTCATATTTACCAAGGGTATGAATAATTTTGAGCACAACTGTATATATATATATATTATATATATATATATATATATTAGGGCTGGGCAAGTTAACGCGTTATTATCGCGTTAACGCATTAATTGATTAACGCCGAGAATTATTTTATCGCGCATTAACGCAGTTTTTTCTAATTATTATTTTGAAAGTCCGTTGCTTACAGATAAACAATTTGTCACAGGAGGGGTGGGATGTTGATCAGTACTGGCTTTGGATTGGCATCATCACGCGTCTCAACCAATGAGAGCGTTAAGCGTTTTCTTTTTAACAGGCGCTATAAGGGAGGAAATGCCTTGAACGTGAAACTTTGCGCGTTGCGTTCATCTTAGGCTCTTGTCTGTACATAGTAGGCTAGGCTAAGCGTTTTCCTCCTATAGAGACTGTTATCAAAGAAAACACTAAACGTGGCTTAATGCAGTAAGACGGTGATATTAAAACTCAGTTTAGGACTACATCTTTTTGAACATGTAACGTTGTCAGTGTTTTATAATGATTTTCTATGGAAGAAAAATGCCTTCTCGTGTTGTGTTCTGAACCTGATTTAATTTGCTTGTCTGTACAAAGTATGTGTTATAATACCTTTTAATGTTAGTCTACTGTCTTAATGCATTATATTAAGCGTTTTCTTTATAACGAGGAAACATTCGATGTGAAACTTTGCGCGTTTTGAGTTAATATATGCTTGTCTGTACAAGGTATTCTGTGTTTAATTAATAAGGTGTGTACTGAATTTGGTGCTTCAATATCACTTTCTTAAGCCACTTAAAGCATCTTATATGGGGAAGAACGCTTGATTACGGTGCCGTTGTCTGTTTTAGCTGGCTATACTGCCATCTAGTGGCAGCACTTATTTAATAATTATTTTACAAACAAACAAACAAACAAACAAACAACAGCTCTCTCAAATGGCTAGTGGGTAAAACAATTTCTCTCCCTCATACTGGATTCAATCCTGAATCTTCCACAGCTCAATGAGCCTGGAGTACATGCGCTAACTGCTAACGCAAGGTCCTGACAAAGAAGTGCAACGTACCACAATATGAGAGAGACGTATAATAACATCAGAGGCAACAACAGACTATCTAGACTTGTAGAAGTGGCAAAGAAAATGGGATGTATTTGTATGTGTGTGCATGCCAGACAGAACTAACAACTTGTCAGATGAAGTGAACATACGTCACTTCCCTGACTGCCAACCTCGCTGCTATCAAAGCCCCTTTGGGCTGTCAGATCAGATGCCAGTTTAAAGAGATAAAGAAACAAACACTGCCATCTCCCTGCGGTAAACACACATGAACATGCACTCATTCCTCTAAACCCCTACCGCGGTAATGCAGCGCTTTACTGTGATCAAAGACAATTTGAGTGTGTGCGCGCACGTGTGTGAAGCATGCACACATACATATCTGAGTTGTTTAAGACACTCCAAAATCCAAAACAAAGACATTCTTTGTGTCTCACAACAAAATGTATAAAAAGAGAAACTTTACATTAACATTATTTCTAAGACACATTGGATAAAATTGTCTGCTAAATGAATAAATGTAAATGTGTTTGACTATTCAATACACAGCGCTCTGGAATATTTCATTCTGATTGGTCAATATCAGCACTGAGCAATCAAATATGTTTGTATAATGTTGACTAAATAGTATTTCCATAGTGTTTCAGTGGCAACATACTGCATGGTACGTTTACTTTCATATCTCTCAATTCGTTCTACAGTCTCTCTATTTCCATATCAAATCAAATTATATAATGAATTGGTACTAACTTATGAATCAAAACTATTAGCAACCAACTGCAGTAAAAACAGCCCTGGAGGACTTTGGTATTTATTTCATGATATGAACTTTTGAGAGATGAATAGAAGCAATAAAACAAAAATGTCACTTGAAAGAACAAGACACAAAGACCCGGATGAGAGTGGAAGACATGTAAATATGTGAGCTTGAATTGCAGATTAAAAATGCCTATATAATATATTAATTAATCTTTTAATATTGTAACAGTGTTCTAGTTGCTAGGCAGATTACTTCCTGCATTGTAATTATGGCTAAATTGGGATTTTAAAAGTGAGGTGGTAGATAATTAAATCATTTGAGCTCAAATCAATAGTTTACATCCATGTATTTATCTATTTGGCAACTATAGCCGTGTAATAAGCAGGATAATGTACAGCAAGATACAAGATCTGATCACCCTTGCAAGAAAGAACGGCTGACTGTACATTACCCCTTCCATAATATGCACTTCTTGTGGTTTCGATTGCAGTGAGTGTGTGTGAGAAATGACTTTCCTCATTAAGACAGAAACCTACACAAGGCTTGAAACCACACAAGAGCAGAAAAAACCCAATTGCTGCTAAAAGCAGTATCTATATAAGACACCCAACACAAAGAGTAAAGTAGGTCAGCCCTCCTCAGAGCGCTTGTGTCTGCCAGAGAACTGATAAGAAGTCAATACTTCGGGTTTTGTACTACACTCCTTTTGTGTTAAATTTTACTTTACTCTTTTACATACCTGCTATATTTCTACCTAGAAACCATTGACAACTAATAATAAATGGTTCATACAAAGGGAAGTGCTGCTATTACTATTGCCAAAACTTATGGTTAGGGGTTTTTCAGAAGCAAAAGAAACTCATCCTACATGGTTTATGCTATGGACATATATGATACATCATATCGTGGACTTCTTGTAGTTCGAATCTACATTTTTTGGTTTGTAAACAATAAAACAGGTGAAAAATACCCAAAAGTATATATTTTTTAAAAACTTTTCCTTGCAGATAATATAATATTAATAAAATAAAAGGCCACTTAAAGGGATAGTTTACCCATGATTTGCTCACCCTCAAGCCATCCTAGGTGTATATGACTATCTTCTTTCAGAAGAACACAATCAGAGTTATATTAAAAATGGCTTGAAGGTGAATAAATCATTTTGGGTGAACTATCCCTTTAAATGTACTTTCTTGACCGTTTCTTTACACACTTACTGTCAAGCACACTTTATAAAAATGCACTTTGTAACTGTCAAATAAAAGGTTTTACTTTTAAATAAAAGAAATTTAAACCGTAATAATGTATTTATTTAATTGAATGTATTTATTTAATTGTACATAACATGCAATTAAGTGTCTGAAAACACACTGAGTTCACATTTTGCACTTAAGCATATTCTTGTAAAGTATATTATTTCTAGAATAAATGCTCTTTTTAAAGGGGTTGCACTTTATTTTATAGTATGTGCACTTCTATGTACTTACAGTGTACTTAGCTTAGAAAGTACTGAGTAATATAAGGTAACTACATGGGTTAAGGTTAGGTTTAGGGGTAGGTTCAGGGTTAGAACCTAGTTATTACCCAGTTATTGCAATTACTATAATAAGTACATAGTATGTAGGGGTGGGAATCTTAGGCACCTCACGATCCGATCCGATTCCGATTCTGGGAGTCATGATCCGATTCCAAAACGATTCTTGATCGTCTTTTTTTCTTATTAATTAATTAATTAATTAGTTTTGTAACCTTATTTTTTTTTATTTAATACACAGTCTATGTAATTATAAGTACTTTTTTAAATAATTACTAGTTTAAAAAAATAATAATAATAAAATTGTATGTTAAGATTTTTTAAATATAGGCTATAAACAGCTTCAAAACAAAAGCAAGTAGTCTAATAAATAATAATAAAGAGGAACAACGAAACATTACAAGCAATAAACAAAAAGTGCTTTCAGTATTTAAGAGTATCTGAACGTTTTCCATTCAAAAGCTGTGAGGGATTTTTCTCTTTCTCAGCTTTACAATTGTTTGATTATTACTGATGTCATCACAGACAGCGGAAGAATAAGCTGCATTCACAATAATGCACAGATCTCTTTTGAAATATAAGATGTTTTTGTCCTGTCTGTTTAATCCTTTAAGACATTTAACTGACTGTGCTTACTTTAATTTCGCGTCATAAAAGCATTTTGAGATGCAAGTAGGCTACATTTAAACACTTAAACGGAGTCGCACACAGCCACTTGCGCGAGTGCCCTTCACAAAGCTCACGTGGAAATTGAAAGCAGCCTTCTGTCAGTGAGTTTCATATTTATAAAATATAAGCCCACAGCACCCCAAACAACATAAATGATGCATTCGTAGAGCATTTGTAAGGAAAATAGGCCTACCGGCGGGCGAGAACGCAAGCTGCAAGCGCGTTTCTCTCACAGCGCATATCCTGTGCAATGATGAACCACGCGAATGTCCGCGCAATCGGCGCGCATGTAATTCGCTCTAGCTTTTCCGAACTGTATGAAGGATTATTTTATAGAAGGTTCGAGTGGTGTGTGTGTATGAGAGGAAATGGAAACAAGCAGAATACGGTTGTTTCTGACGATTCAGTTCGATTCAGTTCATTCCTATGGAAGTTGAGCTTCTTCAGGCTCGCGAGAGCACACGCAGCGTCATCTCGCAACTGCGGTTAAAAATAAGCTCAGAATCATTCTGAAATTCTCAGAATCGACACAGAATCGTTGAAGAGAGAATCGCGTTGCATCGATGCATCGATTTTTTCTCCCACCCCTAATAGTATGTACATGAGGAACAGGACTGTAAAATAAAGTGCTACCTTTAAAAGATATGCTAAAGTGTACTTCTTTTTCACGAGGCTAGCAATGGGCAAAAACCACTCACAACCACCCACGACAACTTATAGCATCTTGGTGAGAAGCTAAGTTTTACTTTACTCTTTTATATATTTACTATATCTTTATCTGAATGCTCTGGCAATATTTCAATTGTTCACAGTCATCCTATCAGTCAAACTCTTGAGGGAACAAAGAAAGTGAGAGAAAGAAAGTTGTGTGTGTGTGTGTGTGTGTGTTTAGGTGGGGGGAGGGGATGTCAGTTATGTACTACTACAAGCATCAACAAGGACACACATTCACAAAAGCATGTGTGCACACATAAGTGTGCATTCGGAGAAACACACACACACACACACACACACACACACACCAAAAGCCCCAAAGCCACCAAAGCCTTAAACAAAAGAAAGCTTTTCCAAACAGGCTTAGCAATCTGAGACAGAGCATTGACTGTCATTGAATTACCCTAGTCAAAGAGTGTATGAATGCATAAAGTGACAAGCAAAGGCAAAGCAGAGTATGCACAGTGTGATAAACTCACAGAGACAGCAGTAAAAAGACACTTAGAGAAGGTCTATAGAAATTACTGGCATACAAGCTCTTAACCAATCAATATAATCCCTTTCTCTCTGTCTTGAAGCTTTAGAGAGAAGAATATAATGATCACTCACAATGGATCATGTCGATAAACACATGGCCAAACCATGTATTCTTGAGAAAGCTTTAGACAGTGTTAGATCATTCAAAATGCTTGTTAAACTGCACTGTTTTTCTTCACAACATAATGTAACTGAATAGCTTGTCTTTCAGTTTCAACCAATGTAGGGTGGAAAAATTGACAGACAACAATTTTGTAGATCTTAAATGCCATGGCAAGACAGCAGAAAACATTGTCTAGGAACTTGATATTGTATGTAATGAGCATTAACAGAGTTTTTGTTTGAGTGTGTGTGTGTGTGTTCAGGTTTTTTTTTGGCGTTGACTACAACAATTACACAGACAGATGGGCAGCTAAATGTTGTGCCAGCCATCTGAAATGCTGCAAACCCATATGCAAATATTATTCAAATCTATTCACAATTTGTTGACAGAAAGCACCACCCACACTCATACACACGCTGAGCGAAGAATGGCTGTCCATATTACACGCATACATATGGCGGCGTGCTTGTTTACATTCTGCATTAAAAGACTTACTGCAACTATGCTAATGGTAATTACGCTACAATGCATAATATAGTTGCTGATGCAGTGATAATGTTTTTGCCAAGTACTTTACCACATGCATGTGTGCTGTTGTTAACTAGCAGTTAGCTAGAGGTTTGAGTTAAATTGATATTTCTAGTTAACTCATTTAAGTTGATTTTATTTTAAGAAGTTTTTTATTTTAGATTTAATTTTTATTTAAGAAGTTCACAGTACTAATATACTCACATTACTAAGTATAAATAATGGCAATTGACCAATTTAAGACAATCGGTTTCCACAAATGAAATGAGTTAAGATAGGTTTTAATCCAGTGCATGGTATAACAGTGTTTTTACAGTATAATTGTAGTTGATGATTTACGATACTCTTGTTAATTTACAGGCTTGCTGGCAACCACTGTAAATTTTACATTAAATTTTTTACAGTGTATCAGTGACCATGTAAGTGGGTGGCTAATTTTTTCAAAAAACAAAAGAACAAAAAAACAACAAAGAAGCAAAACACAACAGAAACAAAAGAACAAAAAATAAAAAGCAAAATCACAAAACAAAAAAAAAGCAAAGTGAAAAGCAAAACAAAACGAAACTGCAAAACAAAAGAAAAACAAATGAAAACACAAAATGACAAAAATCAGACAAAAAAACAATGCAAAACAAAGCAGAAACAACAAAAATAAATGAAACGCAGTCACAAAACAAATCAGAAAAAAAACAAACAAACAAAAAAGCAAAACAAAACAGAAACAAAGCATAAATAAATTAAAACAAAATCAGAGTAAATCAGAGAAAAAAAACCCATCAAATATCTGCCTAAATTTATCTCCAAATAACACAAAAACAACTTATGACTTTGAAAGACCTACCATAGTTGTGGGTGTAGGTTTAACCCATTCTGTGACATGAACATGGGTAGAAACAGCCTGTAACAGCCTAGTAAAGGTCTGCTGACTACTGCCTTTTCAGCATGGCATCATGATAAAGAGAAGAGAGTAATGATTGATGGGTAAAGACGAGAGGAAAGGGCACACTCACCTCTTGGCTCTTCAGCCTGTTTGGCTAGCTTGCGGAGAGCGGCAGCGAATCCAGAGTGTCCAGACTGGGACGCCGGGCTTCCGTTGGCGATCATTGCTCCGCTGATGGGGGAGGGAGTGAGGGGGCTTACAGTGGCCATGGTGCATGGTGCTGTGGAGATCATTCCTAATGCTGGGGACTTTGGCTCATGGCTCATACCTGCAGGGAGAGAAAGACAGAGACAAGCAGATTCAGTTGTAGTTTCTGTTCAAATCTGAAAGAATATTCATAGAGGAAACGTAGAGGTTGGCGTTAAGCCCAAACCCAGTCCCTCTCTGAGATACAGCCTCGAGTTTAAGATTGAAATCAAATCGCTCACTCTATTTTTATTTGTGGAACCACATGCTTTGATTTTCACAAGCTCTGATTCAAAAACAAAGGAGTGTGTGTGTATGTGCAAAACAGGTTCTGTTAAAATAAATTTAAAGGGGGACTTCAATAACAATGAATGACACAAACCGATAATCACATTAATTTGCATGCATTGCCTGTAATGATTTAGGACATGATACATTAAGTGGTTTGGAACTGATCCAAATCCAGCCTAAAAAAACCCCTGAAGAATTCAACTATTGCAAGGTCAGACCACCAGCATGAAAATGGTTTTACATTTTATAGTTATTCATTAAACAGATTTATCCAAATTTTATCCAACGTGAAATGCTACAACAGAAAAGATTCATTTTAAAGTGACAGTAACATTAGAAGTGCTGGAAAACAAAGTTCCAAAATTGTTCCAAAAAAAGTACTTCAGAAATGTAGGCTTGACAAAATAAAAGAGAAACATTTGTGTGTGTGAGAGTGTGTGTGTGAGAGTGTGTGTGTGTGTGTGTGTGTGTGTGTGTGTGTGTGTGTGTGTGTGTGTGTGTGTGTGTGAGAGAGAGAGAGAGAGAGAGAGAGAGAGAGAGAGAGAGAGAGAGATTGTGCGTTTTCATCTTTTTCTTAAAATAAAGGTTTGAAGGGGAGAATAGAGAATACTTCCTTTAGGTGCACTGTAAAAATTTTTGTTAGGCAACCCAGAATTTGCTTCATGTAAATACATCTACATTAACCAGTGTCAAAAAACATTATTTAATATGATTGAATCAATCTGACTACAATTTTGGACTACATCCAACATATTTGAAAGTGAAATTCACTAGTGCGAACTCTAAACTGTGAGTGTTTTACAGCTTCCTTCCTTTGTGTATCTCTCTCTCACACCGCCAGCTATCACTCACTGCCAGCGTCTCTACCAGAAACAAACAAAAGCTTGCTTTATCGTGATAAACTGTGTCTCAACCCTTGCCCTTCTGCTGAACCGAGCAAAACAATTAATAATGAACTTAGGGCAGTTAGGAGAGCTGGCAGCAGCATCCTCTGCCATCAGCCACAACTTCATTACGACTTAATGGAGCCTTGCGCATCCAAACACACAGAGTAAGAAAACATAATATGTCCTATAGTTGAACTGATCAGATTAATCTGGTTAATCTTACATAACACTATAATTTAGGCACAATGTAACACATAATTTGAAAACAAAACAAAATCAAGCAAAAACAATCAAGTAAAAAAAAAAAAGAAAAGAAAAAAAAAAAGTATGGCCTCAAAACAAAACAGGTCTGTCTATCTATCTATCTATCTATCTATCTATCTATCTATCTATCTATCTATCTATCTATCTATCTATCTATCTAAAAAAAGCAAAAAAACAAACCAAACCAAAACCAAACCAAACCACAAAACAAAACAAAACAAAACAAAACAAAACAAAACAGAACAGAACAAAAATCATGGCTTCTTAGAGCTTTTGTAGTGAACTAAAAATAAAATAGAAAAAGCAAAATGCAAAGTAAAGTAAAACAAAAAACGAAGCAAAATGTATGGCCTCTTAGAGCTTTCGTAGTAAACTAAAAATAAATGTATCTAATGTATCTTTATAATACATTATGCAAAGAGGCTTCATAAAAAGGTTAGCTATAATCCTCATATATAGAATGTTAATAAAGTGCAGCATTATAACCAAGACACTGTATTCTCCCTGCCATAAAGGGAACAGCCATTTCGGTCATTCTCCAATCCTGTTAGGGGCTTATCAATCAAATCATCATATCATGTGCTCTTGAAACACAGCTGTCTCTCGTCCACTCATTTGCGTGCTACAAACAGACCTCTTCTCTTTATCTCTTGTCCTTCTCTTGACAAACATTCTCAATCATTCTGCTACTGAACTCACATGCGTACCCCACCCCCTTCCTCTCTTCTCTGCTGCTCACACTTTCCCTACTGGATAGTGTCATTCAGAGATAACAGAGAGTCTCTGGTCGCTGTGGAAATGAGAAAAGCCACAGGTATTTTACGGCACACACAGCCATTCTGGGAGAGACATCCCACCCAGCACAGACGAGCAGAGAGCGATTTATAAGCAGTAATGTCAAGGAGTGGGAGAGAGATAACATTTATTTTCCCTAGGATGCCTTAAAGGATTCAATCACCCAAAAAAGACAATTCTGTCATCATTTAATGTCATTCCAAACTTGTATGACTTTTGTGTTCAGTGGAATACAAAAAAGGAGATATTTTGCAAAATGTCCAAACTGCTCTTTTACAATTAAGTAAATAGGAATTACTGTAGAACTGTCAAGCCCCCCAAAACAACATACAATAAAAGTACAAATGATTCCACTTGCATATAAATTATTTTTCCACCACATTCTTTTAACTGAACCGATAGAGGTTTGGACATAAGCATTTAAATCACTCCCTGAACTATATTATTGCTCTGACAACACAAAACATTGCTGCTTCAATGCAGTTTTTAACATAACCTACAACCTTATTAAAGGAGTTAATTAGTCAACTGGCATGCTTAGCAAAATATTCCACACCATTGCACATCTATTCACACACAGACGCACCTACACCTCAAACTACCACATAAGAGTTTTAATCCATGATCTAGCAGGATTTACTGTAGGTCTGTGGCTTATTAACCTCACACCTTTGAGTATAGTCAAATATACAAACAAATACTGTACTAAAATCATCAGATCTCTAGCTGGCCCAGAATGAATGGCCAAATCTTTAAAATGGCTCTCTAAAAGCACCCAAGGCTTGTTATGTGAAGATCTCCTCTCTCTCAAAGATGAAATCCTGCTGTGCTGTTTTTCCCAGAGGCTTTAGCTGTGGTTCGAGTCAGCAAAAACAGTCCCACAGTCCTCTGCTCCCCACTGGCTCTCTAATAAGCTTGTTCATTAAACAGAACAGCCAATGCAAATTGACCCAGCCCTTGTCGACATGACCGGCTCATGTAAATTCAATGGGAGAAACAGCAGGGATAAAAGACTGGGTGATGGATGATGTGTCAAAGTGCTTTGTTGGGCACAAATGAACACACTCACACACATGCATGTCCATAATGATGACAGACAAGCATTGATGCATGAGCAACGCAGAGATCTGCTACCCTCGGCATTCATTAAGACTAAAGCACCTCACACACACCTGCCTTCTGCTCATTAACCCGTGTGTGTATGTGCCCGTTTCACTGACAATATTAAAGATGGATGAGGATTAAGACGGTACTGATACTTCCAGAGAGAAATGCACTAATTGGTTTTGACTACAATAGAGATTGATAACTAGAGAGAATATTGATCACAAAGCTACTGGTCAAAAAGGGCTTGAAAGCTGAAGACCTTAGACTGATGTGTAAGTATCGAAACAACTCTACTTGCCATAACTGAAGCCCTTACACTAGCCTTGAATGTCCTTGATTAACTTTGTATTGATTTTTCTGGATGTGTCTGCAGTAATTTACACTGTTATCTACAACCTGTTGATCTCAAAGCTGATTTAGCGCATTTAGGATTGTATCTTCTTGGGTTAACAGGGCTTCCCAAGTCACTTTTAAAGACTCACTCTGTTATCCGCGCTCACAAACTACTGGTGTCCCACAAGGTTCGGTAATTAGTCCCTTAAACTTCTCCATTTAGACCAGGATCACTCTGTACCAGCATCCAGTTGTGTGGCTTCTCTAATCACTGCTTTTCTGACCACACTTGACAGTTCATCTCTCATCCCCATTTTGGTCTTATAATTTGGTCTGAATATGTCTAATAAACCTCAATGATAATGACCTTGAATTCAAGACTAGGTTACTCTTCTTCCCAGACAAGAGCTTTTCCATGGTCTTTATCTCTGGTGACCATCTCAGTGTTGTCCCCTATAGGTGCAAAAAAAAAAAAAAAAACTTTGATATTGTCCTAGACGACTAGCTCTCCCAAGCTTTAGGTTCCTTTACAAGTACAAGGGGGCCTTTTTTTGCTGACTTAGCCAACAATTCACACTCTAGTTCAGAGTTTGTCAACTCTAGTCCACCTCCCAGAATGTTTTAGATGTCTCACTAATTAAAACACCTGGTTTAACTCATCAGTTTGTTGGTGTGTTAAATAGGGAGACATCAAAAACATTCTGGGATGTGGGTCTCGAGGACTGGAGTTAACAAACATTATGTTATTTACAGAAATTCTATCATGTTCTGCCTCTATCTAAGTAAATCTAATTTAAGACACCATTTCTGGCCGGGCAGAATGACTATCCCAAGAGGTCCCTGGGCACGTCTATGGAGGTGACCTGGGGTTAAGCTTGTACATTACTTGGGGACCTGGTGTTAAGGTCAGACTGTACTCTCCGAGGGGCCCTCGTCACAGTATGCACCAAGGGGCCCACATATTCCACTTGTATTGGATGCACACAGGCCCTAGTGGTCAGCTAACACTGTGAGCCCTATTTTAACGATCTAAGCGCATGGTCTAAAGCGCACAGCGCAAGTGCGCTTAGGGCGTGTCCGAATCCACTTTTGCTAGTTTAACGACGGGATAAATGGTCGGAGCGCCCGGCGCATGGTCTAAAAGAGTTGTCCCTATTCTCTTAATGAGTCACGGGTGTGTTTTGGGCGTAACGTGCAATAAACCAATCCCAGTCCCATCTCCCATTCCCTTTAAAAGCCAGTTGCGCTCAAGCCATGGCGCATTCGCTATTTACATGGCGGAATTTGCAAGCGGAAAAACTGAACGCTTCTCTAGTGAGGAAATGGATCTGCTGGTGCGCGAGGTTAATGCGTGAGGACAGACCACCTACGGGAAAAGCCGGATTCCACCAAAGCATTTTTATATTTATGCACACAATAATAATCTTTTACATTGTAATCCTTTTATTTTTAATATTTGGCATGTTTGTGTGCTGCTGCGCTTCCCTGTGTGTGTAATAAGCAGAATGTATGAGCGGTGTGCACCCGCATATAGGCGCATATTACTAACGCGCTCTTTAAATAACATAACAAATATTGCGCCATTGACTTTAGACCAGGTTTCAGTTGGTCAATGGCGCAGTCGTTTTCAGTTGCCTCAAAATAGTAATGCGCCAACAAAAGGCTGAACACACCTTGTTTTCAGACCAGCACGCCCATGGGCGCACAAATGGGTGCAAATGCATTTGCTATTTAAACAACATGGCGCAGGACGTGAAAATGATAACTGCGTCGGGCTGAAACTAGCAAAAAACACTTGCGTCGCGCCTGGCGCCGCATTGCGCCAGGTGTATGATAGGGCCCTGTATGTGCAGAGGGTCCAGGGGCCCCGTGGTCAGCTCACACTATATTCGCTGAGGGCCCTGATGTTAAACTTCTTTTGGCAGTCTTGGACAGTGTGGCCTGAGGTTTTGGAGGCCCCTGGAAGTAATGTTATTTATTTAACACAGCATATACCCCATGGACCAGCTACTTCTAGTCTCCTAGCTTAGTATTTCCCAACATTGGTCCTGGAGTACCCTCCTCACTTCACATTTTAGATGTCTTCCTAATCAAACACCGAACCCAGAACCTTGAGACACACCTTTTCTGGTTTCACCTCTTAAACTTCTTAGGCTCACACCCAAGGTGTTTTAAATATAGGTACAAAAAACAAAACAAAACAAAAAAACAAAACAACAAAACAGACTTCCTACTAGCATACTTAACATTCCTTTTTTTCTCATTATGCATCCATCCATCGGCACTGCAATTTGTTGACTCATTTGAAGACACAAGATGATTCATCTTTAGACACCTGAGCATAGCTATATATACACAACTGTTGTAGCATTTACAGGTCTTGAAGGTATCAAGGCTCTTGTGGTATAACCTTATAACTTGACCCATATCCTCAGCCTCCTGTTCTGGTAATTGCAGATTACATGCGTACTTTCTTCTTAGTCATTTTGAAAGGGTTATGAACATAAATGAAGCATTACAGTCTGTAGTACCCTTTAGCCTTGTTTTAAAAGGAAAAGCAAATGAGAATATGAGTAATCTTCAGCAGGTTTTACTTAACTTCACTATGCACAGAACCACATCAAACATGGAAGGTACCTCAAAGTTACCACATTAAACTATACAGTAAATGCTGCAGATCACCAGCAACCCTTCAGATATACAGTATAGAAAATCTAGTTCTCCCAAATTCACAAAACGCCACTTTTAGCCAAAGACATACCTGTACATAGGCACCTAGTCTTGTCCATCAATGGTTCAGAAGCTAATTTCTAAGATACAAAACCCCTTTACTGATATGACAAACAAGGGCTTGCATTGCCAAAAGAGTTTCATGGTTAATGCAGTAATTTCCAAGAAATCCAAATAATTGGCTTCTGTGTAATTATTAGGTTTGACATGGCATGTTCAGCATGTGGATGACTCTCATAGCATAGATTTATGCAACAGCTCTCATCACTTGTCAACAAATTATATATTACTCCATAATTAACAAATAAAATGGCTTTGCCCACACTTTATGGACATAATCTTACATGTATAAAGTTGTTTTTGCTGCTGTATAACCAAAATGACAAATAGGAGTGTTAAAAAAATTGAGAAATATTAATCTATCAAGGTAGAAAATATTTTATTTACAAATATCATTAATTATTAATTCATGAATTCATAAATGTCACTGTTTTTGGGGAGTCACACCACATGACATTTTGCTACCTGAACTAACTTTGCCTTGCCGTAAAAACATCACAATCATGGGGTCTATAGGAGTCCTCTCTATGACATCATATGGTCAAACTTCCTAATAAAACTTCTTTATTTTTAAGAATAAGGTTTTATTTTTTTATTCTTTTCAATTAAAAAAAAAAAATTAAATCAAATAAATTAATAATAAAACTTTGCATCATGTTATCACAAGCATCTCCATCATTTACTGATAAATGGATGCTCCACTATAGAGACGTTTGTTTCTGTGCAATTAACTTCAAACCATTAGCTCAGAAGGTTGTGACTAGTAAAAATCACGCTCAACAGAATGAAGCTCAACATAATGTCAAGCTTTAAGGCACCAAGTTTACACTTACTGAAGCTTCACCTGGCAGGTATGGAAGCATTTGTTCTCTGACACGGTGTAAACAATTACAACATACATTAAATACTCTTATCAGTTGGACCCACAGCTTTGTGTGTGTTTGGGTAGCAGGAAATGTCCAACAAAAAAGTGAAAGCTTTTGTTACAACCCACGCTGTCCCATCTAAAGGGATGCTTGGCATCTGTAAGCCCCTAAAACTGCTGACAGACTTCAAAGTATGCTGGGTAAGTGTTTATGCTTTGGGAATATGCCCACTGTCACTATGTATGCAGTGCTGATTGGACATTTTGAATATCTAGGGTTTCTGAGGTCAGACATAAATAAAAGATGGGGTTCCTCTCATCTTTTCATGTCTTGTCATATTCCTTTCTTGGACAACTGGAGGCACATGTTTTTAGTCATTAAGTCAGGCTTTTGACCACTCTCTCTCCCCCTCTTATCTGTGTCATGGCATCTTATTACATGTGGTTCTTTTAAGGCCACATTAACTTTCTGTTCTAATACTTTTAATAATTCAGGTAGGTTTTTTCTTAAGTTTTAAGATGCCAAAAAAATTTAATAGTATTAACATTCTCCTGTCACTTCAGCCCAACAGACATGTCCAAAATGAGGACCACTGTAGAGCAAACACCCGATGTGTGTGTAAATACATATAGCAGCTGACCAACATCAGTTAAAGGAGCAGCAGAAATCTGAGCTAATCCCAACAGAGTCCGTCTCTGAGGGTTTAACACTGCTGACTACACACACACACACACACACACACACACACACACTTGGCACAAGGTTTTTCATTTTATAATCCATCCACAACACCCTGTTAATCAATTGGAAAACCTGAAATTTTCAAAAACACTACTCCAGCTATTGAATCATAAAATCAAGCTGCTGAAGTTACCGTGTAGCCTTGCATCTCACAATAAAATGTAGATTTTAAGCCATATAATATATTAAATAACAATAAAATATACTTTAAATGTAAATACATTTTTAGCATTTTTAAAATAAAAACAATAGTTAATTTTCGAAAAATTGTCCACAAAAAATAATGAAAATTGTTCCTCAGATAAAGGTGATTGCTAAATGTATAATATAATATAATATAATATAATATAATATAATATAATATAATATAATATAATATACATATTTTTCACCTGTTTGTTTACCCAACCATGACTGATCAAAAAAGTCATGCTTTACATAAAATACCTTTATGTATCATATCCTACAACACTCCAAGGTACTTTCAGGCAAATTTAGCTGCTTAAAAAGGTCAAAGAACAAATGATCGACAGCATTCAAGAACAAAAATATCCGTTCTCAAGCTGGTTAATGAGCAAATATGAGTCTAGTGGAGTCAGATGGTCAATGAGGAGTCCCCCCCCCCCACGTCGATCCTCTCCCAAGATACACTAACAATCAAACTATTAGTGTAGTATTATACCACAAAACAAGCTTGTACTTATTATAATATTATACTTACATTGTGCTTTTTCAAGCAGTGATGTTACGAGTTTTTCTGTTTGAACTTCAATTCCAATTGTTACTGACTTAATGAAGCCTTAATGTGTGACTTTGTGTGCGTGTAATTACTGTAACTTCTCATTTAACAACTCCTTCTCATAACATCCAACTCATCCAGTCTTTCCTGTTTAACGCAAACTACAAGTCAGTTTCGCACCTAATCCAATAAAACCTCAGCCGTTAGTTATTTAAAAAAGATATTTCAGCAAGACTGGATAATGCAGCTCACATTCTGTCTGTACACATATAGGTAAATATAGACAGGTTGCTGGGTAAATATGACTTTCCACGGTACACTGACATTTATTTGACCACACGAAAAGCCAGAAGAGGAAACAAGACACTTCAAAAACTTCACATCTATATGTGCGAAACACACAGGATGTGACCAAACCAACAGTTACTGGTTTAACAGTATGGGTTTTTAATTGGATTATACTGATACTGATAAACAAAGTTGGATGGCCAATTAAATGCCTATATCAGATGTAAACAAAATGTCTGAAATGCTTATTTTACACAAAATTCATAAAATGCTTATTATTCACAGACAAGATTGTCTGTAAATCTCAAAATGGCCAAAAATGGCAGATTAATCTGTCTAGCCAATAGATTTCATATTATATAGTAAAATCTGTCTAAATATTACATTTAAATGTTTTAGTGAGTTCTCTCTGTGCTTTATGAGATCAGGCATATCCATTAAGCATTTATTCTGGACAAATCCACATCAAATTTTGTGTTATTATACTAATTTGCACAAGATCCAGAAGAGATGTCTGAGATGGATGGAAAATTAACCTTGAGGTGACAGAAAAGCAGAAGGTCATATAACTCACCACGACTCCCTAAGCACTTACTCACAGCCTGAAAATCCAGCATTTTACTCAGAGAAGACTGTTAAACAGTTTTGAATATTAATGAGTCTCAACAGAAAGCCAAAGGTCACATCAAGCATATCATTTTTTAATAACAAAGCCCCAAAAAAGTCAATATCTCTCATGGAAGATCTTAGAATCCCAGGCTAAAAAAAAACAACAACTGCAAAATAACTGAATAAAAAGGACCAATAATAAGCTAATTGTACACTTGCAGGATGGACCACGAATGACTATGAATGAAAACAAAGCGCCCCACATCACGCAGCTATCCGGCACGCGATGGTGTCCGTAACAAACGCACCCAAAAGCGGAGCTCACTTCAGCCGAAGCCTCTTTATCACAGCCCGCGTGCGAGAACTCACCTTAACACGGAAGAAAAGCGTATTTCCCACGTATTTAGTGCTGAAGTAAATCCATCGCGTTTCTCCGGAGGCAGCGCAGCGTTCGAGAGCGCTGAGTGAGCCGCAGTGGAGTGAGCGAAGGCGGCGCTTAGAGACTCGCAGCAGCAGCACCTGCTCCACTGATCCGCCCCGGAGGCAGAGCCACAGTCAAGGGTGACGGACCTCCTACTGACGGAGGTCATGCCACACTGAGGGAAATCTCACTGTGTGTGTGTGTGTGTGTGTTCGTCTCGAAGGAATGCTATATGTAGCCTAAATGTTGTAAATTCACAAACATAAAAATCAGTGTCTAGGCTCCTAAAATCCAGCAAAAAAGGTTTTGCCAGTTAGATTTATTTTATTCACTATAGTGTTTGGTACAAAAACATATTACAAACAAAATAATTATAATCAGTCCTGGGTAGATTACTTACAAATTGTAATCAGTTACTGATTAAAAATTACATGACAAAAAAATTGTTGTTAGTAACATAATCCATTACATTACACATTTAAGGTAATATAATCTGACTACTTTTGATTACTTTTAGATTACCCTTGACCTAACTCGTTAATCAAATTGATTTGAATAGGATAATCTTTTACCATATTGATATAAAAATACAAAGAGAAAGAAAATATATTCCATTCTTTGTTATCAACAACATGAAGTGCTTTAAATATTACATCAGGGTTTCACAAACTGCAGGAGGATTGTGAGTTAGGCTAATTGAAAAGCTATTAAGTAATTAAATAAAATTAAAATAAATAATTTTAAAACAAAAACAATCAAAATAAAACACTTACTAAAAAAGATTTAAAAAATATTTTATTTGTTTACCTGCAAGTTGTGACCATTAACCAACGTCAGAGAACCGTGAAATTAATTGTATTATTATTAATATTAATTTATAATAATTTTAAATATAATAACCATTTAAATAATTAAACATATAATTTAATTAAAAATAAACTTTAAACTTTATAATTTAAAAATATATAATTTATGTTAAATTTATGTGTGTATATATATATATATATATATATATGCATTAAGGATATATAAGATCATAAATGATATATAAATTATATATTATAACTACATTATTTAATTTTTTAAAATAACTTTCAAGAATTTTTAAGAAATACCTAATTTAATTAAATAATAATTTAAATAATGAAATATATAATTTAATTAAAAATATAACTGTATAATTTAAAATTGTGTAATTTATGTTATATATAAATATGACATAAATTCTATATTACATAAATTACATCATATATATGATGCAGAATGAATTAGTTTGCTTACAAGATTTGCTACCACAATCATTTCTACACCAATGCAAACAACACATCCAATATCTTGTCTGCGTTTAGAAAAATATATTACATCTACTTTAAATCACAGTAATAATTCTAAAAAAGGACATTCAAGGACTTAGTTTTAGATTCATGCTTCATAAACAATAGAATCACATATGAAAAAACCAAGCTCACTCTAAATAATGCAGAGTTATTTATGTAAAATAAATGAAGATGTAAAATGTAAGTCTGTATTCTCCTAAGATTTTACCATAGTCTCTCTCTCAGAAAGACAAGACAAGGAATTGTTTAAAACCTGGCAAATATATATGCCTCCATTTCCAACTGATTCTGGGCACACGCTACACACACACACACACACACACACACACACACACACACTACACCTGCAGGGCATCCTTGAGTTAGTATGCATGTGTGTGTGTCTAATGCGTGATCAAATGACACACACTGTGCTAATGGTGAGGAGAGAAGGATGCTTTTATGTGTGTGGTATAAACGGTACCTGCAGTCTAATCTGTGTCTGTTTTTGTGTCTCTCTGCACGTGTGTGTGTGTGTGTGCATGTGTGCATGACAGTTAACTGATTACCGAGGCACCTGCAGCTGTGAAACACACACACAGTGGAGGAAGACGAAGAGCGACTACAGGAAGGAATGATGGTGTGGCGGCACATGTGCTCCTGGTGCTTTTAAGAGTGTGTGTGGAACTGACATGATTTATCTCTACTCAGCGGGAACACAATCTCCCAGCATCCCACAATGCATTTATGCACCTCGCTGCTCTGACCTTGGTGCTCACCAAAAAGCTCAGATCACACACATACTTACACACACAGTATTGAACAAATTCACTACTACAGTATCTTTGCCATACACCATCTGTTTATAATACATCACTACAGTATATTGTGGTTGTCATATATATGGGTGTTTCTTCAACTGTGCACTTTTGACCCAATGGAGAAAGTTAACACTTTTCACACTTTCACTAGTTTTAATTTAATTTATCTGCTAATATTCTATATTGTTTCTTATACCACTGAAAGAAGTATTATCTATAAAGCTGCTTTGAAACAATGTGTGTTGTGAAAAGCGTTATACAAATAAAATTGAATTGAACTGAACCAAGTTTAATGTAAATGAACATAACTATATTAACTATATTAACAGTCATTTTGTCAAATTTTTTTTCCTGAAGTCATGAAAATTTCCAACACAATCTGTCCACAATCTATCTGTCTATCTGTCTGTCTGTCTGTCTGTCTTTCTGTCTGTCTATCTATCTATCTATCTATCTATCTATCTATCTATCTATCTCTCTATCTGCCTGTCTGTCTGTCTATCTGTCTGTCTGTCTGTCAATCTATCTGGTGGTCTGACAAGGTCTAATTTGAATCATCTCAGTCTATCTGTCTGTCTGTCTATTAAACCCTTAATGCTGACTATATGCCTACTGTTATAAAAACGTTCATGACTTCATGCTTTCAAAACTATTTTAAACTTTCAGGCAAGTCTTTGTCAAGCCAACATCAAAGTTCTTCCTGTTTTAGTTCATATTTATAATATCAAAACGTTCCAAATTTATCCACCATCTTTAAATCTCCTTGATATACAGTGTCACTGCAACACTTCATGTAGGTTTTTTTTTTTTTTTTTTTTTTTTTTTAAAATTGTTTTGAGCCTAAATAATTTTGAGTATCTTATTTCAGCTTCATTAAACTTAATTTGACATTCATTTGATATTGATTTTGGACATATTGATGCTGTTTAAAGAAAAAAAAACATATTTCTGTTTACAGCCGTTTTAGGGCTGTTTTCTCTTCAGCACTTAAAACATCCAGTTCAAAAAACTATCTTTTGAAGGGTTAGTTCACCCAAAATTGAAAATTCTGTCATTAATTACTCACCTTCATGTCGTTCCAAACCCGTAAGACCTTTGTTCATCTCAGAACACAAATTAAGCGACTTTATTCAACAATATCTTCTCTTCTGTGTCATTCTCATACATTGTTTACGTTCAGCGCTTCCAGGTTCTACATCAGAACACTGACTCATTATTGGCCGGCTCCTGCGACAGTATCACACACATGCGTCGTGCTGCTCACGTGAGCAGTGGCCAATACCGAGCCGGCATTCGAACGTAAACAGGGAAGCCTTCACTGTGCTTACTGCGCTTCATAAAATTAAGGTTGAACCAATGGAGTCACGTCAACTGTTTTAAAAATGTCTTTCTGGACCTTGAGTGTGGTGATTATATTGCTGTCTATGGATGAGTCACAAACCTCTCGGATTTCATCACAAATATCTTAATTTGTGTTCCGAAGATGAACGAAGGTCTTACGGGTGTGGAACGACATGAGGGTGAGTAATTAATGACAGAAATTTTATTTTTAGGTGAACTAACCCTTTCATTTCTGACAGTATATGCAGTTGTATTTTTGAACATCATGTTTGCACATATAATTCACCTCATGTCTTAATTGGTCTTCTGACAATTGGTTTCCTGTTCAAATCTATAAACTGGCCTGCAGCATTTTGCTTCATTTTAAGTTTTGGCATAATCAGACCCGATGAAATGAACGTCCTAACATCTGCTAATATGCATCCTTGGGTATTGCATGTAAATATGTACAACAAGCTGGGTTTGAAAGCTATGGATGAATGTGAAAGCCACGCCCCTTCATTATCATATATTATCATTAAATATTTTTATATGATGAAGAAAAAAAAGAGAAAATAAATTTGTAAATGTAAAAATTAAACATAGAAATAAAATATTTATGATTTTTATTATAAACGTTAAATACATATATGTGAAAAAAATATGTGAAAATGAAAAAGGATTAACCCTATATCATTTATTTATGTTAAATAACTAAGTGTCAAATATTTAATATACTTATTTTTAATTTTGCAGGTTTGGTGCTCCATAATGATCTAGACATAAGATCATAAACATCTCTGATAAGATTATGCACAAAAATACACTGCTCCTGCACCTGTCCACAATGTGTCTAATGTGATTCAACATGATGCATACACACATTAATATATCAAGACACACACATGGTCATTTCCATTTCCTCTCCTCCCATCATCTCTCTTCTTTCCATTCATATCTCTCTTTTAATCATCCATTCTGTGCAAATGGTTCATGGCCCGCAGTGCCTTCCTTCTTATCCTCTCCTCTGCCTTTTTTCCCTCCTTTCTCCAGCCCTCCACTCACCTCCTCTCCCTTGTTGAGTAATTATTGAGAAAGTAGCATGTGTCTGACACGGTCGCTGTGGCAACGGCGGTCAGGAACCCGGTCGTGAGCCCATTCAGTGCGTGAATGAGAGTGAGAGAGGGGGGAATAGAGATAACAGCAGGACGTCAGGATATCCACTGCGCCCTGAGAGAAGATCTCTCTCTCTCTCTCTCTCTCTCTCTCACACACACACACACACACACATGCACTGGCAAACATAAAGACATATTTCGCAGTCCTCCCTCTCACACATAAACACTCTCACAAACACATGCAAAAATGCATGCAGCTGCAGCAAACACATGCAATATTTATGATAACATTCTTCTGTTGAATGACTTGTGACATCTTTGTATGGCTTGTGCATAATTTATTGGTGAATATAAACAAGCTATGCTGCAAAAAATTGCTGTCAGAAAATGACAAAATTAGAATATTATTATTATAAAAATAAATATTATTTATAATTAAATGAATGAATTTACTTTGGTTTTGTTTAACCTGTTAACTGTCACCCCGTTTTTGCTTGAGAATACAGACCTCGGGTTGGTCTCTAGTTCAAAGGGTTAGTTCACCCAAAAATGAAATTTCTGTCATTAATTACTCACCCTCATGTCACTCCACACCCGTAAGACCGTCATTCATCTTCGGAACACAAATTAAGATATTTTTGATGAAATCCGAGAGGTATATGAGTCGTCCATAGACAGCAATATAATCAACACTTTGAAGAGATTCTTGTATAAAGTCGTTATTTTTGTTTTGTTTTTGCACACAAAAAATATTCTCGTCGCTTCATAAAATTAAGGTTGAACCACTGTAGTCACGTCGACGGTTTTAACGATGTCTTTAGTACCTTTCTGGACCTTGAAAGTGTTGATTATATTGCTGTCTATGGACGAGTCATATACCTCTCGGATGTCATCAAAAATATCTTAATTTGTGTTCTGAAGATGAACGAAGGTCTTACGGGTTTAGAATGACATGAGGGTGAGTAATTAATGACATAATTTTCATTTTTCGGTGAACTAACCCTTTAAGTTTACTGTAAAGCAAATGTACTAAACCAAACGTTTTTTATTTTATACAAAATATATGTTTTACAAAATAATTAAAATTGAGAGAAAATCAAAGCCATTTGTCCAACACAATCTTATGGCAATTCGTAACTATTTTACGTTTTGGCGAATTGGTGGCTAATTTGTAGGATATCATTTGTTTGTTTTGGTACGATCTGCTTACGCCCCAGTGACAGGTATGTTTAGGGGTGGACCTTCATGCTTACTCTTTTCTAAAAATCGTACATTTTCGTACTATGCGTATCATACGAATTCATATGAAATCGGCACCTTGTAAAATAGTTATGTTTTCCCGTGAGATTGGGATGATATGTCTAACCAAGATGTGTTCCAAATTTGAAGCTGATATGACAAAAATTGAGCGCACTAAATATACTTTTAATCGGTAATACAATTTCAAAACGTTTTCCCCAGTATATGAACTTTGAGTGTTTAAGTTTTCGAATGATTCTTAATTTTATGATGATTATTAACTCTTTCCATGCCATTGAAGTAATTTTCCGTCATTAATGACACAACGCTTCCCAGCCATTGACAGAATTTTCTGGCTTTCTGTGTTTTCACTATTATATATTAGGGGGCGCTATTATGTACAGAATCTCTGGATCAAAACACAGGTGAAAAGGAGCAGAAAAAAGTGAATAAAAGCATTGCTTGTTGTATTTATGAGTTCTTAGAGGACGTGAACGCTTTTTACAAGTCGGAATCTTGCAATTATGGTAATTCCGACATGGCGTGAACACACCTTTATTCTCATTTCTGTAGAGCAACATGGGCAAGCCCCGCCCATAGTGAAATCTCATTGGTCTAAAATCCTGCCACTCTTAACTGTTCATTAAACATCAAATATTTTCTGATTGGCTGTGATTGTGTCGTGTGGCGGAGATATTCCATGGTTTTGTGTCTTCAAAAACATCAGGATTGTGTATCTTTTTAAACAATTTTAGCTATTTGGAAAATCTAAAGGACTAAAACTGCAGCAAAGTGCTACCGTTTGAATAATTTATAGCGATGTATTATTTAATAGTTGCTGGTTGAAGTTTTTGATACAAAGTGAGGCATTGTAACAAGGAAAATGATGAAATAGATTATGAATATGTGTTTTTGTATCAGCATCACTAATGGTGCATTGTGTGGTGATAGCATGATGGTTGAAGATCTGGGCCACCAACACAAAAAGCAAAGAATTGCTAAGGGTCTTGGCACTGACATATCAAAAATTGTGCCATCAAGCGAGGCATTTAACCTCAGATTGCTCCAAGGCAACTGTCTGAATAAAGAATGGATGTCTATATCGCAAACACAAGACACAGGAGGAAAGAGTGTCTACATAACCTGTGGTAAAACAACTTCTCTGACTCTAAAGACTGATAGATTTAATGCTCAGAAGCAAAAGCAAGACAGTGCCTAAAAGGAAGATTTTATTCTATGTTTAATTTATATTTTTTGATTTAAAAAATAAACTATTTAATACAGGGTCAACTTAATTATGCAGCTGCCTCCTAAGAAACCTTGTTGTAGCCAAATTTGAATCCCATGTATCATTCACAGTGAAGGGAACCTCACAGGTGCTAAGCTCAGTGGAAAAATAAAGAATCTTATGACACAAGTGTCAGTAAATAAACTTAAAGGGTTAGTTCACCCAAAAATGAAAATTCTGTCATTAATTACTCACCCTCATGTCGTTCCACACCCATAAGACCTTTGTTCATCTTCAGAACACAAATTAAGACATTTTTGATGAAATCCAAGATGTATATTACTCGTCCATAGACAGCAATATAACCACCACTTCCAGAAAGGTACTAAAGACATCGTTAAAACAGTCGACATGACTGCAGTGGTTCAACCTTAATTTTATGAAGTGACTAGAATACCTTCTGTGTGCAAAAACAAAACAAAAATAACAACTTTATTCAACAATATCTTCTCTTCTGTGTCATTCTCATACGTCGTTTACATCCAGCGCCTCCAGGTTCTACGTCAGAACGCCGACTCATTATTGGCCGGCTCCTGCGTCAGCTTTACACGTAGGCCTATGCGTCGTGCTGCTCACGTGTGCAATACTGAGCCGGCATTCAGACGTAAACACGGAAGCCTTCACTGTGCTTACTGCGTCAACTGCATAAAGATAATGACAGGGAAGAGAAGAGATTGTTGAATAAAGTCGTTATTTTTGTTTTGTTTTTGCACACAAAAAGTATTCTAGTCGCTTCGTAAAATTAAGTTTGAACCACTGCAGTCACGTCGACTGTTTTAACAATGTCTTTAGTACCTTTCTGGACCTTGAAAGTGTTAATTTTATTGCTGTCTATGGACGAGCCATATACCTCTCGGATTTCATCAAAGATATCCGAATTTGTGTTCCGAAGATGAACGAAGGTCTTATGGGTGTGGAAAGACAAGGTGAGTAATTAATGACTGAATTTTCCTTTGTGGGTGAACTAACCCTTTAAATACATACACATTTCATCAATTAAATACTGAAAATAAATAAATAAAATAGTTCAGGACTGTTTTACCCAATATTTGAGTGTGCTATGTATTTTTTATGCTTATTGTAGCATTAGCTTAGCAACATGCTCTTCGCATCGCGATTGATTCTCACGTTGAGTGCTGTAGCCCCGCCCCTTTTCAGCGCTGCTCGTTGTGTTCTGTCTTCCGGTTGTATTTCCACACAGCAGGAAGGTAAGATCTTACAGATTTGTTATAACATCTGCTTTAAAGTTAACATTACAATGCTCATGATGACTTTCGTTAACTCTATAAAAAGTAAATCCACTTCACCAGCTAATTACTCTTCGACATGCCATAGAAATACAGAGCTGCCGCAAAAATGGAAGTTCAAAGACAAAATTCTAAAGATGGCTGCGCGCTTGTTTCTCTGGCGCATAAGGTCTAGGCCGATCAGTCAGGAGGTTGTTTAGCTCGTCCTAAACCTAGTGAGCTGTCAGCAACTCCACACATAACAAAAATAGCGCTCCTTGTGTGAAACAAAAGAGAGACTAACACCTGCTAACACAGTTGAATTGAGTTGAGTTTCACATGTTAGCTACACATTCATGACTATGTTTTTAGCACATTTTTTAAAAAGAACACTTTGTAATAACATCAAATTAAGTTTAAAGTACATTTTGAATCATTATGTTTTAGAAATAAACTTGTTTTGATTTTTTTTAACTAACATACTAAAGCACTTGATTATAATTTTAACTGTATTGTGTTATTTAATAATATATTTTTTAAATGTGCTAAATTGCAACTTCATAATTACAAATATATGTAAATACCTGACGTACAAGTTTTAATAGAAATGACATTAAAGTATATTTTAGTTTACCATAAATGCTTGTCAGTACATTCAACAGAACCATATTTCAAATGCTATTATGAAATTACATATAAATATGTACTTAAGTAATATAGCAATATAGGCCTGGTTTCGCTGACAGGGCTTAGATTAAGACAGGATTAGGCTTTAGTTCAATTAAGACATTTAAGTAGCTTTTATAAACATGCCTTAGAAAAAAACATTACTGGTGTGCATCTTGAGACAAAACGCAGTGACATGGCAGTGACATATTTTAAGATATGTCAGTGCAAGTTGCTTTCAGTTAGAACAGCTCAAACATGCACTTTAGTCTGGGATGAGGCTTAAGCCTTGTCTGTGAAACCAGGGGTGTAACGCTTAGTACATGGAAGGAAGGGTGGATCCATTTTATTAAATTATATTAAAAATATTTAATGATTATGGTATTTAAAATTAAAATTTAAAACACATTACAGTCTCTCAATTTCAGTTTTTATAATGACCTTAATGTGATGCATTCTTGGATTATTTCATCATAACTTATACATGTGAAACTAAAGTATCATGATAATGTCTACTTTCTAGAGCAGCCTTCACTGAAAGTGATAACTTTTGATCCCTTAAATTCTATCTAGGTTGGGAGCTCACTCAGTTTTGGAAGAGAGCTTATATTTCTCTTTCTTTTTAAGGGGTTTGTTGAGGCATGAAATGTGTGGCGGGCGAAAGTAACCGCACACTTCCTTTACTGTCACATCCTATTACAGAACAACACTGAGCCTTTACCTCGTAAATAAAACAATCAATGAGTCTGTACCATGAGTCACTTGAGCGTAGAGGAAAAGACTCTAACCTTGTCTAATGCCATTACAGGAGGTGATGTGAATTACTGAAATTTTTTGTATACATTTTAATAACTAGGTATGTCGTTCATGTACGTCTCAGAATCTGAATGAAGTTCATTTATACCAGGTGCATCTGAAAGACAGAGTCAAGGTGTCCTCTGGGTAACGTATAGCTCTGACAAGCCTTTAAGAATGTCCTCTATCCATCTGATGGGACGCTGTTAACGTGACATTACTCCAAATGAACGTACTGTATTGCATGTTTTCACCCTCCTGGGACTGGAGGCATTATCTCCATCATGATCACCTTTAGATGCTTTAGCTCTCTTTTTTTCTCTAAATAGATCTCAATAAATCATAACCCAAAATAATATTAGCTAAATCATACTTTATAGGGATCAAGTTTCTGCTTTGTGTACTTCAATACTCTACTAAATGTAAAGAAAGTAAAAGGGAGATATAGAAAACAAGTGGCAAAAACATTTGCTGTAATTTTACTATGCTCAGCCCCAAAACTGACCAACAAATGCTTCAGGACGTCTTCAAAAACACAAGAATAAGTATTTACTGACAGTTCTCACCAAGGGTCAATAAGCTATAAAAATAAGAGCCTGCCATAAAAACTGAATATAGATATAGATTATTAGACCAAGACAAGACCGTTTCTGGCATAATGTCAGATATTTATTTTTAAAAAAGGAGAAATAAACAGAAAAAAGTTGCCTTGATTAAAAAAACATTCATTTGTCAAATGTCTGGTTTTGCCATAAAGTAAAGTTTTGATCTTTTAGCTCTATTTTTTGTTCATTTCTGATCCCTCCATGCCACAAGTGTTGCTGGTTTTGTTCAAAAATGGTTTTGCCATAAGCAAGCTGGCCATCATGGATTTCCATATACCACAGACTTCTTGAATGTGAATCTGTTCATAAAAGTTTAATTGTATCTGAGCCTGAAACAACACAACCCTCCAGCAAATCTACAGAACAATAGCTCAAAAAGTAAAAATGAAGAGTTGACCAAGGACAAGCAAAAGCTCAGAAATTAACCCACTGGAAAATGAACCCATATCTAGAACTTGAAGTAGGCAGTACATGGAGGACTGCTCTTTTTCACAGTTTTTTGAAAGGAGGAATTGACAAATTGTCCACCAAGGTCATCTAGAAGACTGACAGGAAACAAATCTGCCAAGAAGTGATTTCTCCCAAAGGAAGGTACACCAGCTATTGTAGATCAAGACATAGTTATTTTTCCCACAGCAGATTCTAACTTTATTGGTGTGGATAGGTTAAACAAGGAATAACAGACATTTATTTGATAAATTAGATAACTTTGTTTGTTTATGTGATCGTTGAAATTAAGATTTTTTCAAGAGTTGGTCAAGCCGGCAAATATCTTGTTGTACAAAAAATGAGAGAATACATAGTCTAGACAATACAAAAATATATAAATAACCAAGAAAAGGACAAAGGAGTCTGACAACCTCAGACATCTCTACTCTCAGGACTAACTCATCATTTCCACCAATTCTGACAGCTACAGCCATGTTTGCTGGGGGGATACCAGCAACTTGTCAAGAAAAAAGTTGCGGCAAGAACAAAACAAGACAGTGCCCACAGATAAAAACATTGAGGTTGAGGTGTGTGTACCGTAAATGTAGGGGTTCGTTATGACCTTTGTGGGTTCATGGGAGACAGATGGGTTCACAGATGAGGTAGAGGTGTGTTGGCCTAAAGGTGGCCTAGTTTAGTCCAGTGCTGAGAGGAATTGGGACACTGGAATCGCCTTTGTAGCCAGAGGTAGAGTCGAGAGGTAACTGTAAAATTTGGAGAGTTCATTCAGAAGTCACTGCAATAGTGGAAGGTGCTGTCGAGTCGATCCTCCGAGTGCATCCAAGAAAGGTACTGGGCTGCTATGATGAGCCAATGTGAGGAACTGAAAGATTGGTATCTCCTTTGTAGTCTAGGTAGAGTCAAGAGGTAACTCTGGGATTTCATGTAGAAGTCTCTGGAATAGTGGAAGGTGCTGTCAAGTTGATTTTTTGAGTACACTGAAATGTGAAAAATCTGCATGGCAAATATTGGAAATGAGTTGCACACTTGTAAACACCCCATAAGAAATGTGTCCAATTGGGGTCAGGCGAAGTTATAAGAGGCCTAATTAAACTGGACTTTGATAAACCTGCTTTTGAACATCTCAAAACAACGTTGTGATTACAAGGTATTGGGCTTCTACAATGAGTGCTTATGAGGAACTGAGAGATTGGTATCTCTGTTGTAGCCTAAGGTGCAGTCAATAGGTAACTGTGAAGCTCTGAGAATTCATTCAGAAGGTCTCTGGAATACTAGAAAATCTTCATAATCCAAATGTGAAAGTTCTGCACAGCAAATAACAGAGACTGGCTGTACACTTGTAAACACCCTGAAGAAATGTGTCCAGTCAGGGTCAAGTGAACCTGAATCCAGCCCAAATATACAGGACCTCCTTAAAACCAATTTCACACATCCATAGAAATAAAGTTGTCTTTAACATGCAGCTACAATAATACAATACAGAGGTAACTGTGATACCTTGAGAATTCATTCAGAAATCCCTGAAATAGTGTTTCCCAATCCTGTTCCTAGAGGCACACCAATGGTACACATTTTCAAACTCTTCCTAATCAAACAGACCTGATTTAACTCATTGGCTGATTAGTAGCTTGTTACTCCAAGACCTGAACTGGATGGGCCAGATAAGAGAAAAGGAAAAGGGTTGGGAAACACTGGTCTATTTGATCTTCCAAGTACATCCATGTGTAAAAAATCTGCACAGGAAACAGGTCTATTGTCTCTTCTCACAGTTTTCAGCACAGGTGGCATGAAGAATTAATAGGATTGAAGTGCTTCTTCATTTTAGATTCAATGAGTGGTTCTGCTGAATGTTCCAACCCTCTCAAAACATTGTCTTGATCTGAGAGTTTTGTTGGAAATGGTACCATCATGAAGATAATGTCTTTCTAGGGTACTTGAGGGGTTTGTCATGGTATCTGTGGACTTGTGGCAGACACAGGTGTGCATACAGGGCTATGAGTTTCCGGGAGGCCTACTTAAGCCTGTGTCTTTGTGGAGGATGGGCAAAAAAGTGAACTGTTATGAATAACTTACTGTACAACAAATGTCCCTGTTGTTCACTAGCTGGTGCATATGGGTCTGCAATTTTCAAGCCTCAAATGTCACGCCTATGGACTGTTCATGGTGGATCCATATTGCACACAAAATGGTGTACAGGTTTCTGTCAGTACACTGGGAAAAATGGGATGTGTAATGATCATTTTTGTAGAGTTTTTCTTGTACATTTAGTTTTACATTTTTTTTAGCAGCAGTGCTTAGCTGTTAGACAGTTTGCACTGTAAAACAGTTTGGAAAAGTTGCATCTTTAAATGTATCCCCTTTAATGCTGCCTTTACATGCTATCGGAATTATCGTAAATACGAGTTTTCTAGTTGGAAATTGAACATGAACAACCTCTAAAGACATATTTATAAATGGGAAACTCTGAGATAATTTTGATACCAGAGTTTCCGAAATGGTTGGGCCATAAACTTTACAGAGCTATTGCTGTAGTGACTGTTACATTATATTAATTTTCCCCACCACATCTACATTTTCTTTCTTTTGCCTTAACAATCATATATGGGGCTGTCAAGTGGTTAAATTTTTTAATCTAATTAATTACATGATGTGGAGATTAATCAATCATTAATTAATCTAATTAATCACAATTTAATCGCACATCAATTTTGGCTGAGAAAATACCTTCAAAAGATAATTTGAAGCCATTATTGTGTAAAATGTCAAATAGATGTTACAAAAACGTAGCTTCAGAAAGAAATATTTTATTTGATTCAACATAGAATTTATTACACTTTTGCACCATAAGGTTGAGTAAAGGGTGACTGAATTTTGGCTGAAACATACTTTTTTTAATTTATTTTTTTTAAATGGAAATATTAAATTATTTTTTAAATAAAATAGACCCTAAATAAGAAACTAAAACTGCCAGTAGGTGGCGGTAAATGTCTTAATGATGAAGTCGTTCATTCATTCATTCATTCATTCATTCGATTCATTTAAACAGCTTCTGTTTGTTCAAAACGCGTATTCAGAAATGAAACACTGCTGTTTATTGCGCGGAGACGAACAGTCTGCTTTGTCTTTATATTTTCATTGGCAAAACTGAACAAAACAGACAGCATTGTGTCTAAAATAACAAAATATTAACTTCTTATTTACTGAACTGTTGTATAAAATCAGTAGGCTATCACATTTGCACTTGTTATATATGGGACAAAAACAGCCCTCATGTAATATTGCACTTGTTGCTCGTGTGATATTACTTAACTGATATGATCTAAACATGAGACAAAAACTCAAACAGGGGCATTTTTGCCCCCATATCTTGAATTCTATCATTCTAACTGCATTCTATAGACTTCATTGCACAGTGAGTTGTTGCCCTGCATCAATATTCATCATCAATCAACTGTATGGAATGTCAGATATCCTACATAGGTTTGGGGTGGGTCTAAGTGCATTAAATGCTTTAAAAATTTTAATGCGTTATTTTTTACCGTAATTAATTAATCTAATTAACGTGTTAAATTGACAGCCCTAATATTTATGTATACTTTTTACGTAAAATAACCATACATACAGTACTTGTTATGTGTCACATTTATTTCAAGGTACGTTTACACAACAACGATGTACTAAAAACGGAAGTTTTCCTTTGCATTTTCCTCATACAGACAATGTCGTCAAAACGATCCCCATGCATGGATCTCCGAAAATGATTAAAAACGCTGTATTATTCATGCCAGGCCAGTAGTTGGCGATGTCACTACGCACCTATAGACTGAAGACGTAATACACATGTGCATGACATCACTGTTTTCACAAATTCGCGTTTTTGTAGTTTACACTGTTGTTGTGTAAACGCCGCTGTCATATAAATGAGTGGCCAAAATGCATAACAAGTTTTCAGTTTTTAGTTGAAAGCGGTGTCGTGTAAACTAACACAGGTGGCACTGTGAGAGGGAATTCTCCAATCCTCGAAAGCGGAGTAATGTCATCTGGGATTTCTATTATATAAGCTTTGATGGAGTCAGTGGCAGGTCTCTCTCTTTGTTAGATCCTCATGGCGGGATTGCCAATCGCCTCTCTCCTCTTTGCTGGAGCGATCCAGCTTTGATTATAGTTTCATTTGGATTTTGGTGTTTTCGTTGATCCTACTGAGTAATATTACATTTAGGCCTAATGTTTTTTATTTTCATCTCTTATTAATAACAGTTAGTGGACTTATTTTGTAGTTCATGTTTTGGTTATTTAGTAAGTTCAGCAAGGGAAGCAGAGGCCAGGAAGACTCTCCTGTTTATTTTCCCCATCGGAAGTTAGGTAAGATCTATCCACAAAACTTCAGAAGAGCGGTGAATGTATACAATACCACTCACAATGTTTACATGGTTGTCAACGAATGAGATGCTAAATTTGATTCAAAATCCATCAGATTGATATATTTTCAATACATTTCGGCATTAATAAGATTTACCAAAGAATTAGGCAAGAATTAATCTGATTTCCTCTATTATTCCTATTCTTTCTTGAGCACATACAGTAGGGAAAACATGGAACATGATCTCTGTACACTTCACACGGACATTCATTACTGTTTATAATTCTGACAGATATGATAAGCTGATAAGTTATTTCATGTTATGGCTGATGACCAATACACAAAAACATTATTTTTGAATGCTCAGAGAACATTCAGAAATAACGTTTTCATAATTTAATGGGAACATTAGCAAATTATTCTTAGAACACTTTTTTTTTTTTTTTTTTTGTTAGCTGGGTTACACTGTCAGTCAGACAGTCTGTCTTCCTGTCTAAGTAGTTCAGAGTAAGCTGCAAGGTGGACCAAACTATATATCAACTAGATCTGCAAGAAAAAACTAATCTACATTGAAGTGCTGAGTGATTAATGAACACAATCCACTACTCAGAATATTGTCAGCCGGTGCATTTGTATCAACACATCACTCATCTCCCTTACTCCCATCTTTTGTAATTTTTCTGCTTATCTTTCACAGCAATGTACCACTAATTTCCTCCTCTTTGACTTTTTTCTGCTTTATCTTCCTTTTCTTGTTCTTTTACTGGAAGTGTTTATGTGACAAGAAGCAGAAGCCTAGCCACAGAAGGCTATCTTTACCCTGTCACACTTTATAACAGTTAAGAGATAACCACAGTCTGGCTTCAGGCCAGTTAGCCATAGCGCAAAGAGGGCAAACTGCTATTCTCGCTAACCGCTAGCTGACAGTCGAGGAAGTGTCAAACCACAGGAAGTGACATGTAAAAACTCATTAAAAACACTGTCTTTTTCAACACTGGTTAGCAGAAATTACTAATGCACACTTGAAACAAAGGATTAGAATGAAACCCCAGCTAGCTGGATGCATAGATACTTCCTCATCTTGTCATTTATTTCACTTAATCTGACAGGCTTGATGGCTTAAATACATCACTGTGGGCTAAGATAAATGACATCTTTCACTCTCACCCTGTAAATAACAGATGGTGCGAGATTTAAGCAATTTTAACCTCCATGGTTTGTACTTTGTGCTTTCGGCTTTTCTCACTTTCTATTTTCTGTTTATTTTATACCAGTTTTATTGTTTGGCTGCAAAGTTAGCATGGCCCTGTTAGCACCTGCTGGTAGAAGTCAGAACTATTTTTTTTGCAAGCAAATATTTAATTGCATTTTTATTTCAAATATCAAACTTCTTATATGCTGGATATTTTGGATGGTGGTCCTATTATGCTTTTTTACATTTTCAGCTTTCTTTAGTGTGTAATGTTGCTGTTTGAGTATGAAAAAGGTCTGCAGAGTTACAAAGTCACCTCAAAGAGAGTTATTCTCTATATCAGTAAGAACTGTTTCTCCCTGAAATGCCTCGATTGTAGTCTTGAGTTTTCATCCGGGAAGGAACATGTCACAATATTCTTCATTTAAATAAATTTTCTCCCAAGGCATATGCAAAATAAAGCCACAAGGCCTGGGCGAATTAGCCAGTAGTGTTTTGAAACTCGCGTGTGGTAAGGGGCGTGACATTTCCCAAACACACTCGAAGCGGATGACCAATCACAACACACTAAACCAGCCGACCAATCAGAGCGCACTGCTCTGAAGGAGGGGCTTCATTGAGACAGGAACTAAACAGAGCGATACTGACAGACTGGGAAGAGAGGTGCTGCAACAATGTGTTTTTTTTTAACATTCACGCATGAAAACCTGTTCTAGTAGACCCCAAAAACAAAATCAAGACCTTGAAAAAGGCATAATAGGTCCCCTTTAAATTACTAAATTAATTTGTTTACTAGACAGGTATAACAATAGTTAGTTTACAAAAAGCAACCTGTCTTTTCATTATAAGTCTGGTATATGGCTGTCAAGCTCTTTGCTCTGTCTATGAAAGGCTTGTGATCATTAATTACAGTATGTCCATTAAAAGACCAAAGATAAAAAGAACATCTTCATATCACTGATAAAAGACACACAAAAGCATACAAATTAAGAAACTAAAAAAAAAAAAAAAAAGGATTCTGGGTGGCCAGATAGAAGGACGACCGGACAGACAGACAGACAGACAGACAGAAAAACGTAAAGACAGACTTATAGATGGACAACTAGATATGAACAGAGAGATGGATGGATGGTCTGTTACATCTTCTCTACATTGCCTCCCAACACAGCAATGCTTTTTCCTTTATTTAAAACAGGAAGAGGAGAGACGCGGCCCAATTTGTACAGGCAGATAAATCAATCACAGACATCTGCAAAGCACAGAGGGATTATTGATGTCTGATTTTCAAATGTCAAATGCTTAGTCATGAATACCACTGATATCACTCCATTAGACAGAGATAGCTCTCTCACACACTCACATCTCTCTTCCTCTCTCACTTTCACTTTCTCTTAGTGGTGTTGGAAAACATGCTTAGCTGAGCAGAGAACTTTAAAGACAAAATTCAGGAAGATGTTATCTAGCTACCCAGACATTCAATTACAAGTGGGGATTTTATGGCTTTAAATACAAGGCTGACTATTAGAGATGGGAGACGTGTGGAATTTAATGATTCCAATTCCAGTTTAAATTCTGATTCCTCTTAATGATTTTGGTTTCTTAACGGTTTCATTAATGATTCTTTTAGTACTTTGGAAGAAGAAATGTTTCAAAAAAGAAATGAAAAACTAGTTTAGAAAGGTTTGGGTATCAGACTAGACTACACTGTTTACTGGTCTACACTGGCCATGATGTACAGTAGGTTTTTGATTCACTAAAAAGAACCATCTCCTAAGAGTCATTCATTCAAAACCGGATGATACTAGTTTTGCTTTATGTTTTTGATTTACTAAAGAGAACAGGCTATAAGAGTCATTCATTCAGAAATCAAACTATTCAAGCAAACGTTTTTGATTCACTGAAAAGAACTGACTCATAAAAGTCATTCATTCAGGAATCAGACTATATTTGTAACGCGTTGCTTGTGCAGGAACACACGACGAAGAAGATAAGGATCAAATAAGTCTTTACTAGGAAATCCAACAGGTACAGGCAGGAACGCAACACAACAGCATACGAGACCGGACAATGAACTTAGGGAAGACAGGAACTTAAATACACAGATGATTAACTAAAATGACATACAGCTGTGATGATCTTATTAATGTCCATGGTGACAGATTGTGGCGGGAAAACGGAACAAAGGAGCACATGTGACAGATGAAAACCAAAACAAACTGAATGTGACGGAGACCATGACAGTACATCCCTCTCCGGCGAGGCGCGTCCTCGCGCCGTAATGGAACATCCAAAGGGGAGGGCCGGAGGGGGTTCTGGAGGTGGATGGAGTGAAGGTGAGATGACAGAATGATGCAAGAGGTGGCTCTGGAGGAGGACGGCCAACCGGGAGGAATAGCCAGATGGTGGCCCAGGCCACAGCCAGGATGGTGGACCATGGCGGCGGCGCTGGAGGGAGGAGCCATGGTGGTGAAGTCTTCAGCGCCACCTTGGGGATGAGCGAGGGCAACGGCGATGACGGAGGAGGAACCCACAGCGCAGATGGAGGGCTGATGGAGTGGAGTGACGCTGAAGACCCAGACGACTGCGACGGAGCTGAAGCGACGACCCCCCCGTCGCTTCAGCTCCGTCGCAGTCGTCTGGGTCTTCCACTCCACTCCACTCCACTGCAGCAACGACCCCCCCGAGATGGATGCAGGGATCCGGAGGGCTGAGGTGTAGCTGGAGCGACCGAGGGTGGAGGCGGAGCCTGAGGGAGGGCGGAGCTAGCCGGAGCTGTATGGGTTGGAGGGCCGGAGAGCAACGGACGGCCTGCAAGTCCGTGGCGCTGGTGACGCGACGTCCGACTCGGGTGAAGCCGACGGTTCGAGGGAGCTCCGCGAAGCCGAAGACTCGAAGGTCCCAGCAGACGGCGAGGGAGGGAGGAGCATAGGTGGAGGAGTCAGGACGACGGGTCGAGGTGGAGAGACAAGGACAGAAGCCGGAGGTGGAGCCACGGGATCCTCACGCCCAGAAGGAGGTGGCTCACAGTAGGCCCGCGATGTAACCACGTCACTGAGAAGAGATAACGGTGGTACAGCGGGACTGATGGGGGACAGCTCGGGCAGGACTGCAGACGTGGCTGGGGTCTGGGAAGAAGACTGGGACGATGGGCTGACCAAAACATTTAGAAGAGGAGGTGGGAGAGTGAGGCTGGGTGGGACCAGTGAATCCAGAATAGAACAGTTAGGCAGATGAAGGGTTATGTCTATGTTGTTGTCCAGAAACTCACTCTCAGTGCCAGGCGGGTGGGCGGGGCTTCTGACCAACCCCTCGACTCCCTCGGCGCAGGATGGGACAGCCGACTCAGACCTCTCCTCAGATGGACTGCCCTCAGGCTCCGGTGTGATGTCATGCTCGGTCGCTCCTCCAAGCACGGGCTCTAACATTGCATTAGAGTCATGGGTTGTAGCTGTCTTTCCTCGCTGTCCGTGGGTTTCTGGCTGGGCACTGGGCTTGGATGGGTTCTGGATCGGGGCCGCATGCTCTCTAGACACATCAGCACTGCTTCCATCCAGTTCAGTCCGGTGGTGTCTGGGAGGTTGTTGGGGCGGTGAAAGTTCGCCTCGATCCAGAACAGGGTCTTAAGGGCTTCATCCTCCAGCAGACTGGTGACGGCAAGACAGGAAAACTTAAACGTAAACGAAAAAAAATCATGGCTCTCCTGAGCCAAGGTGATGAATTTAACCCATTCATCCATTGGGTGGTCTGGTCTTCTGTAACGCGTTGCTTGCGCAGGAACACACGACGAAGAAGATAAGGATCAAATAAGTCTTTACTAGGAAATCCAACAGGTACAGGCAGGAACGCAACACAACACAACACAAAAGCATACGAGACCAGACAATGAACTTAGGGAAGACAGGAACTTAAATACACAGATGATTAACTAAAATGACATACAGTTGTGATGATCTTGTTAATGTCCATGGTGACAGATTGTGGCGGGAAAACGGAACAAAGTAGCACATGTGACAGATGAAAACCAAAACAAACTGAATGTGACGGAGACCGTGACAGTATTAGTCTCTGTGTATATTTTTGATTTACTAAAAAGTGCCAGCTAATAAGAGTCATTTGTTTATGAATGAATTTTTGTCCTCATTGGTGCAAGAATGACCATCAACAAACATCATTCAGTTCTGGTATTTTTGAAGTCATGGATCCGGTCTCATTCCAGACTCCCTCCCATCTTGTTCACCACATTGTCACAGGAAGTCCATTAAACTACAGAACAACAGCCACTATACGGCACACCAGCTGGTCTGTTCCCAACAATGAACTGCCCTGACCCCTGCTTCACCACTTTCTCATGGGTGGGTGGTCAAAAGTCAGTGAACCCCGTGTAACTCCTGCAGTAAAGAGAGGTCAAAGGTCGTGCCCAGGCCAGTAAACAGCTAGAGAAGAGTTGTAATGCTCAGAAGAAATGGGAGCCAACCTCACAACACAAATATCTGCACACCGTTTGGACAACTCAATCCACAGAAGATTGAAAGGTATGGGCGAAAAGAAAAGAAACACCACCCATTATACTTGCTCCTTCATTGGCAATCCTTAGATGATGGAAAATTTTTGTGCAATAAGAAATTGTCATCATCCATAATGAAGTACATACATTTGGATGAAAATCATGATGCTTGATGAAGGCTTTATAATCCATCATTACCCGCCATCGTCCTGTTTGTTATTGTTCTGATACGGCCCCAATGCTCCAGGGGTCATGAACTCAAATAGTGCAGCCTATTCTCCAGAGGCTCCACTCTTTGAAAAGCCATTCAAACACAATCACACAAGTGACTATTGGAAAAGGCAGCGAGAACAATGTGTCGCCAGCAAAAAAATAAATTGATAGTCCTTGTGGAGTCAGATATCTGAACTGGGGCCATTAGCACATAAACCCAAGAGAAGGAAAATAAATGAAAGGTAATTATTTTGTTTGAAGGCACATGTGTCGTAATGTACATGAGGGAGAGCACAGAATTCTGATTGGAAATTATAAAAACAGTATGAAAGAATGACATTAAATTAGAATTAAAAAAATGTTGCTAGCAATAACAACAATAATAGCAAAAATCACCAAGCATCACTAACATCTCCATGCTACTGTGCGATTGGCTGGTGAAACTATGGAAGCTTTTTTCTTCCATGGAATAAAATAAATAAATAATAAAAACAAAAGGTAATTGCGACTTTGTACTCTTTTTTCTCGCAATTGCGAGTTTATATCTAACAATTTGGTCTTTATTTCTCGCAATTGTGATATATAAACTCGCAACTGCAAGTAATAAAGTCTGAATTGCGAGAAAATTCTCAGAACTACAACTTTATATTGCACAATTCAGACCTTATAACTCACCATTGCGAGTTTATATATCACAGCTGTGAGAAAAAAATCAGAATTGTGAGATAAAAGTCACAGTTATCTTATTTTTTTATTCAGTTGAGGAAACAAGCTTAAATATAACATGTATTTCGCTAATATATATATATATATTAAGATATATCTTTATGAATGGGCCATTGAATCTTTGGCCCTATTTACACCTGGTATTAAGATGCATTTTGGTTGATTGGATCACAAGCAGATGACGCTATAAATACAGGTGTAAACGGGGTCTAAAACATTTCGAGTTTGTCCACTATCGACCACTTCCAGAGGTAGTCGAAACCGGATTGCTTTCGTAGTGTAAATGCTCATGTGGTCGAATGTGTTCGAACAGCCACAAAAGACCACCTACTCTCCACCTACTCTCCGCCTACTGACTAATGCATAAACATTATGGGAAGCGTGCTAGCCAGTCGGGATTTAAACTTTGTTGGCTGAAGACCCAAGTTTGTACAAAAAGTACAAAAATTATTCCCCCCAAATTTTGGGAAGTAGTTATACCCTGTGTGAGCAAAGTCAGTGAGTTTTAGTCCAATGCGATAACATTAACTAACATTTTTGGGATATGATTCATGTAATCCCTCTGAATATTCTTTAAGGTCATTCAGTGAGGGATTGTATAGATTATAGTTGTTCTATAACACCAGAGTGACTGTAGGCAATTATGCTTTATATATTATATTATATTATATTATATTATATTATATTATATAGGCCCATATTTTTGAAACTGATACAAAATTTCCTGATAAAAAATTGCCTTCCTAGCCATCCCAAGATATTCTATACTTCCAAACTAAATCACCCACTTTCCCCTGTTACTTGCTGATTTCACTACCCACAAAACCCTGCTCTTAGCCAGACTCATTTCTCATTCAACCATCATCACACAAAAGCCAAGCTTTGAAGATGGTGTCTGTTTACCTGAAGCACCTGGCAGGAGAGATAAGGTGAAATTTACTGTAACTCATTCAAAGCTCCAAAGCCTTTGGGTGGCAGAGCCTGAGTGGAGCGCAAACGCTGCTCTTCATGCGGTTCTTCTCTCTTCCTTCAGTAGACCGATGAAACTGATGCCTGTAGCTCTGTTACTGTATGGGGAATACACACTTTGTTGTAGTGTTTTGTGTGTGGGATTTCATAGCACATGTCATCAGTGTTAACTACAATGACAACAAAGCCTGGATTTGAATGAAACAGCAGAGAACAGACGGGCAGAGAGTGAGGGATCGAAATAAGTGCAGTAAAGTACCCTAGTCTTCACTGCGTGCATAATTATTATGCAAGTTGATTTTCTGATCATATTCTTTTTCCAGGAACATTTTACCAATTCCAAACCACATCAATCTTAATAACTACTATTAATTTTGTATTTATTAATTATCAGGCAGGTTTTCTTTTACAGATAAAATGAGCCAAAAAGTGATTTAACTCAGACTGAAAAGTCAAAAAATATTAAATGCCCATGTGAAGGATGCAATACTACTGCAATTGCAATGTTAAGGCATGACCATTGGACAGCGAAATGCTCATTGGGTCAGCAGGGTCAGACAAAAATAGGTGGAGAAGAAAAGACACATGTTAACTGCAAAAGAATTAAGAATTAAGGTGAAGAATTAATTGTGAAACCATCAGGAACCCTTTAGTCTCCAGCACCACCATTCTCCAGAACTGCAACCTACCTGGAGTCTCCAGGTTCATTTTTAGTCCATCTCTAAACAATAGAGTAAAATGGGTAAAATAGGGTAAAATGTGCCTGGAAAAAAAAATATGATCAGAAAATCAACTTGCATAATAATTATGCATGCAGTGTATATTAGTGGTGGCTTACAAACAGAAAGCTGTATCTGATAAACCACGGTGGTCTATTCACAAAGACACAAAGTAATTTCCTCTTTTAAAAGACCACAAATGCAGATAATGTGTGGGAAAATAATAATAATTGAATAATTAATTTATTATAATAATAAAAAAGATTATTTAATATATGAATTAATATTTTAATATATTATTTTACTTAAAATAAAATAAAAAAATATTAAAATACACATTTATATTATGTATCATGAAATAAATGAATAAATACATAAACATGTTATAAAATAATTTAATATATTATAATATGATATTACTTAAATAATAAAAACAAGAATTTTAATAAATTAAATTGATTTATTAATTATTAATAGTAAAACTATTAATTATAAAATACTATTACATTTATATTATGTAACAAAATAAATAACAATAATAATTAAAAAAACATTATAAATAATTTAATATGTTGTAATATTACTAAAAGAATTTAAAGAACAATATGTTTATATTATGTATAGTAAAATAAATTTTATGTGTGTGTGTGTGTGTGTGTGTGTGTTTAAACAGAGTCAAAATTATAATAGAGGTCATTTACATATTGACGTCTTAAAGATACAGCAGCGAAAACATCCAGTTTAATACTAAGGGTCAGCAAGAGGATAGAAAAAGGTCATGTAAAACTATATCATGATTATATGATTTTTGGTACAACAGTACAGTGATCAACAAATAAAAGTTCGGTGTACTATGAACCATATTGTAACTTTCAAAACTAAAACATCCGATCCAAAAATACAATTATTGAAGTAATATGTTACTGAAGGCATTCTGAAGGATGTCTTAAGGTATACCTTAAAAATCACCATGAAATCAAAATGGACAATTCTTGTTTTTTATGGAATATTACAGTATTTATTATAAATGATTTATCCGTGCACATGATTCTTTTTTTAAATTCATATGCCCTCATAATCTTTAATCAAAATAACCTCCCTCTTGCAGGGTCATCTCTTCTCTGATGACGTGTTTACTGACTTGGGGACAGAATCAACCTGTCACTCACATGAGATCGACCAATAACAAACCACAACCAATCAAATCAATTCCTCATGGACAAAATCAAGTCCCGCCCTACATTTCTTCTTGTTCCAGATGCATCCAAGCCTTACATAACCAAGTGCAATGCAAAGCGTCGGATGCAGTGGTGTAAAGCACGCCGCCACTGGACTCTAGAGCAGTGGAGACGTGTTCTCTGGAGTGACGAATCACGCTTCTCTGTCTGGCAATCCGATGGACAAGTCTGGGTTTGGCGGTTGCCAGGAGAATGGTACTTGCCTGACTGCATTGTGCCAAGTGTAAAGTTTGGTGGCGGGGGGATTATGGTGTGGGGTTGTTTTTCAGGGGTTGGGCTTGGCCCCTTAGTTCCAGTGAAAGGAACTCTTAATGCTTCAGCATACCAAGACATTTTGGACAATTTCATGCTCCCAACTTTGTGGGAACATTTTGGGGAAGGCCTCTTCCTGTTCCAACATGACTGCGCACCAGTGCACAAAGCAAGGTCCATAAAGACATGGATGAGCGAGTTTGGTGTGGAGGAACTTGACTGGCCTGCACAGAGTCCTGACCTCAACCCGATAGAACACCTTTGGGATGAATTAGAGCGGAGACTGCGAGCCAGGCCTTCTCGCCAACATCACTGCCTGACCTCACAAATGCGCTTCTAGAAGAATGGTCAAAAATTCCCATAAACACAGTCCTAAACCTTGTGGAAAGCCTTCCCGGAAGAGTTGAAGCTGTTATAGCTGCAAAGGGTGGGCCAACTCTATATTTAACCCTACGGATTAAGAATGGGTTGTCATTAAAGTTCATGTGCACGTAAAGGCAGGCATCTCAAAACTTTTGGCAATATAGTGTATGTCACAATAGGGAAGAAAAGACCATTGCAACTTCCATTTCATGCCGACTTTAAAGGCACATTACAAAAGAGTGGAAAATGGTCATGAGAAACTACATTATGTTTTGATTATAAGTGGACCACAGGAGAAAAAAAAAATGAAAAACATAAAAAATGTTCAATATGAGCCCTCTAAGGGAAAAATGACTATACTACAAAAGCAGCTCTGAGGCCTTTATATGTGCACTGCTGCAGAACGCTCACAGCGCGACTCCTAGAACACTGTCATTAGTCTATCTGCTAGAACAAGCCGCCAGGGCAATTTCTCTCCGCTCAGAACCCAATTAAAGCTCTCTGTATGTTTCTCACTCCCAGAGGCCTGTTTGGCAGATGGTACAAACCATCAATGGGCACAGCTGCAGCCCAGACCCTAACAAGCCTGGCATTAGTGCTGGTATTACTGAGATCAGGGTACTAGAGACCCTCATCTCCACTTCATTCTGGCCTGTCAGCCATGATTAGCATTTGAGCGTAGATGTGTAACTAAGGTCTATGTGCACGTAAACACATTCAGATGTGTTTGTATGGACACATATATAGAAAAGGGTGTAGTGTGCCATAGTCTAACAGCAGATTCAGGCCTTGGCAACCTGTCCGGGGGATTAGAAGCTCCATCCAGCACGCTTCCCTGAGATCACGCATGGCCGGGCTGATCCGTCTGCTGCCCCTCTGTCCATCCTGATCAAGACCCTTCCATACACACTCTTTCTTTCACCTCAGACATAAGCGGCCACACTTCAGTGTTTAAGTCTTTTGATCGCCTGTTCATGAAGACACAGGTTTGTTAATAAAGTCAGTCATGTTGTTAATAAAGCAAGTGTTAATGAAGCAAAAAAATCACTTGAGGCTGTGCATTACAATGATTTTTCTACAATTCACCAATTATTACACAGTTCTTTGGAATACTTGATTCTGATTGGTCAGTCATGGCATTCTGCTGTCACATATTTTTGTATGATAACATTAAATTCTAAAATTGAACTGAAGGTGGCTAAGTGCTCTATTTGAGCGACGTAAACACAAATTAATAATAGAATTAAAAGAAATATCTGATCATCCTCCATAACGCTGCCGTTATTTACATCTCATTTCATCAGTAAACCGGCAACAACTGACACTTTTGTATTACATTCCAAAGAGCTCCATCAGCCCCACAGTGGAAAATGAAACCGTAACCGCACCAGCTGGCCCGGATCGGCATGAAATGGAATGGTTACGCAATGAGAACCGTTTGGCCCGATGGTGGAAAATCGGCTATACTCACAGGGCTAAACAAGACAACAAAAGGGCTAAACAAGGAACAGGTGAATCAAATCAATCAATCAATGAATTGCCATGACAACAAAGAGAACATTCTAGAAACTATGGAAACAAAAAGGAAGCACAGGAAACACTGATCTACAAACTAAAAGTCCAGGAAAATGAAACAGAAATCAAACCAAACGTTCCACCACTCTGGGTATTCTGTAATTTCACTTAGTGAAGGATTTGTCAGACTGATTCAAAAGTTCTTGAGTCTTTTTAAATACTTCAATAAAAGAACTGTCTCTTTAACAACAGAGAAAGACAGCAATTTTAAAAAGTGCATTAATATAAAATTAACCTATATTATAAACAAACATGGTGAATCTAATTAGAGAGACTTTTCCAATGCAATGAAAGTTTTTGAATTTGGTCTAATTGTAAATGTCAGCTGTTCTCAGGGTGGGCTGGTTCAGGAACTGCTACATGGAAAGGGGCTTTAGCAACAATATCCATCTCCCATTCTCTCCAGCCATCTGTGCCTGCATCTGAGCCCAGGCTGACAGGCTTCACACTTACCGAGTGTGAAATTAGCATGTGTGTGTACTGTGTGTGTGTGTGTGTATGTGAAAAACACTGAGGGTGGGGGGAGTTCGATTAAATCGGTGTGGTACGTGTGTGTTCTCTGAGGTGTAAAGGTGTCGTGACTGTGTGAGTGTGTGTTGGGTCCCTGTGGAAGGCACAGGTGTTCGGGTCGACTCTCAGTGGCCTGGAAAGCGTTCGTCGGGAATCCGATCTGTGATGGTCCTCCCCTGAATTATGCTAATTAACCTTCGCCCTGGAACATCATTCTCCAGTATCAGGGTGAGTTGTTCACGTCAACAAATGTCCGTAATTGACTATTGAACTTCGCTCAGCAGTTTGTGGAACCTGACCCTTTAGCTGTGACCTCTGGTTTTGTGACCACGCTGACATCTGCCTTCAGTTGGAAATTAATCACGAGTTACATTCAGAATGGAATCCTAGCGTACTGCTTACAATGGCATATAGGCTACACTGTATACTGCCTTGTTTTTTTTGTTTTTTTTAAGTATGTAAATGTAATGTTAAATTTTTATTTGAAGTACTAAAATAATTGAAACAGAAATAAAAATGAATTAAAACTAAAAATATATTTTTAAAAAAGTAATAAAATGAAAAACAATTGCTAAAAAATTAAGCTAAAATTAAAATAAATACTAACACTAATACACACACACACACACACACACACACACACACACACATACAGTCAAACCAAAATTTATTTAGACACCTTGAACATTTCATTCATTAATACAGTTTATTCACTATAGTTTAAAAAAAATGACAAAATAATAAAATATGACAAGATCTCAGAGTTAAACTGTGTCCGAAAAAATTATCTTAATTATGTCAGATAACACTTAAGCAAAACATGGTCAGGTCAAAGTGTCTGAATAATTTTTGGTTCCAAATTTTTATCAATTTTACTGGTCGTTCACTATATGAAGAATTTTGGGGTATAATATGTCAGTTTACTTTATTTTGCTATCCTCACTTACATAAATTATCTATAGTGTCCTGCACCCACTAGTAAAAATATATATTAAAAATATCAAAAATGTTTGAATAATTTTTGGTTTGACTGTGTGTGTGTGTATATATATATATATATATATATATATATATATATAAACAACACTGGTACAAAATTATTATAGAGCTAAATTCTACTGTTCTAAACTAAAGCAACTGAACAATCAAAAAATATTGCATATCAAGCTCATATCTGGCAATAACCATTAAACTCCAGATATAGCATGCTATTTTTATTCATTTCTCAGCACCTTCATCTCCAAGAGTGGAGATTGATAACATGTCACATTAATCTAATTTCAGTCACATTTTAAAGGGTGTATGTTATGAGACATTGGGATTCTTCCTTTTCACTGACTAAAGCCTTTGCTTTTTTTTTTTTTTTTTTTTAATTTTTAAAATGGGTGATTTGTTTAAAAAAATACTGACATAATCTTCTAATATGCTTAATTTATTATTTAATATTTTGTAAGCCACTTGATTCAAGTACATACAGAAACGGACTATCCCCTCAAAAATACTGATGACCTTTAAAATAAATTTGATGTTAGGCTTGAGCTATCCAGGAAAATGAAAAATAATGAAATAGTAGTGTAGTTTTTTTGTCTGCAAATGTGCCTGTAATGCTAATTGGTAGGTCCACTAGGTAGCAACACTCACAGTTGGGCTGCTGCTTTTAAGAGGTATTTAAATGGTTAGATCACCCCAAAATGAAAATTCTGTCATTATTTACTCACCCTCATGTCGTTACAAACTCGTAAGACTTTCGTTCATCTTCGGAATACAAATGAAGATGTTTTTGATGAAACCTGAGAGATGTCTATTCCTCCACTCACTTTGCAACTGACCACTTTGATGCTTCAAAAAGTTCATAAAGAGATCGTAAAACTAATCCATATGAATCGAGCCGTTTAGTCCAGATTTTCTGAAGAGACGCTGCATAACCAATGAGGTTCATTCTTGTGTGTTACGCGGTATGTTTGAGCTTCCTGATGAGGTTTGCTCTTGTAGCGTGTTCTTAAGCTAATTCACCTCATTAATTATAAAGCTGATTGGTTTGGAAGTGTCCTCTGTTTATGCATTGCTAAACTATTGATAATAGACAATGGATGTTCATTGCCTAAAAAAAATTCCCTAAATTTTGCTAATGTTTGCTAATGGGCAGTTTGATCATTTTTTAATTGTATGAAGTACATCTATGAGTTAATGAATTAAATGCAGATTAAATGCACTGTAAAACCTAATAGTCAGATTTACTAAATGAAATTAGTTTATTTCACTCAAATATTCCTGAAAGTTCATTTTACTTAACAGAGAAAAAAGTTATGTAAACTTAACTGATTATATTAAGCAGAACTCAAACAGAATGAGTTAGAGGAGATTTCTAATTCACAATATGCTTTGCTTCTGACTGTTAAAGGAGAGTAAATGTTAAAATTTAGTTATATTTTATGTGTTTTTGCTGTGTACAATTCAGCACAGTGATTGTCTATTTGCTAATTACTATAGTACATGCAAGTGTGCTTGTGCTATTGCTAACTAGTAGTTAACAGTAAAGATATCAGTTTATTTAAAGATTTAGATTTTATTGGTTTAATGCAATTTAAGTTTTAGTTACACAAAGTATTTAAGTGGAATTATAGTTTAATTAAATATTATGTGGACTCAAATGGAGTAAGTTCACAGTACTCATAAATAGTAGTTCCCTTTCGAGGGAACTCAACACTGCATCAGTTGCTGATGCTATGGGAACGTGTCCTTGCCGAACCCATGTAAATACATGCCAATGCTATTGGCCGACACAGTGCGATGACGTCACCCAAGCGTATTAAAAAGGGTATCTGCAAACACGTCATCAGCTTCATTGTCTTCAGGAAGCCGCTTGTGTGTGTGTGCTGTGTAAAAAGAAGCAGTGTGATTGTGTAAAAAGAAAGCAGTGTGTGTGAAGAAAACAGAGATACAGAGATAAAAACAGCAAGCAAACAATTTAAAAAAAAATGTGTCCCTCCATGCCCATGTTATATTAGGCTTGGTGATGGACACGAGTTGTGTGTGATTTGTTTGGAATAAGCAAGGAACAAGTTCTTGGAGAGAACAGCAAAAGGTAAGCGTGGCTGCTCAAGCCCCTCCGAGGAGGAGTAGGGGCAAGAGGCACCATGCTGGGAGAAAGCCAGAATCAGATCTAAGGGCCATGATTTTGGCGAGAAGGAAGGAAAAGAGAAAAAAAAAAGAACAAAAGAGAAGTAGAAGGTAAAGAGCTGGCTAACTGCATAAGCATTTTACCCACTCTCTCAGTTATTATATTTGTGGCCTAAACAGGGCTATGCTCCCTTATGCACAAAAGGAACTTACTATGTGATGAGTATTAAGTGGACTAGTTTGTAAATGCACCCAGCTCTCTCATCGGCTGCCCTGCCCAATCCTTCCGGTTTGGGTTTCTAAGAAGGGCTATTCTCCTCACGGATATCTGTCAGGTGGAGCTTTACACTTAAGGCCTGTCCTCCAGTCACTATTGAGACTTGAGACAGAGTAGGTGAGTTGATGTGGCCCAGACTGCGGCTTGGCCCATTCTCCCACTCTGTTAGCCCTCCATTGTGTATCAAGCAGAGTTAGAACGCTTTATTTATGCCTGAGGAGTCTGTCGCCCTCCCCATTGTATCGTGTGAGATTTAGGCATGGCTGTGCTCTCCGATGGGTATCCAGTAAGGTGGAACTGACAGGTGAATATTTACATATTGCCTTCTCCATCCTTTCTGGTGGGGTATTTAAGCAAGGCTATCTGCCTTAGGTTGAGCTTGACAGATAAAATCTGTCACCCTCCCCAGTTCATTGACTGGGAGTTGAAGTAGGGTGGAGCTCCCTGGCAGGGGCTGGCAGGAGTAGAGCTTGACAGTTGAGATCGAGTAGGGGAATTCCCACTCTCTCTCACTTGGGTAATGAAGTAAGATTATGCTCTTTGTGTTCGGGTTGGCCCCGTCTTGACATCCTACTCAAAGGTTGGAGCAGGGCTATGACAGTTGGAATGGTTTGTATCACGGTCAGCGACTCATTCTCTGTTGCCTCCCCAGATGATTAGTCTGGAAGTTGGGAATCCTCCCTTTACATGCTCCCTTTAGTACGCTGCTCCCTTAGGCTTGTGCTCAGGTCTGGGATTATATGGGAAGTTGCTGCAAGCAAGTATTATTTATAACCTGGTTTGGCTGATGGATGTAGTGCTATGGACTTAGCTGAGGCTATGGCTATACTTTCCCCTGTTAGCTCTGCTCTTAAGGGCACTGGGCTATGTGTAGCTGTGGCTCAGACTGGTCTAATGCAGGAATCCCTGTTTCAAAAACAGTTGAGCATGAGAGCTTTGGGCTCTTTCCTAACACTTGTAGCACTAAACTTGCTGGGAGCAGCAAAAAGTGATGTCACGGAATGTGCCTGCTTAGTTGCTGATGCATTAGGCTGCTCAGGGTCAGGGCCATTGAGCCCTTCAATGCCTACTCCTGACAGGGTGCTTAGTGTCTTTGTCAGCACACAGGCAGGCATTGGTCTGCATGGCATAGTGGGTATTAACCCATAGTGTCAGCAACTGATGCAGCATCCCTCGATCGGGAAGGTCTTGGGTTACGTATGTAACCCCAGTTCCCTGAGAAGGGAACAAGCCGCTGTGTCATGTTGCCATGCTTCGGTCATGCCTGCACATCTTCCTTCAGACAATTTGAATCTGATGACGTGTTTACAACCACCCTTTTTATGCACTTCGGCGCTTCATGTGATGTCATCGCACTGCACCAGCCAGTTAAAACATTAAAAAAGATGATTTGAATGTTTCCAGAGTGCTCAGGAATAACATTTACATTATTTAATGAGACTGTTTAGAACAAGTTCTTGGAACATAAAATTGGCAGGTCAGGAGGAGTATCAGAAAGCAGTTGTAGTGTGTATGTGTCAAACACATTCATGCAGGCTCATGATAAATGTAGCACATTTTGAAAGGCTAGAACACTTGACTGTCCTCAAGATGTAAAAGCTGGTGGAAAAAAAACAAAGCTTTACAGTAAGGCATCTGATTCAGCGAAAGCTGAGAACTCTCTAAATATCTATATAGGGTCTTAGAATGTATTGTATTTATGAGATGTTATCGATTATAAGTTTAAGAATGTTATAAAAGCTTTATATTTGTGGTTAAGATAAAAAAAAAAGGGCCTAACATCCCATCATGAGATCACGGCCCACAGGTCTCGTAAGCAAACTCCAGCTCAGCTAACAGCTCATCCGTCAGCATCTCCAGCTGATTTCTATTAGGAGTAACCATTAGCCCCCTCAGTTCAGCCTTTTACTGCAGGAGTAAGTGAGTGCCAGTGAGAAGTCATGTCAAAACCAATCTCACAAAAGCCTCCAGAAATACTTTGTTGTTAGCTTGTGTTAGCATTACACTCTAGAATACAAAAGATATGAGAGCGCCTCTTGAAAAGAGACAACAATTGTATCCACATCTTTCAGGCCACTTTATTAAATTCATGGTCTCCAGTTCTGTTAAACACTGAGGTCAATTCACTGCCTTTTACAGGATTCATAAAACCCAAATGGGGGAACCCAAGGGGTGATTTAACATTATTTTACACTAAAACACAGTGTGTGGGGTTTTTTAATTTTGCATACATTTGATCTATGAAATAAAATGTGTAACAATGTTTGCTGTTATTGTTGTTGAACTATAAACCTAAACTACAGTATATAAAATTCAAACTATTAGTCTAAACTTTAAATTAAAAGTAATATCCCTGCTGAAAAATACAGCACTGTTGGTCACCAGCATGAGGTATGCTTTGCATGCTGGGAGCAGTATGGGATGCTGGTTACTAGTTTGCTGGTCCCCAGCATGTGGAGCAGGAGTGCTGGTCCAGCTACACCAGATCAATTTGCTTGAGAACAGCATGGCTATGCTGGTCCACCAGATAGACCAGCACTATACCAGCTCTAACCAACATTAACCAGCCTGGACCAACATGAAATTCATGCTGGTTTGTACTGGATTTTTCAGCATGGATCTGTGCGAACTAGCAGTAGGAAAATGACCGTTTTCCATAAAGTTTTACAGACATTTATTTCAACCCTAAAAACACTGCAAAGCATAATTCAAAATACAGGTAAAACACCTGTAAAAAAAAAAAAGAAAAAAAAAGTCAATATGGAAAATTTCTTCATATTGACAAAGTACATTGGGCCATATTTTTTACAGACTTTTCTTAGAGTGTAATATTAAAATAAAGTATAAAATTGTCCATGTCACTCACATCCTTTTTGTTGCTCCTAAGTTGCTTACAGGGTATTTGTGCTCTGGATCCATATTCTGACACATATTCGCCTCTGATAATTATGTTCAGTCTTCAGCCACAAGTCACACATCTGTGTTTCCTGTTCTAATTGGCTCTTGTGGCCTCAGGTTTGTACTCTTGTCCAGGTGTCATAGTGTACAGCAGTGAAGTTGGGCTGAATTTGAGGCTAATTGGTGTTAATTCACCATCTGCTGAACAACGAAGCAGAAGCTCTCTGGCCTGAGGCAACATCAACATCATGGTTCAAGAGGTCAGGAACAATGGGGAAAATATATATATGTAAAACATCACTGAATCAACTTAAATACCTTCATTTTAACCAACAAAATTAATTTGTATGGGTTAAATCAGGTAGAAGTCGCTCTTTAAGGTACTGTAACAATCTTATTTGTTTCAGATAATGTTAATTCGCCTCCTTTGTGTCTTTAAGCCTTGAGTTCTCACAGTTCTTTGTTCTGTGTTGTTTGCATTTATGTTGATGTGGAATATGTATTCTGCTGCGTTCCTGAATTTGTATTTCCAAGGATCTATATTAAAGACTTATTCTAGTATTTTCCTGTTCGTGCGATTCACTACAACCAAGGCACCTAACAGAACACCAAACCTCTAAAAAAGATAATTTTTGAAAGAAAGATGGACTTACCAGCAGTCTGCCTTCTCTGCCTAGAGCTAGAGCATCGTCCACTCGAGGACCACACAAGAGACTTTTTAGAACTGGCGTGCCTAACACACTTCCCTGATCACTCTCTCTCTCTCTCTCTCTCTCTCTCTCTCTGTTTTTTCGTGCTAGCCTCAATGAACAAACTAAGGCATGCCTGAGTTTGTGGAGTGGGTGCTGGTTACCTGTGAGTCATCACTTACTAACTGCCTCTCAGATGAGGCCCACACCAGACCCACTCTGGACCCAGATCCCAGCCAGACCTTAGCCATGCCCTCCACGGACCAAGAACCTGAGCCCACCGCAGACATAGAGCCTGAGCCCGAGCCTGTAGCGACATCAGAGCCCGCCCCAGAGGCCAACAGAGAGTCTGACCAGGTGCGTAAGCCAGCAACAACATCTGTCAAGGAGGGCATGGATTGGAGCTCATGGATTGGAGTATGGACCGCTGCGCCAGGTTCCAATAAAATGCTATGAGGAAATAGAAGAGGGATTTCCCCGTAGTCTCCCGTCCCCACTGGTCCCACCCAGCTCCAAGTCTCCTGCGTCTCCTATAATCCCAACCATCCTCCCTCTCCCACCTCCTCTGCCTTTGCCAGCCATTTCCTCTGCCCCTCCTCTGTTGGCTCCCTTCAGTCCCTTGTCTTCTCCTCTGTTAACTCCACTCTGCTGCTTTAGTCTGCCTTGAGTCTTCCGGTCTTCAGCTGTGCTTTGTCTTCACTCCCACCGGCTTCGCCTCAGTCCTCTGTAATGTCAGGTTTATGTGCAGTTTGTTTACATTTTAGTTTGGTTTGCCCTGTCTCCATGTCCTTCTGTATTCACTAGTTAGTTTCCTTGGTTACTGAGTCAAAAATTTAACATCACTGAATCAACCTAAATAATTTAAACCAACAAAATTATTTTGTATGGGTTAAATCAGTAGGAAAAGCTCTTTATATATTATATTATATTATATTATATTATATTATATTATATTATATTATTTAAAAGTGACATATTCTTATAGTCTATTCTATTCTATTCTATTATATTCTATTAAACATGCTATATTTTAACAAAAATTATGTCACATTGTAAAATACAAAATATGCTTAATTTTCAAAAAGCAAAATATAATTTCTTGTTTGCTGTCTTCAGATTTCGGGTTGAAATATGACCTGTATATATTCTACATTATACAACAACATAGCATGAGACAGGACATGTTGTGCAACATGAAATATTCAGAACAATATTTAACATGACACAGTAAAAACAAGTCATTACAAGATTCAACCTGGTACACAATGTGTATACGCCTACACAAAGTACACACATCACAATATGACAATAAAGTGTGCGAAGGACTTTTTCTTTTACAGGTCCATATGGTCCATGACCGTCTTGTAACCAGTTCTGAGCACACAGTGACCATTAGTCTGAGGTGGTGGGAGTAAACATGACAGCTGCTAGACAGTCCCTGAGAATATAAACATGACAGCTGTCACACAGTGCTGGAGTATGAGCTGGTAAATGTACAGTAGGTGTAATAAAGTGATTAGGGTGATGGCCACTGTTTGTAATGATAAAACTACAGGTCAAATCTAGTTTCAGATGGTGACTATGATCTCTGGGAGAGGTCTTGGATCGTTCGGATAGCCTTGTGGATTGTGCATTTGTATTAGATGTGTTGCTGGAGAGGAAGGAGGTTCTCATGAAGTCTGAGACTTTATATGCTATACAGTATACAAAAACACAAGAACATTTCTGAGACATATTTCACCCCAAAATCAAAATCAAAAATAAAAATAATGCTTATCAGAGCCATTAAGAATTTGCATAATATGAAGTTATTTTCATAATAAAAAACTATCAATTCTCAGTTTTCTTTGTAATTCCCTATGATTCTTGTCCGATTAGCAATGGTTTTATGTTTATTATTATTCATAATATTCATCATTAATTAATAATTAATAATAATAAAATCAGTCGAAATACTTAACACTTTAGATAATATATAGTATAATATATAATGATTTATAATAATATAATAATAATGTTTATTATTATTACTGATTGTATTATTATTAATATAATAATAATAATAAATGCTTAACAGTTCAGATAATATATCATTTTTATTTAGCATGAATGATAATGAGTTTGTTTTGTGTATTATGGTAATGAGAAATGGGAATGTGATTTTGATTAGAAAGCTTATCATTAATTATTATTAATTTATTTTTATTTTAAAACTTACCGCAATAAATTAAATATCAAATCAATTTTTTTTTTTTTTTTACTATATTGTGACATTACTATATGGTTTTCTGCTGTAGAATTATGTAAAACCTTATTTTATTTTATTTTTTTAATAAATCGGTACAAATAATGGACAATTTCAAATTATTTTTATTTTTTCATTATACAATAATGAATTATATATATTTTTTGCACAGTATTCTTTGGAACTACAACCTTGCAGTGTTATTTTAGTATTATTTTGTATACTTTTATAGTTTTTATTAATATTTTGAATTCACTTTTATTATATTTTCAGTTTTCATTTTAATTCTAGTTTAAGTTTTAGTAATTTAGTTGTTCTATTTAATTTTATTATAGTTTTTCTAAAACAGTTCTAAATAGTTCTAATTTATTTTTATTTCAGTTAGTCATTTTAGTACTTTTTTAAAAACTAATTTTAGTTATTTTCCAAGCCAAAATTTCAAAACGTTTTCTTTAGTTTGTTTTTCATCTAATATTTATATTTCAGTTTATTTTACTTTATTTCAGTTAACAAAAATGTAGTTAACAATAACAATACTGCTACCTTGACAGGTTGTGGAGATATCAATATTTATTCCTCTCAGTAATAAATGGCATCATAAATATGTTGCGAGAGGGTCACTTCTATAACCCGTGTGACTTCTGTGTAACTAGTGAAAAACGTTTGTGTTTGAACCCAGACACTAACAATTTTGTTGCAACACTCTCATTAGAACATTTTTTTTAATTCTAAAGATTCCAGAACTGGCTTCATTTAACCACATAATATGATTACAGTAAATGAAGACAGTGGCACCCAGATGACGTGAGATTCCTGTGAGTGTTTAATCCTGTAAGAGCAGGTTCAGATAAGCAGGTCTCGAGTGTCCTGCACTGCAGCGTATCACCTGTTCTCATAACAGCTGTCAGATTAGCAGGTAAAGCACTAAAGTCATCACAGAGCTGCTGGAGAATCCTACACCTGTCACCAGAAGGGTCAAGGGTCATATTGCTGCTATTCTTAAAATGATTCTTGTTGTTTTATCCATTTGAATACTGAAAATACATTTTTATATTTCCGCGTCTTCTCAAAGCTCTCTTCTCTCACTGAAACTAGCCTTTGACCACACTATTGTTCTCACTAACACCAGATACATATAGAAACACAGGGCCTCAAGCGCATTACTTGCTTTTAAGTGTTGAATGATATATGACACATAAGTGTACAAACACCTTTATGTGCATAAACAGACGAGGCTTTCTCTCTAATATGCTGTTATTAGCCCAATCATTAATCCTCTGCTTAATTATCCTGCACGCACACACTCCTTCACGGGGCTGTGCACAGGGGCTGGTCTCAGAACATGCGATCCGTGCCCACCTGCTGGCTTTCTGCCCCGTGCTGAGAGTGCCAATTGGCAGCGCTGGGCATGTAAAACAGACAGCAGATGGAAGCCGAACAGAGGTCAGTCAAGTCAGGCCAGTGTTGATCGGCAGAGTTGCTCTCACTGACTCCATCTTCTCAGCAAACATGCGTCAGGTAAGCTAGAAGAACTAGATAAATATCCAGATGTCAAAGTTTAACACAGTTTCAGGCCCTATTTTACATCCTGTTCTGCTGGAAACACTTACAAAATAACCAAAAGTTATTAAAACGCAGTATCATCACAACCTCAGGAAACTAAATATTATATGTGTTGTTTTTTGTTTTATTTTATTATTTTTTGTTTTATTTAATCTGATTTTTGTTTTATTTATAAAAGATTCACAATTTTGCAACCTTTTATCTAAATCTGGGTCTTAAAAAACAATTTGTTACACACTAAAACTTCTTAAAGTAACTTTGGAAAGAGGGTTGAAATGTTGATCTTCTGAATGTAATTTGTGTAAATATTGAAACCAAATTATTGAAACAAAATATTAATAAGACTGCATGCAAATGTAGGATATAATTAAATATTAGACTTTTTGTAATAGTAATTAATTAATCGGTTTTATTATTTTCATTAATAAAATAATGTATGGATAATAATTATTTATGATATTAACTTCATTATTATTATTAAAAATAATTATTATTGTTTATAATAATTATTATAGATTTTATATAATAATTATTATATATTTATTATATATTATTTATAATAATTATTATTATTAATTACACAAATTAGAAATTTTCTACAACCTATTAAATTATTATTATTATTATTATTACTATCATTATCATTAATAATATCAATAAAATTAGTGAGAACAACAACAAAAATAATAATTATTAGTAGTGAATTAATTATTAATAATAATATGGATGGATAATGCTTTTTAATTATAATTAAATAATAAATTAAATAGCATTTATTGTTGTTGTTATTATTATTAGTTGTATTTGTAATAGTAGTAAATTACTAATAATTATTATTAGTAAACAACAACAACAAATAATAATAAATAAATTTTGTTACAAAAATGGGAAAGATTTTCTACAATTTATATAATAATAATAATAATAATAATAATAGTTATAAAGTATTATTATTAGTAGTAGTATTAGTATTAGTATTACAAAAAATAGAAGGAGTTTCTACAACTAATATTCTAGTATATTCGTTGTTGGATGCTGCTTAAAAGGACAAAACACAAGACTCTCTGATTAAACTCTCTGTTTTTCATATTCTGTTTTTCATTCTTATTTTATGTTTGACATGAACGTGGAATTTGTGGTCTTATTTATTTATTTACTTATTCATTTATTATTCATTCATTCAGTCATTGGATGCCAATTTGTAGGCCACCATATTCATGGAAAGTGCCGTTTATAGATTTACTGGGTAAAGACCCGTAGAACTGCAACCATAAAAAAGCTTAAAGCAGAAAGGAAAGGAAATGATTGTGTTAAGAGTAATTAGAGCACAAACGTTCTGGCTATATTGTTCCTTTCAAAAGACAACATTGACCCTCAGGCAAAAACACACACACTGAAACACAAAACAACACAACAGCAAATCAGCTGGATGTAATGGAGCTCAAACATATGAACCAGCCAAACCTGTAAATCCACCACTCTGACCAAATTTGATAACCATTTTTATCCAGCATATATTTCATTAAATGTGCTTTCTGTTTTTATAGTGTGATTTAGAAGATGTGAATATACACCTAATTACATTAGTACTACTACAGTAAGAGCACAATAATCCAGAGCGCTACTGTCACAGCCGATTAAACCAGCCATTCATCAGAGAAGCAAATGAGCAGAAATACAAAGCGTTTGCTTGAACTACTGCCATCTGGTGGAAATTATTTGAACTATATTTGGATATAATAATAATAATTTTATAGTAATTATTATATATTAATATAATACTTTAATAAAATAATTTATATAGTATAATAATAATAATAGTACAAAATATAATTTATATATATTATTAATGATAGTAATAAAATACCAGTTTCCATTATTAGTAGTAGTATATAAAATTATATATCAGCCCCATAGCAAAACAAGAGGCCATAGAAACTTTATATATGAAAGTTTACATTCAAAAGACCTCAAACACCCATACTCCATAATAAAGACAACAATTCACTTATTTATTGATGACTTTACATGCAATCAATCACATTGCACAATCAAATGTTAGAATTTAAAAAGAAAATTGGATTATTTCCAAAGATACATTCACTAGATGAAAAGTTATACTTGTTTAGGACAGTGTACAAACAAATTTACATGTTTTAACTAATATAATTTAGTGAGTATGTCATCTATTCAGATGGGCTCTGGATGACGATGAACAGGAATTCTTTATCTGGAGGAAAATGGGAAAAAGGTGAGAGCTATATAAGCGTTTAAACAGCCTGATAATACAGATGGGCTGATAATGCGCTGACCCACCTGGCGCCACCATGATCTCGTGTTTCTTGGACCTGATGCGCAGAAATGTCAGGTCATTCTGGGGGTCGATGTCTCTGACGGTACTCCTGGCTTTCATAGTCAGCTGATGCAGTAGTCCTACATACTGCACCGTCGTCGAGTTGTCTAGTGTTGTTCTGATGGGAATGCCTGAAAATGACCAGGTTAAGATCAGTGGAACTATGGCTAAAAGAGACTAGAAGTTTCAGACTTCTAGCATTTATCATAATAAACAGCAGCCAAACTTATTTAGAAGCTGCTTAATCCTAATAAATCCTAATGCAAAATAAGTTTCTTCATCACTATTGTTGATTATTTAGTATAACTCTACCATATTATATTATATTATATTATTGTCACGTCTATTTGTTTTGGACTTTTTGTTTGATTTTCATTGGTTCCTGTGCTCCTTTGTTAAGTTCCCGCCACTCGGTTTCCATGGTCACCATCATTATTAGTTCATGTTTATCAGCTGTGTCTCGTTTATCACCTTGTTTTCCACACTACTTAAGTTCCTGCTTTTCTGTTGTTCTTTTTCCGGTCTCGTCAGTATTACGTTTGTGTTAAGCTCTTCATGTTTGGATTTACTTTTATGCCTTTGGATTTAATAAAGACAGAATTCTCTCTTCATCATCGTGTTTGTGTTGGATCATCTACACAGCGTTGTGACAATTATATTATATTATTAAAATAAATTATATTATTATGCATTCTCAATACCAACTTATTCTATGTAGAGTTTTGTAAAAAACTATATATTATAATACATTACATTACATTATTATCCATTCTCTATACCAGCTTTCCTATGTAGAGCTTTGTAAAATACTATATTACATTATATTATATTATATTGCATTATATTATTATCCATTCTCTAACGTTATATCAGCTTATCCCATGTAGAATTTTGTAAAATATTATATTATATTATGTTATATTATATTATTATCCATTCTCTAATGTTATATCAGCTTATCCTATGTAGAGTTTTGTAAAATAGTATATTATATTATATTATATTATAATCCATTCTCTAACGTTATATCAGCTTATCCCATGTAGAGTTGTGTAAAATATTATATTATATTATATTACATTATATTATATTATTATCTATTCTCTAACATTATATCAGCTTATCCTATGTAGTTTTGTAAAAATATTATATTATATTATAATCCATTCTCTAACCTTATCAGCTTATCTCATGTAGAGTTTTGTAAAAAATTATATTACATTACATTACATTATTATCCATTCTCTAATGTTATATCAGCTTATCCTATGTTGAGTTTTGTAAAATATTATATTATATTATTATCCATTCTCTAACGTTATATCAGCTTATCCTATGTAGTTTTGTAAAATATTATATTATATTATATTACATTATATTATATTATTATCCATTACATTATTATCCATTCTCTATACCAGCTTATCCTATATAGAGCTTTGTAAAATATTATATTATACTATATTATTATCCATTCTCTAACGTTACATCAGCTTATCCTATGTAGAGTTTTATAAAATATTATATTATATTATATTATATTATATTATATTATATTACATTATTATCCATTCTCAATACCAGCTTATCCTATGTAGAGCTTTGTAAAATATTATATTATATTATATTAAAAAGTTAATGTTACTACAGTACAACCATGGTAAATTGTGATCAGGCCTACCTTCTCCGTTAACGACTATTGTGCCAATAACACCACTATATCCGTGAATCCTCTTCAAAGTGTCTTCGACTTCAGCCTGGACAAAATAGCATGAGCAGAATAGCAGATGAACAAAACAGTTATTATTACATGATTCTAAGATATAGATATAATCTGTTCGAATAACTGAACAAAAATATAGCTCATATAAAGTAGTTTACCATATTGCAGCACAGGTAGGCCTACGTCTTTCGTTTGTTCCTCGTTGCTATGGAAACAGAAGAAAATGAAGTTGAAACATGATCAACATGACGAACTACAACACGTCTTCAAGATCAAACTTTTTATTTTGTTATTATATTGTTTTATATTATATTTGTTAATGTTACTCACTCGACAGGTAGAAATTAAGTAGGCTGTTAAAACTTGTGTATAGCCTACAGTAGTGTTACGTTTATCAGCGCTGATGACGATAGACTAATTACAGTCGTTTGGTTGCAGGATATTTTTTCATCATTTTGCAGTAATCACTTCAATCGATTATTTAAATGTTTTTTTTTTTTTTTTAATTACACCAAACATATTTTTAAAGACAAACCTATCAAGTGAAACAAAAATAAATAATAAAAATTAAAAAATATATATTTGACTTTTATGCCGACTAGCGCCCCCTACAGGATAATAATTTTGACCGAATAACACACAAAAGCAATGAACGCGTTTTAACAATTTAAAACTGATATATACTACATTGTTAAAACCTATTCATTCATTTAGTGTTTATACTCATATGTATGTTTTTTTTTTTTTTTTTTTTTTTTTGTAACCTAGATGAAATCCAATCGTCTATTGTTTCAGTCAGGTATTTTATTGAAGACTTTTCAGTTAAAAGACTTTCAGTTAATAGGCCTATTAAGGAGTAATAGCAACTAAGGGACCCTTTATTCTAAGCACTATTAATCCTATCGTATGTTTGATGAATGTAGGCGAATCTTACATTTATTTATTTTTTTCAGTTGTAGGTTACGTATACAAATTTATTTTGGTCCCAACTTTCATTGTTTATTTTTGATGTTTTTACAGATTTGTTACAAAAACAGATGATACTGGCTTATTGAAGATGGACAATATAATTATTTGGGAATACACAAAGCAAAATACATGTCAACTGTAAGCTGTTTTCCATTGACTCAAAGATCTTTTATGACTCTACTGTAAATTCAGTTAAAAACAATAGTATAATGTAAGGTGTGCGTAGACAAGAAAATGGAGCAAACTGTTTTCCTAAACTAAAATACTTAGCAACTCTTCAGTTTAACAGCACTCAGTTTAACGACTCTTTTTGTCTTTTAACAACAATAAATAGGCATCAAACAAACAAACAAACAAACAAACAAACAAACAAACAAAGACATACATACATACATACATACAAACAAACATAGATCAACACCAATAGGGAAATCCATTAATTTCCCTATTCTTCCCTCATTTAGTCCCCAATGTTTACATTTCTGCTAGTCACAGTTGCGCATATTTGACCAGCGGATGTCGCTAGCGTGCGGTATTTCAAAACAAAATATCACGAGAAAAATATTCTTTCTTTTTCTATATTTTTGTTGTTGCTTTTGAACCTAGCTTTAAATATTTCAATTAATTTTTATGTACAAATTTAAATATTCTTGCTAACCTTCTGTTGCTAAGCTTCCAATGACGTAAAAAGTGCGGCGCGACGGCGTCACGTGAAGACGCCTAGGCACGTAACGCGCAGCGAGCGTACGCACGCACGCAGCAGAGGAGCACTGCAGGTGACAGCAGTTGTTGTGCGGTGATGATGTAATGTTGCTACGGATGGCGGTGTGTGCCAGGCTCTGTGGAGTGGGTCAGTCGCGGCGGTGCAGGAGGCGACAGAGGCACAGCCAGGCGGATCAGGACAGCGACTCCGAGATGGACATGGACGAGGAGGAGGAAGAGGAGAGGGTCGTGGGCAAAATGAAAGACGAGCCCGATGGCAGCAACAGCAGCAGCAGCAGCTGTCATAACAGCCGCGGTGCGGGGCCTAGCGGGGCCGGTGGACTAGGTTCTGTGGACTCTGCAGGGCCACCACACCCGCAGTCACTGCTGGATCTGCCGCCGGAACTTCTAGTGGAGATCTTCTCTTCTCTACCCGGCACTGCGCTGCCTAACCTGGCGCTAGTGTGCAAGAAATTCAGGCAGATTCTGAACACGGAAACAATCTGGAGGAGGAGATGTACAGAGGGTAATAATGTGTAACACCATTTGGGTTTTTATATAGTGGCCTTCTTCTTTACAGTGTATATGTGTATATATATATATATATATATATATATATATATATATATATATATATATATATGTGTATGTATATGTATGTATGTCTGTGTCTGTCTGTGTGTGTGTGTGTGTGTGTGTGTCTGTGTGTATATATATAGAGAGAGTTATCGTAAGGAGTTAATCTTTTATTATTTATTATTATTTATAATATTTATTATTTATACAATATTTGAAAAACTTTTGGTCTGCTGGAAGCCAGTTTGCTTTCATTTCATGTGATCAGAAAACCATAAAACAGAGCAACAGAGATGAAATTTTTTTGAACCACTTGACTGAAACGTCATTTTGTTTTAGATATTTTGACCTTTTCACATAATGACTGAGTTGTGTACACTCACGTAATCATTTAAAGAGTCATTTAAAGCTTTTGTAGAAAATCTCATGTTTTTTTGTTTGTTTGTTTTTTTTTTGTTTTTTTAAATGTATGACACCAACATAGTACTTGGCTTCTGTTTTAAACTTGATTTTTCCTTTTTAATCTTCTTACTGGTCCTTGATCCTTATATACACATGGATACAGTATGGATACAAAGCAGCCTGAGTTTTAGTGTTTAAGCCACTTGATCCATGCAACATAAAATCAGGGACTGTGACAGTAATTCTGGGCATCATAGGATTTATAATTGCCCAAAAGGCTGTCTATAGGCTTCTTTTTGAGATATTTCAGATGCACACATAGAAAAAATTCAAATTTTAGTTAATATGTCTGGCTGTCAGTGTGTTGCTATGGAATGAAATACATTTGGGCAACTTGTGTTAAATTGTGCTATATAAATACATTAAAAAAACAACAACATTATGTACATACTGGACTGGTGCATAAGTCAAAGGATTGGCCAAAACTGTTGGTGGGAAACTCCTTATAACATATTCAGATGTGTTAATGACATTTAAGTGACCCTGTGAGGGTGTCTCATGTCTTATCTCAGTTCTTACAGTTATTACATAACAATCTGTTTAACAGCCCCTAACACTATTGCAATAATAGAAAAAAAAAAGAGTAGAGTATAGAATACTGTAAACCTGTCTATTATGTTGATCATCATCTTAAAAGTTTGCACAGGAACTATTTGCATTCAATTTTATTCTGAAATGAAAGATACTATATAGACCAGTAAGTTAGTTGAAATGTTTTCAGTAAAGAGGATTTTTTTTTTTATTGCGCTGGTGCAATTTGTCATGAGTTTTTCCCCTTCTTTTAGAATTTGGCATGAGAGATGACCTGCGGAAGATGGAGACTGTGGGCATGTCGAGCCGAGATCTGTATGTGAAACGTAAGTAAATCTACTGTAACCACAAAAGCCACCTATTTTGTCAGTCCCTATGAATTATAAGTATTTAAAATACACAAGTTTGGGGTCAGTATAATTTTTTTTAATTTTTTTTTTTATTCACCTAAAGTGACAGTAAAAACATTATAATGTAACAAAAGTTTTCTCTTTCAAATAAATAATCATGATCTTTTGAACTTTCTATTCATCAAATGATCCTGAAAAATCACTTTTCCACAAAAAATATTAAGCAGCACAACTGTTTTAAACAATAATAGCAATATTTTCAATTAGATTTTATTTTTTATATTTTCTGTTTACTTTTTAATTATAGTTTAAGTTTTGGTAATTTTATGTGCTTTTGTCATTTTTATTAGTTTTTGTTTTGTTTTTTAAATGTGTCTATATAGCTTTACTTTATTCTTATTTCAGTTTGTTTTACTAATTTAATACTTCAATTTCCAACTTATTTTATTTCAGTTCGTTGCCAAAGCAACATTTCTAAATTTTGTTAAAGTTTAAGTTTTTCATGTAATATTTATATTTAATATTATTTCTGCTTTATTTCAATTAATAATTTTTAATAGTTTTAGTTTTAGTAAACACTGGAACTCCCGTCTGCCATTGGTAGGCCAAACAGGTAATTGATTGGCCAAACAGGTAATTGATTATAATCAACCTAGTAATCTGCAAAAATCCTGACAAATACTGCAGCATCAAGAGCATAATGCCTTTCTAAATGTCATTTAGACTTTTCAGTTCAAATAACAGATTTGTTTGTTAATGTAATGTTGTTGCTCCACCTCATTCCATGTCATTTGTCATGTCATTTTTCTCAAATGCATTTTATATTTACTTAAGCTCACAAAAGACAGATTAATGGTCAATTAAACCCACTTTGTTTGGCTGGCTTGTTTAAGTTTAGTATTAATGTTGGTTTAAACCAAAACTATTTCAACAGGTGAAAACATGCATGCTTGGTGCTTATAGAGAAAGATTCCTCAGTGTCAGTCAGTGTGGCGTTTGTATATAATTAAGTTGATTTAAAAGTGTGAATATGCCAGGTGTAATAAAATAAATATTATCCTCCAAGGCAGCATATGAAGGTACAAAAGAAACGCATCACTCTCCCGGCCGTGTAAACGTTCATTTTCACACTGCCTTGTGTGTCAGCTATTGTCCTCCTTTGCCTCTCCTTTCTTCCTGTGGCGCACTCACCTGCGTACCTCTCCAGGTGTGAACCCGCAGGTGAAGTCAGGACGCTTTATGAAGCTCCTCCCTGATTATGAGCATATGGACTATCGGGACGTGTACACATACTGTATGTACTGGCCTTGTGAGAAGGCTTTGTGGTGGGGGATCCAAATCACTGCCTGTGAAGGTGCTGGTTGAAGATGCTCTTTGCTAATGATGTTTTTTCCAGGTTCATTGCAAGTTAAACTGTCAAACATGATATCCATCAACAAAATATAATAATATTAAAGTGCCCAATAACGCTATTTTAAAGATTCCTAATTTTGTTTTGGAGGTCTCCTACAATAGGTTTACATGCATCCAAGATCAAAAAATGCTTTAAAGTGGACCTATAATGCAAAATTCACTTTTATAAGGTGTTTGAACACAGATGTTTGTCCACAATATGTGTAAACACTAAACAACAAGCCTATAATGGTAAAAATCCACCAACTCCTTTTTTATAATCCCCATAAATCATAAAAAGTCTCTCCAAACGAGCAGTTCCAGATTTCCCCCTACTCTTACGTGAACCCCGCCCATTACAGGCAACGAAAACTGCCCTATTAGCATAGACCCCGCCCTAATTGAGCTGTACACAGTCACCATGTTTATCTTCTTGCCAGAGCATTTAACAGCAGTATTCAATTAAATAATGTATTCTTATTAAAGCTACTGAAGTTATTCATTCAAGAGCAGTGAGGTATTTTCTGTTTTTCTTTTGTTGTTTGATTCATATTAACAGCATATACAGCAGTAGGGACTGTATATTACGCTGCTATCATTTTAATACACAGATCTAATATACACGTGATTTCTTTCCCTGCTGTTTACGTTCACAGACATAACCGACTTTGTGCGTTTTTGACATAACCTTATCCCCCAGTTTCACAGACAAGGCTTAAGCTAAGCTAGTCCTAGACTAAAATGCATGTTTGAGATGTTTTAACTGAAAGCAACTTGTGCTGACATATCTTAAAATATGTCAGTGCCATTGTTTTGTCTCAAGATGCACACCAGTAATGTTATTTTCTAGTGTACGTTTATAAAAGCTACTTAAATATCCTAACTGAACTAAGGCCTAATCCTGGCTTAGGCTAAGCCCTGTCTGTGAAAACGGGCCTATGTATATTTGACAGTTTAAGTGCAATTAAGACATGAAAGAGGACTTAGTTTAATACTCACGGGATATGCCGTCTGACAGCCAGCTTTCTGTGTGCGTGCTTCAGATGCTTGCGCTCAGAAAACCATATATCAGAAGTTTAAACTGTTATGGCTTTAAAACGCATGCAAATAATAACTTTCATGATGACGAAGAACTGCAATGTCACATGAGCGTGGCTGCTATAGAGATGCTAATCAAAACCAAACAGATGTTTTGGCAGAGTACTCGAGCCACGCATTGTACAGGCTCCGCCCTCTTCTGGAAAGCAGGGCGGGGAGCAGCAGGTCATTAGCATTTAAAGACACATGCATGAAAACAGCATGTATTTTGAGCTAAAACAGTTTAGACCAGAACAGCTCACGTTGCTATCTGTGTTTAAACTAAACTCATTTAAGCCTTGCCAATTTAAACAATTTCAAAGAGAACTCGTGGAAAGCCGCCTCTCAGACAGCGAACAAATATTGAGTTGAAATTTTGTCGTCATGCCTGTCATCATGCCTATCTTGGCAAGTATCTTAGCAAACATAGTCAGTTATGTCTTAAGTGAACATAAACAGTCGAAAAAGACAACGCATGTGTATCAGCATCAGTATGTTGGATCCGTGCATTATGTCTTAAAGTGACAGCAGCCTAATATTCCTGCTGTCTGTTTTTAATGTTAATCAAACAAGAAAAGACAAGGAAATCACTCACTGCTCATGACTGAATAGCTTAACTTTAATAATGATTCATCTTTATTTAATTTATACAGTGAAGATTATATGCAATGTTATTTTACATTTGATTACTTTATTCAAATTCTGTACCTGAAAACTACTGTTAGATACCTAAATAACCTGAAAGGCACTGTTTATTTTATTTGTATCTTTGCTCTATTGTATTTATTTGTTATGTTGCTTGAAGATTGATTATTTGTTCTTATTTTCTTTATTTTTATTTGACAGTAGTTCTTTTTTCCCTGAACATAGCACATACCAATCCATACCGAAACAGCGATTAAAAACCGAATCGTGAGTAATTTGAACCGTTACACCCCTAATGAATATCCATTTTCATATTGTACAGTATAATGTTGTAAGGGTAAATTTAAAATGATCATTTTTTTGCTTTTATTTATATTTAATTTAGAAATTAGAATTTAATAGCAATTTTATCTGTTATCAGCCATATCATGAACATTATTTGTATTTATGTACTATTATAGTATTTTATTTTTAAATTTTCAGTTTTAATTTTAGTTCAAGTTTTAGTAATGTTATGAGGTTTTGTAGTTTTTTTTAATTTCTATTTATTTTTAATTTATTTTTATTTCCGTTTTAGTGATTTTAGTACTTCAACTTAAACATTTATTTTAGTTAGTTGCCAAGGCAACTTTGTTCTTTGTTTTCAAGGCAACTGTTTTTCAGTTACCAAAAACCATTTTTAATAGTTTTAGTTGTAGTTTTTCAATAGTTTGTCACAGAATCTTAACTTATTTTGAACATGGAACATTCCTTTAAGGCTGAATCCCAATTTGCATAGTTCTACTAAGCACTAAAAGTGTTTACTTCACTGGTGATGGGAAAGTACATACTTTTGAGTGTGTAGTAAGACACCATTCTTAGGACAGACTATAACTTCTTATTACCATCATACATGTTGTTGCCTTGTTCCTTTATTCATTCATCTATGCAAATTCATTACATTAAGATCCATTATTACTTTTTTAATTTGTATTTAAACAAATTTGGCATCACATTTCCTGCCATTTTTTTTTTTTTTTTTTGTACAACCGGAAATGTTTTCTGTAGCACAAGGATTTGTAGGTAATATTAGCTATAACCATATGTTATTATTCCACTGGAAATAATCATTCCTGTAACTTTGACATATTATTTTCAATGTACTGATTTGGAACGGACTTATGCTAATTTCACATTTAGTATGGATAGTATGCATATTGGGACACAGCCTTGTTTGGGACAAATTGGTAGCACAAGGGCAGCTTCAGCCGAGTGCCGTGCACGTGTGTGTCCTGCATGCGTGTGTGATAGACACAGGATGGCCAGGGCTTCTAAAGGTTGCAGCTGTGCTAATATGAGCTGACTGTGTGAGATGCATATGAATTAAAGGTGACCAAACATGGATAAGTTTTAGCCTTCTAGCTCCTGGAATTTTTATTTGGTTTTCAAGTTGTTGCATGGCAGAAAAGTTGCATATACTCACACACTCAACATGCATTCATGAGTTCATGCACCATGCAGAAATGCCCTTGCGGTGATTTCACCCCATCTAACGTTCTTCTGGGTTTGTTCTGTGTGTTGAATGCAGATTTGTGACATTTAAACGTCATGTTTTGTATTTGTTTTCCAGTGTTACATCCCTATAGACACATCCTGGGTCTCTGGCAGCCGGATATCGGCCCCTATGGAGGACTGCTGAATGTGGTGGTAAGATCTTAAACAAAAAAGATTTTAATTACTTCAATTACTTTCCAAACACTCCCTTGTGAAAAAGAAGTGCACTTAATTGTACCGTAAGTGCACTTGTAGTGTACTTCAAATTTAAAAGTTTTTTTTTTAAATTGTACTTGCAGATAATGTAATTTTAATTAATTAAACGTCACTTAAAAAGATAATTCCCTTGCGATACTACACGAGTACTGCATCGTTCGTCTTACTATACATAAGACAAGACGCATATGGGGAAAACTCCTTTTTTCTCCGATTCTGAAGCCTTTATTCAATCACGTAGTGTAACTGCACGGCCATTGGTTCGTGGAGTTAAAGTAAACGAACCAATGACGGCGTGGCGGAGCCGCGCGAGCCAATGGTGAGTGAGCCCGCTCGAGCCCGCCAAAAGGGGCGGGGTATCGGGCTACATAAGCGGCCGTCTCACCATGGCAAAACGATTCATTCTCCTTCAGCGACGTGGATATCATCTCTTCGCTGAGACTACGAAACTTGAAGCCACCTTCAACTGCAAGCAGCTGGAATTCGCCGCTGATCAGCTCGCCGCTCTGCAGCAGTTTGATTAGCTCGCCTCTCCTCTGCTCACCGCTCTCTATCTGCTCGCTGTTCTCAAGCAGCCCTGTTCCCACGCCGCTCCCAAGCAGCCTGGTCAGCGCTTCGCCCCCGAGCCGCCTGCAGCATCGAGCGAGTGCACTTCGGTGTATCCTTTTGCAACGCAGTTGCATTATAAATAAAAGAGCTTTTCTAAAGAGCAAATTTCTGCGACATTGTTGCAAATGTCGCGCCACGGCTGTGGCATGTCCAGAGCCCCTCTGCACGCTGATGACGGGCACAGTGAGTGCATGCGATGTCTGGGGAAGTCCCACGCATAAGCCGCGCTCACTGTGTTTTCACTACTGTGCTCAGTTGAATATGACATGACGTTCTTCCCTGACTCAGGCGAGACTCATGGTATATATATTCACCCTAAAAGAACGCATTTTCCGGTGTTTGTTGCAAAATGCTGAATCTCTAAGCGTGTCGCTCGCCGGCCACACCCCCGCAAGCCGCGTTCATTGAGGAAGGCGCGAGAGCGAGCTCAATGCTGACAGCGATCAGCTGAATATGACATGACACTCTCCCCTGACTCAGGTGAGACTCTTGGAATATATATTCACTCTAAAAGAGCGTATTTCTCCAGCATTTGTTGTAATATGCCCAATCTCTGAGCGTGTCGTTTGCCGGCCACACCCCCGCGAGCCGCGTTTATTGAGGGCGCATGCTCTCACTACAAGAGCAGGAAAACGAGCTCAATGCTGACAGTGCTCAGCTGAATATGACATGACGCTCTCCCCTGACTCAGGTGAGACTCATGGTATATATTAACACTGAGAAAGCAGATTTCTCTGGTGTTTGTTATCAAATGCTGAATCACTGAGTGCTTCGCTTGCTGGCCCCGCCCCGCAAGCCGCATTCACTGACCCAAACAACCTCGTATGTGTTCCCAGTCACCCCGTTCAATTCCGGGTGCTGGGAAAATGTGTTTATTGCACGCAAAGGGCCCGTTCTAGCGCCCAAATGTATAACCGCTGTGGTAGCGGACAAGATAAAACACAAACATACTCAAAAAAAAAAGAGAGCAAAATTCCTCTTCCACCCCATGTGTGCATCACAGTCCCTCACAGCGACTTAGTGCCAGAACCTATCCAGCCCCTTGCCACGCGGGCCGAGGCCTGGCAGGCCATCCCCGGAGTGTCAACTTGGGTGCTGAACATAATAAAACGAGGTTATGTACTACAATTCGCTCAACGGGCCCCGTTATTCAACGGCGTGGCCCAGACCTCTGTGGAAAGCAAGGACGTGCACGTCCTGCGTTCCGAGGTGAACACCATGTTGGCAAAAGAAGCCATAGCAGGGCTCTACAGTGCGACCATTTCAGTCGCATTTGCGAATAAAAATAACTGCGTGCGACTGTGAAAAAATATTTAGGCGCACCGGTGCGAGTGACCCGATCGATTCTCATGAACAGATCTATAATACAATCGGAATAAAAAGCACAACTCCCAAAATGCATCTACACTGAACAACAGTTATGTTTCATACTGCAATCTGCTGCTTTTCATACCTTCATTCAAAGACTTTGCTTCAGTCAGCACAGCAGAGCAAGTGCAAAAGACATGCGAGAAGGACTACACTTCAAAGATTGTATAAAGGTGAAATGGGTATGACGCACTTACCAGACCATCTCATGCTGTAGATGTTTCAGCCAAATTAACTGGAAATACTACATTTTGATTATCATAAGCAAGGTCGGAAATTAACGGGGGCTTGGGGCAAAAATGCCTCCAAAAATTAATTAAAAAAAATAAAAAACACCGTTATGAATGCCCGTGCGCGCATACTTTCACTTTTGTAGTAGCGGCAATTGCTTGAATGGTGGGTGGGTTCGTTATTATTCTTAATGAAAAACACAACAACAAAACAATACAATGACAAACTCGCTTAAATATGCGCGTTTACATTTTGCTTTGCAATCAAATGTTCATCCATCATCTTGTCATTCAGAAAAGTGAGGCGAAATCTGACTCCTGCTGCTGATCTGTTCTGCGACTCTCATTCGACTACTGAATTGAGCAGACACATTCCGTTTTAACTGTAGTGTATATTCTCTAACTGAACTAAATGATTATTATTACTATAAAAAGAAAAAAAAAATCGAAGTTGGTGGCGGTGCCGCGGTCACGGTGGTCAAGTGATATAACCGGTGTTACTGGTGTTCAGCAGCAACACCGGTTATATCACTTGCCCACCGTGACCGCGGCACCGCCACCAACTTCGATTTTTTTTTTTTTCTTTTTTATACCAACTTCTATCGCAGCTGTTTCTCCGAGTATTGGCATGATTGCAAATGTGGTACTTACTGATCTTGTTGAAGTCCAATAAACAAGTTGATATTAAGTGACTTAACATTTTAGCCACAATACTGTCTGTTTTTGCTCTATTTCGTGAAAATAGTTTCAAACAAAGCCACACCAGAACTGTTGTTTTTTTGAACGGTGATTTTGAATGAATCTGTGTTTTGAACGACTGAATAAATGACTCGCACATTAAGATTTACCGCCACCTACTGGCGGTTTTATTTTCATATTTACACTTTACATAGTCTGTTTTTACTTAAATGAAACTTTTAAAGTTGGATATTTTTTACATATTTCTAAATTCAAAAAATTACATTTACCAGTGAGCTGCATGAAGCAGTCTATGTAAATGTGTCTAAATAATATCACTTCAGATGGAGCTTCTGTGCCACTTCTGCAGTGCAAAGATGGATTTTTTTTTTATGATTTCTTTTGATTGGTAACAGTCTCATTGGGTGTTGTTCTAACTGAATTTATTGTTTAACATCTAAAAACAAATTTTCTATTTTAATTTAAGAAATTGACGAAATATGATGCATACATTCAATAAGTTTAGAAAAAAATGCTCTTATAATGGTAAAAATGCCCCTGGAAATTAATTTAAAGGGGCAAATATCGCCCTGTAATGGGAAAGTTAATGTCTGTTATTGATCAGAAAGTGCTCCTAAATTTTTGACTTTGCTCCTAAATTTTTTTCATTAGGAGCACAAGTGAATGTTCCCAAAAAAGGATGGCGGTCTCAGACCCATCCTAGATCTCAGACATCTGAACAGGGCCCTGATAAAGCGCTCATTCAGAATGGTTCTTTACCCTGGATCTGTAAAACGCTTCACATCCAGATAGCCCCCCATCACAGGCGATTCTTGAGATTACACTGTCCTTCCGTACGGGCTATCTCTGGCTCCCCGCACTTTTACGAAGTGCATGGATGCGGCTCTCTCCCCTCTGAGACAGATGGGTGTGCGCATTCTGAACTACCTCGACGACTGGCTCGTGCTGGTCCAGTCGGAGGCGTAGCTAATATCTCACAGATCCATCATCCTCAACCACTTGGAGTGCTTGGGGCTCAGGGTCAATTTTCCAAAGAGCTGGAGATAATTTTAGACTTGACCCACATGAGGGCCGTGGTCACTCCAGAGCGATCTCTGGCCATTCAGCAGCTCGCGAAAACCTTTACGCAGTTCTGGCTGAAACCACGGGTCCCGCCCCAAGCCTGGCAACATGGTCGTTGCTCGCTCAAGGTGAACCAGGCGTGCGTCGCAACCCTGGCCCCTTGGACGAATCCCTGCTGATTCAAGCAGGGCGTGGCAATTGGGGCGATAGACAAGAGGAACGTCGTCTTCACAGATGCCTCCAAGATGGGTTGGGGAGCTCTGTGCGACAGCCGTCCGGCCTTTGGTGCTTGGAACGGCCCGGAGAGCGAGCTACATATCAACCGTCTGGAAATGATGGCGGTATATCGAGCTCTCCAGGCCTTCCTTCCTCTCCTGGTGGGACACGTCTTAGTCAGGTCAGACAGCATGACGGTGGTGTCCTTCATAGCAGCCTCTCACGCTCCTATAGCGGGGCAGTCGATAGGGAGAAACGACCTTGTTCGCTTTCTGAAGGGATCCAGGAGGTTAAATCCCCCTCGTCCCCTCACGGTTCCTACCTGGGACTTTTCTGTGGTTCTTAGAGGCCTTAAAGGTCCTCCTTTTGAACCAATCCAGACTGCCGACTTACGGTCCCTGTCGCTGAAAACTGCCCTACTGCTAGCTTTAGCATCGGTTAAGCGTGTGAGAGATTTACAGGCGCTCTCTGTGAGCCCCTCGTGTCTTGAATTCGGGCCTAATGACTCCAAAGTCGTCCTGAAACCTAGACATGGATATGTCCCGAAAGTCCTATCTACCTCCTTTAGGGCACAGATGGTCGTTCTCTCCGCTCTTCTTCCTTCACAGGATGAACAGGAGTTGAACCTACTCTGTCCTGTCAGGGCCCTGAGGACTTACATTGACCGTTCCGCCTCTTTTCGTCAGGCGGAACAGCTTTTTGTCTGCTTCGGTTGCCGCACAAACGGTCTTCTGGTCACGAAGCCCAGGCTTTCCAGATGGATAGTCGAAGCTATAGCACTCGCTTACTCCTCCTTAGGCCTTCAGTGCCCTTTAGGTGTAAGAGTACATTCCACGAGAGGTATGGCCTCCTCATGGGCGTGGTCCTGTGGCGTTTCCATCGCCGACATCTGTGCGGCGGCCGGCTGGGCCTCAACGTCCACATTTGTCAGGTTTTATAATCTAGATGTCCCTGCGCTTCAGACGCAGGTCCTTTCGCGCATAAGCCTCACTTGCTGTGTCCAGCTTATGGTTTTCCATTACGACCCCGACCACGTCCAGGTGTAACTATATTCTGTGCCCTCTATATGCACCCTAGGCCCCACTGGTGCCTTGGTTTATGGGCTTGGGAGGATGACTACAGTGTTTTAGTCCCTGTTGTCTGGGCCATCCTGTCCTATGGGTATCTGTCGCAAGCCCTTTTTTCAAGTGCTCCGCCCCGATGCTCGGTCGTCCCCCTGCGTAGCACGGCGTGATTGAACTGTCTCCATATGCGTCTTGTCTTATGTATAATAAGACGAACGATGCAGTACTCGTGTAGTATTGCAAGGGAATGTACTTGGTTACTAACGTAACCTCGGTTCCCTTAGATACGGAACAAGTACTGCGTACTTTGCCGCGCTACTTGCGGGACGCCTCATGCCGTCGCTTCAGTCGAATTAAATCGATTTGCCATGGTGAGACGGCCGCTTATATAGCCCGATACCCCGCCCCTTTTGGCGGGCTCGCTCACCATTGGCTTGCGCGGCTCTGCCACGCCGTCATTGGTTCGTTTACTTTAACACCACGAACCAATGGCCGTGCAGTTACACTGCGTGATTGAATAAAGGCTTCAGAATCAGAGAAAAAAGGAGTTTTCCTCATATGCGTCTTGTCTTATGTATAATAAGACGAACGACGCAGTACTCGTTCCGTATCTAAGGGAACCGAGGTTACGTTACTAACCGAGTACGTTCACCCCAAAATGAAAATTTTTCCCATGATTTACTCACCCTCAAGTCATCCTAGGTGTATATGACTTTCTTATTAAAATACATCCTGGCTCTTTAAAACTTGTTAATGGTAGTGAAGGGGGCGTGAGATTTTGAAGCCCAAAAAAGTGCATCCATCCATCATAAAAGTAATCCATATGGCTCAATGGGGTTAAAGGGTTAGTTCACCCAAAAATGAAGTTCTCAGTAATAAAGAATAATAGAGTCCACACCATAGCTATAATGATAATGGCACAGAGGAACAATATCATTGGAATCACTTTCAGAATCACTTTTTTTATCCAGCTGATGAACGATAAAAACATTGGCAGCCAATCAGAACCCATCGTGCTGTAACAAGCTCGAGCATTTAAAGTGACAGATAAGCACATGCTTAGAATAAATAGAATGATATCGCCCTCTGGTGTGGACGCTGATATAGTTCTTATAGTTCTTATCGTTCTTGGTGTGAACAGGCCTTAACTCTTGCTTTGATGATAATTTTAGGTTGATGGGCTATTCATCATAGGCTGGATGTATTTACCACCCCATGATCCCCGTGTGGAGGACCCCATGCGTAGACGGCCCCTTTTCCGTATACATATGTGGGAGAAAAACAAAGCCACAGTAGAATGTATGTACGGACATAAGGGCCCTCATAAAGGAGACATTCAGGTAAATTGTACCATAACACATTACCATAATGGCCCAATTTTGCCACAATTCCACAAGATATTGACCTTTTTTTCAGACTGTGAAGAAAGATGAATTTTCCACCAAATGCAACCAGACCGATCACCATCGGATGCCTGGAGGAAGGCAAGAGGTAGGAAGCTGGTGCTGGTTGGATAGTATGCCGCCCTTAGTCACAATGCCAAGGCTGAGGTTCCTTTTTTCACAGATGTTTAATGCACTCATCGACATAGACACCAATATAGACATCAACACCGACACCAACACCGTAGAACTGAGTAAAAAAGGACGAAATATACAACATAACAGTCACACATTCAGTTACATGGAAAACAAACATATCACATTAAACTCGCAAATAAACAGAAAATTTATCCACATACCACTTTTGCCTGCTTGTGAGCTAAGAGAGGGGATTAAATCTTGAAGATTCTTGGTTGGATGGCTCATGATTATAGAGAGAAACACCTTTATCCTTGCGATGATTACATCATTCCATCTCTTCATGTGGATGACAAAACAGGAAGTGACATACAAAAGCACGATGGGAATAAAATAAAATATAACCAAAGAACTCTTAGAAAGAATAAATCTTGCACATTTAAACAACAGTTCAGTATAGAAATCACAATAACATTATAAAATAGTCAAAATGTACAAAATTAGACTAGTCAAAAGTAGCTTTAGTAAATGAGTGCTGAAGTACACAAGCGCCATCTAGTGGAAATTAACATTATAGACAGAGAGCTTTGTGACAGCAAATACAGATAGATTTTGAGGTTTATGATAGCAATGTAGTTTTTTTTTGCAATGGCTGGATATAGTGCTGCAGAAATATCAGAATAAAGTTGATATTGCAATATGGCTTGTTGTGAAACCGTGCAGACTGCGATTTATTTAAATAAATGTAGCGCTACTGGCTTCAGAGGCAACGCTCATCCACACACGTGTAGCCCATGATCCTTAAAGGGTTAGTTCACCCAAAAATGAAATTTCTGTCATTAATTACTCACCCTCATGTCGTTCCACACCCGTAAGACCTTCGTTCATCTTTGGGAATGCAAATTAAGAAATTTTTGATGAAATCCGAAAAGTATATGAAATGAGCCCTCTTCCATGTGCTTGTGCAGGAATTCAGAACGTGGTTGGAGGAGGAATGGGGACGAACGTTGGAGGACATTTTCCACGAGCACATGCAGGAATTGATCCTCATGAAGTTCATTTACACCAGCCAATATGAGTAAGTCTTCTTAATAACCTGTTCTCACCCAGAATGCTCTGTTTAGCAACTAACAGTTTCATTTCCCCAGTTAAATGTTCTGGTCAGATGACAGCTGGTACCAGATGTGTTTTGTGTGTTTTAAATATATGTTTCTTGGTTTCAGTAACTGCCTGACATACCGGCGGATTTATCTGCCCCCGTGCCTCCCTTCAGACCTCCTGCAGCCGGGCCTCTTCAAAGGGACGTATGGCAGTCATGGCCTGGAGATTATTATGCTGAGCTTCCATGGCTCCAAGGCCAAAGCCACCAAACTTACTGTGAGTTTGATGTCCATAGGTATAGGTATATTTCTGTAGCTCAACTGCTTTCATTTCCCTGGAAACACACAAACCGATCAAACTATTCAACAAAATAAAGCATTTCTAATACATTTTAAAGGATTAGTTCACTTCAGAATTAAAATTTCTTGATAATTTAATCACCCCCATGTCATCCAAGATGTTTATGCCTTTCTTTCTTCAGTCGAAAAGAAATTGAGGTTTTTGAGGAAAACATTCCAGGATTTTTCTTCATATAGTGGACTTCACTGGGGTACAACGGGTTGAAGGTCCAAATTGCAGTTTCAATGCAGCTTCAAAGGGCTCTACACGATCCCAGCTGAGGAAGCAGCATTGAAACTGCAATTTGGACCTTCAATCCATTGTACCCTGTTGAAGTCCACTATATAGAGAAAAATCCTGGAATGTTTTCCTCAAAAACCTTAATTTCTTTTCAACTGAAGAAAGAAAGACATAAACATCTTGGATGACATGGGAGTGAGTAAATTATCCGGAAATTTTAATTCGGAAGTGAACTAATCCTTTAAGAAAAATAAAATAAAATGGTCACTTTTGCCAAATCATTTCTTGCTAGGCCATCTCTCTCTTCTTGTTGCTCTTGGTCTTCAACACTCGGTTTATAATTGAATGTTAATGACAAAATTATACAGGGTATCCGCGGGGCATTAAAACCATTAAAAGTCATTAAATGGATTTTGCGAAAATTAAGGCCTTAAATGGCATTAAAAAGCATTCAATTTTATTCCTACAGGCATTACATTTTTTTAGATAGTTTTGAAGGAAAATAATACAATTTTATATTGAATATAGCCTTCATAATTAATAACTTTGATTTGCTGTCGTAAAATATGTACATTGGTGTGATACATATGCGGAACCAGTTTGGTAATTGCCTCCGGCCGGTGCAAAATTGCCGTAACCCTGTTTTGGACAGCGGCGGGCTGGCACCTGGAGATGGAAGGCTGCATCAGTATTGCCAACTTAGCGACTTTTCAGACCCCTTTTGCGACTTTTTTCCAAGAAAGCGCATTGTGACGAATATACTTGTTAACCTGATCTAGCTTCGAAGACTCCCCGGTACTGCTGCACAAGCGCAAGGTCTTGCTTTCCTGCTGCAGGCGCACCTCTCTCTGCATCTGCTCTGTTCAGTTAGTGGCTGAGAGGAGCAGTGCATTCAGTTGAGGCTGTGCGCTCTGTCAGAGAACAAATAAAATAGATACTATTGCTTCTAACCTGAGTGATCATTTTACGTGTACATATAGCCGAAATCACAGCAACTGTCTTCATCTTATGTGTATGGTGATTTTGTCAGACAACGTCTCGATTATAAATCATAATTTAGCGCTGGTTTAACATGTCAGGGATCGACACTAACGCTTGTCAATTAGTCTGTGATAAGTGTATTTTTTTGAAGGGGCAAGTGAAAGAGAATTTTACTTGCCCGGCCGGGCAAGGACCTGATTAAAACGTCAATACCAAAAAAAAAAAAAAAATCGCGAGTGACTGATTTTATTAAATTTAGTGTAAGTGGCGATCGATAGTGGATAATAATAGTCTGTATAATGTAGTGACGATAACAAGGTTGCGCTGTTGAGGCTCGCGCAGCATCTCGAGGAGAAATGGAAACATGAGCGAAGCACACACAAAAAGAAACTCAGTTAAACATACTGCGGTAAAAATTCAAAATGTGGAGTTTTTATAACTTGATACAGGTAAGCAAAATCACACGACCAAGAATGCTGTTTTCCTAAATAGGCTACCATCACGATTAAAAACGTGACACTGACTTCACTTACATTTCAGAAGGAACATTGACTGTTTTTGTTCTATTTTAGCAGCAAAAATAGTTTCAAACAAATATCACAGCAGAACCATAGCGCAACACTCAGCCTTGTTTTCATTACTGAATGATTAAGCGTTTTGAATGAATTGGTTGATTCAAAGATTAAATGACCCATTCATAAACAACTGCCTCATTCTTGAATGAATCAGCCATTGGAATGAATCGTTTAAATGAATGACTCACTTATTAAGACGGTTACTTGACGCCACCTACTGGTGGTTTAGTTTAATTTTCTAATTGTTTAATCATTTTCCCCCCAACATTTCTTACAATACCATAACATTATTTAATGCAGTTGTAATTTTTTTTTATTGTAAATTTGTAAATTATTTAATTTGATTGGTAACAGCCCTTAGTGTCTTATTCTAATTAAATTTATTGATCGAATTTAAGAATTTAAAATGAAAGATGAATCATACATTTTACATGAATCGTACAAGTGAATGAAAAGGCTTAATGTCGAGCCCTGTATGTAGTCCTAATGGACCACGTTTCAGTCACCATTTCATATTGTCTGACAACAAAAACAGAAAAATATATAGATGAAACAATTTTATTGGGAATTTGGCTGTATTTAAAATATATTATGTGAGCAAAAAGGGTAGCACCAGAGAAGCAAACGAATGTTGGGCTGACACTTGGCAGCAATGACATGATGAATATTCTAATAGCTGTATGACGTCATCTATCGACATTTAGCGACATATATATATATATGGCATTAAAAATTTAAAAATTGGCATTAAAAAGGCATTAAAAAGCATTAAATTAGATTTGATGAAACCTGTAGAAACCCTGTTATATGTGAAATGTTTTCTGAAGTACTGAAGTATTCAGTGCTTAAATGTGTGAAATGAAGGCCCCCAGTACAAGCACTGTATTTTCAATGTTCACTTTTATATATCCACATACAGAATAATACATAATAACATAAATACCAAATTTTCCCCAAAGTATCCAGATCTAAAACTTTACAAAGGTTCCAGCTGACAGCTGAGGCTCAAACAACACCTATGTGTCTCATTTTGATTGTTGATCACCTGGCTTGTTTGTTTTCTAGGGGGATCCCAATGTCCCAGCTGGTCAGCTGACGTTAGAAGTAGACCTGAACCGCCCGGTGCGTCTACCAGACCTGGAACACCAGCGGAGCATGGAAGAGCTGTCTCGTCTGGTGCGGGGGGTGCATGAGGAGGCCCAGAGCGGTTCACAGGGCCGGGACGCCCAATCAGAGGCTGCAGAGGTGGCCCCCTCTGAGGGGGTGGAGGGCTCAGATTCAGCGCCCTCTGCTGGAGCGGAGGGTGGCGAGCAGGGAGCTGCTGCCTGCAGCACCGCACCTGAACCTCAACCTTTTGTTCTGCCTCTGGGAGTCATGGCCCGTAATGAAGTGTACCCTCGCACCTGCAAGATGTGGTGAGTGCCGTATCGTACTGTACATTTTCTAACTTCAACATTTCAACATTAAATATTCTAAACATTATATAATGATTCTTAAATCAGTTATACATCAATATATGAATCCAAGTTCATTTACATTTTTATTTTAATAATATTGATACATTTATTAATTTTATTATATTTATAAATTATAAATAATTATAATATTTTATAAAATAGGCAAATTAAACCATTTAAATCAATTAACAATTTTAATTGTTAAAGGGGACCTATTATGCCCCATTTTACAAGATGTAAAATAAGTCTCTGATGTCCCCAGGGTGTGTATGTGAAGTTTTAGCTCAAAATACCCCACAGATAATTTTTTACAGCATGTTAAAATTGCCACTTTTGGGGGGTGAGCAAAAACATGCCGTTTTAGTGTGTGCCCTTTAAATGCAAATGAGCTGCTGCGCTCGGCCTAAGAGGGCGAAACTTCTAGAGCTTAACTTCTAGCGGTGTCAGGAGTCAGTCAGTACGCATTATTATGTCAGAAACTGCGAATATATGCTGCATGGAGATAGAACAGGTATAGTTTAGTTTAATTATGGTTATAACTTATATTGTCTTCTTGTTTTTATCCACTATATTAGTACAAGCCTGTTGTACCGGACCCCGTCCGAATGATGGCCAAAACTTTACCGATGAGTTTTATGACGTTTATTGTACTTCACACAAAATATGAAGCGTCCGTTTTCACTCTAGAAAATCACTGTTAGAGCTTAATAAAACACAGTGCAAGTGTGCATTAAAATATTATCCATAAACTCTCTCTCTCTCCCTTGCATTATCATCAACATACATAGCGAAGCACACAGAAACACTCGTTACAACTAACAGTAAACAAATATATAAAGACCTTATGCCTTTTCGGGTGGTGCTTAATAAACTGGTAAACTTTATATCCGTAAATCAACTCTGATGAACTGTAATAAAGTGCTCTCACCTTTATTAATGCCGTATCCAGTATCACTCTGAAGCCTGTAAGCTGGATCATGAACAATTTGTATTGATCCATCTTTGAGTAACAACTTTTTAGCACAGCCTCTGTTTTGTATTGTCCCTTTGTATTGACATTCGTTCACAAAGTCCAGTGTGAAATGATTCGCGCAGACATAAACGAATTTCGGTAGAATTGAGGGAGCATTTTCTTTGAAAACAAAATTAATCCACCTCGTCTTCAGCGGCTCAGATTTAGGGAATAAATGGAGAGAGCTATGTGGATTAATCCATCCAGCTACAGAACACCTAAAACGCTTGGGAGACATTCTCGTCAGTGCAGCAATGGCAGACTGTGTACAACTCGCTGTGAACTCGCTTGGGACGGTTCTATGTTAAAACGGCAGTGTCTGTCAACATTCGTGGTCGGGGCTTGTGGCTAATGTGACGTCACACTGCCAGGATCCTGCAAACGGCTTGTTCTGAGACACTGCTTATGATTTATGGGGATAAAAAAAAGGAGTGGGTTGATTTTTATCTCTATAGGGTGGTTGTGTACACACACTGCCAACACACATTTATATCCAAACACCATCCAAAAGTGAATTTTGCATAATAGGTCCCCTTTACTGGATAATTAGTATATTGCATATAAAATAGAAAAGAAAATAATTTAAAATGTATTAAGTTTAATTACATTAAAATATTATATTAATTCATTTTAGATAATTATATATATATATTATTGTAATTTATATTATATAATATTTTATTAGTTTGTTAAACTGAATAATTTTATATTTTTATTTTATGTCTATATAATATTTAAATATTATTTATATATCAATTATATTATTATATTAAATATTTCTATACAGAAGTAATACCAATTTAAATGAATTAAACAGTTAAAATTAATGTAATTTTTTAATGGATAATTATTATATTACATATAAAAGTAATATAAAATAGAAAAGAAAATTATTTAAAATGTATTGTTTAATTAAATTAAAATATTGTTAATTAGTATATTATTATTAATTTATTTTTAGATAATTATATATAATATTATAATTTATATTATATAGTATTTTATTAATTTGGTCAGCTTTTATATTTTTTTATTTTGTCTTTACAATATTAAATATTATTTATATGACATAATTATATCATTGTATTATATATTTTTTATACAGAAATAAAAAAATGAAAATATTATATTGGTACATTATTATATTAATTAATTTGTAGATAATTGTATATATTAATTAATAATTAATATATTATACAGTGCCCTCCACAATTATTGGCACCCAATTATTGCAACGTCCTTTTCCCAAGATAACAGCTCTAAGTCTTCTTCTAAAATGCCTGATGAGTTTGGAGAACACCTGACAAGATATCAGAGACCATTCCTTCATACAGAATCTCTCCAGATCCTTCAGATTCCCAGCTCCATGTTGGTGGTGCTTCTCTTCAGTTCACTCCACTCATTTTCTTTAGGGTTCAGGTCAGGGGACTGGGATTGCCATGGCAGAAGCTTCATTTTGTGCTCAGTGACACATTTTTGTGTTGGTTTTGATGTTTGTTTTGGATCATTGTCCCGATGGAAGATCCAGTCACGGCCCATTATAAGATTTCTAGCAGAAGCAGTCAGGTTTTGATTTTCATCTGTCAGTATTTAATAGAATCCATGATGCCATGTATCTGAACAAGATGTCCAGGACCTCCAGCAGAAAATTAGGCCCACAACATTAAAGATCCAGCAGTATATTTAACCGTGGGCATGGGGTACTTTTTATCCATGTGTGCACCAAACCCATCTGGTGGGTTTGCTGCCAAAAAGCTCTTTTTTTTTTTTTTAGTTTCATCTGACCATAGAACCAGGTCCCTTTTGAAGTTCCAGTCTTGTCTGACAACTGAATATGCTGGAGATTGTTTCTGGATGAGAGCAGAGGATTTTTCTTGAAACCCTCCCGAACAAGATGTAGGTGCTGTTTGATAATTTTTTTTAGGCTTTCTGAGACTCAAGACTCAACTAATCTCTGCGATTCTCCAGCTGTGATCCTTGGAGAGTCTTTGTCCACTCAAACTTTCCTCCTCACCGCGCATTAGGGCGATTTAGACACACGTCCTCTTCCAGGCAGATTTGTAACATTTTTAGTTGATTGGAACTTCTTAATTATTGCCCTGATGGTGGAAATGGGGATTTTCAATGCGTTAGCTTTTTTCTTATAGCCATTTTCTATTTTGTGAAGCTCAACAATCTTTTGCTGCACATCAGAACTATATTCTTTGGTTTTTCTCATTGTGATGAATGATTAAGGGAATTTGGCCTTTGTGTTTACACATATTTGTACTCCTGTGGAACAGGAAGTCATGGCTGGACAATTTCATGCTCCTAGTCACCCTGGTGTGCTAAAAAATGTAAATATGTATGGGAATATACTTCAGAGATATTTTACTCATAAGAATTTCTAGGGGTGCCAATAATTGTGGCCAACATGTATTGGAGAAAAACATTTCGTAATGTGAGTTTCCCCCCACTTTCAATTGTTTTACTTCAATGAAAGGTTAGAATTTTGTGAATTTTTTGAATGGAAGAGCAAAAGGATAAACAATGCAGATTTATTTTCACAGCCGCCTTTGCTCATATTTGCTAAGGGTGCCAATATTTGTGGAGGGCACTGTATATAAAAAATTATATAGACATTAAAAATGTATTTAAAGTGTTTTATATTATGTTACATTATACTGTATATAAAAATGATAGACATGAAAATTGTTTAACTTGTTAGATTTCTTGATTTTATATCAAACGTATGTTTATATAATAAATATAATTTATATATATATATTTTATATTTTTAATCTAACACTAATATAAAGTACACTTGAAAATGATTTAAAATTTTATAAATATAACTATTAAATTAATTCTTCTATTCACTTGTATTAATTAAATAGAGGCAATCATTTGTTTATTTCTAATCTGGATTTTCTTTATGCCCTTTAGTTTTTATGGAACAGGCTTGATCGCTGGGCATGGCTTTACGAGTCCAGAGCGCACGCCGGGTCTGTTTGCCCTGTTCGATGACGACCGCTTTGGCTTCATTTGGCTGGAGCTCAAGTCCTTCAGCCTGTACAGCCGGCTGACCGACCAGCTGTCCCACGCTCAGGCCCCCAGCATGGAGCGCTTTGAGGCCATGCTCCGCAACATGCAGTCATGGACATCCTGATAACCAACCTCACACTACTGTAGCCATCAGGCACATACTCTGGTATTATGCTCTCCGCCAGACATCATCAGGGACCTCCCTGTTGACACACACATACACACTCCTGCTTGCATCCGCACAGCTGTATTTACAGCGACATGCCCATATGGTTGTATTATATTAGGCCTTTCTTATCAGCTTTTTAATTAATTTATTTTTGTAACCTGGAAATGGCGACGAAGATGACGACAATGTGAAAATTCACCCGTATACTCTGCTGAGCGTGCCTCTGATACCTTTATTCAAACTCTGAAATCCTGTGGTTTTGTGCTTTAGAAAAATACTTCAAGCGTTTGTCCTCAATGTGGCAACATCTGCGGTTGCTTTTAATCGATTTTATCAAGTTTACTACTTTTGTTTTTTCTTTATCCATAAAATCCACTCTGTATTTAAAAATGCTTCCATTTTTCGTGAACTTTAATTGAAAACGAATGACTTCCAGCTGCTTTGTCTCTGCAAACATTGTCAGTTTTATAGCCCCATAATGCGTCCATTAATATGTATAACATTCAAGAAAACAAATTAAATCTCTTATTTAATTTAATTTAATTTATATTTATCATACTGTTAAAATTCCAAGCGAATAGCTAATTGGTTAGCTGCCAAATTTTACGACCACGATGACTGTCTCCTTTTCACATGATAGTGATTCTGTTCATCTAGCTGTGCAGCTCTCTTCCAAGTGCTCTTCCCTACGCAGTGTAGACGTTTATCAGAGGCAGAATTCCTCCGACTATACTTTTGTATTTGACTGCAGCATTACTAGCAACTGAAAATGGAAAAAAAAAATCACTATAATGTAAAGTGAATATATATGTAAATGCATTGAAAATATTTAAACATTTATCAGTATATTTCAGCTTTGTTTTAGGGATGATTGTATATATAATCGATGAACTAATTTACGTATTATCGCCTGTGTTTACAACAAGTTGAGTGATAAATGTTTTAAGTGGAATATTCTCCTAGAATTGGCCATTTACATGGACTGATATCGTACAACTATTGATTTTATTCCAAATAAGATGTAATTTTAGCTGTTTCCATCGGCTCATGACTATTTGAATCATATTTCAAAGCATTTGTGCCAGTTCGATCCTATGTACTTCAGTTTCTCAATTCCCAATGTATAACATCAAGTCTCCCCCCCCCCCTTTTTTTTTTTTCTTTCTTGTTCAGTGTCCTGATTCACAAATAGATTTTATTCTACATTTGTAATTTTAGCTGTTTATGTTGGCTGCTAAGTATGCAAATTATATTTCAAAAGGATTAGTGGAAACACATCCCAATTAATATATCAAAATTTACCCTATTTATTTTTACCCCTGACTTTAAGTCTGAGTTTCCCTCCAATTTTAATGACAATTTAACAAAGCACTGTCCAAAATGGCAATTTATACATTTGTGCTGTTGCATTTATTGATTTTATTCTAAATAATATGTAATTTAAGCTGCTTATTTTGGCTGCTAACTCATATAATGCTGATTAATATGTCAAAATGTACCCTATTTACATCAATTTCTCTATTTCCAATGGATAAAATCCCCCCCCCTTTTTTTCATTGTTCAGTATCCTGATTCACTGATTCACAAATGGGTTGTGAATGCTGTTTCATGCTGACTTCAATTCCGAGTTTCCCTCCATTATTTATATGTAATGATAATTGAGCAAAGCACTGTGCCTAAAACTGTAATTTATACATGTGCTGTTCTTTAATTTCCTTATTTTTAAGTTTGTAATTATATTGAAAGTAAAACGTGTTGTCAATAAGTGTGATCATTTTATGTGTAACAAAACCGCTCCATTAGCGAGTTAAGCGTCCGGTACGGGTGATGTTAATCTGGTAATATGGAAAAAATGGACTTGTTTGGAGATATTGTCAATAGTTGGATTATTGTCGTCTATGTAAATTTGCCAGTTACAAAGTCTCGAAGCGCAAATTCATGACTAGTATGCACCCCGTTGCATTCAAATTCAGGGAGGTTTGCAGCTTTAGCCTTCGTTTGTTCTCAATAAAATGGAGGAAAATCCTAAATGTTGTCCAACTTTTATTTTTAAGTGCAAAACGGTGTCAAATGATCAAGTTGTACATTTTTCTTTCAAATTCAAACTTTAAAAATTCAAAATTTACTCAATGCTTATTTGATCTTCTCAGGTTAAATTCTTAAATCACAGTAATTGTGTTATTCATACATTCATGTGCTTTGTGTTAATTTTTGTCAAGATAAAGATTATTTGTTTTTTGTTTTTTTACAGTTCTAAGTGCTCTCTTTTCTCTCGGCCTTGACGTATTAGATCTGGAAGTGTCTTGGTCATGAACGCGTAATGTTTTCCCTTCAGGTTCTTGCCAGGTTTCTGTTCCAGTCCAATGCCGAGATACTCTGCCTCATCCTCATATTCAGGCCAGTGTGTCAGACCCGGTCCATTCGGAGACCTGCCAATCCAAAAATAGACATATTAGAGTGAAGAAACAATATACTACACAGAGGAAAAAGAGGACAGATTTTTTACCCAGTGTGTGCAAAGTTCCCCCAGTAGGCCATCACAGTCCTGCATAGCTCTTCCTCTTCCTTTGTGAAAGGAGCTAAAGGGATTGAACCATTAAATGATGTTTTACTACTTTTTAATTTAAAACCCTTTCAGAAAATGTCAATGTTGGTAAAGGATGCATTTGTTTTTGTGATCACTTAAAGTCTTACCGGTTGCTTTGAGATGAGCTTTAGCAAAGCAGGTTCCCTGAATAAAGAAAAGTTCATCTGTATGATCGACACCAACGAAGCTGGGTCTGTTCTTCTGGATCATACTAGGAGGATGCTGGAACTCGTACAGGTAAACTGGTGCTCCTGAGGCTAAAATCATAACAGGGTTCTTTGGTTTTACAGACATTTTAAATAAATGAAAATAAGGTTTTCCTCAAAGAGTATTTCACTGTGATTTTGGGGAGCTAAAGGATATATATTACTACTTAATGTTAATTTATTTTAATATTTAGTTTAATGGTAATATAAAATGGTAATATATAAACGTTTGGAAGTTTTGAAGATTTTATTTATTTATTTTTTTATGTATTTGAAAAGTCTATCACCATGACTGCATTTATTTGATTAAACTACATTAGTTTTTTTCAACTGCTTACACACATTTTCAAAACTTTGCCTCTTTTTTTCAAAACTTTACACACAAATCCAAGAATTGCACACACAAAATGCAAAATGCCTCACATCTCTTGCAAAATGAAGCACTGCATTCAAAATATCACAAACACATCTCAAAAGCAAACATTTGTATTACGTTGCAAACACATTTGCCATAATATTCTATTTTTGGATATATCATATATACACACAGTTATTCAAAACCTAAGGCTCTTCTTTCATGAGCTCCTATGTACATTTATGTACAAGATAGTAATTGACAGAGATGTTGAAAATTTCACGGTAAACACGAAAGCAAGATTGAAATCAAACTATGTATTTTTTTTACTGGTTGTGTTTGAAAAAGGATATCAAGATACTTCCTGTTAGATTATTGTGCGTTACATAGAGAATTGTGTGTTGTGTTTTGCAAAAAGTGTTTTATGAAATTGAAAAATGAGTCAAAGGCCAAGAATTAGTGTATGGTTTTGCAGATTTGGTGTGTGGTTCTGCTGTTTGAGTGTCAGGTTTCAGAAATTGTGTGACAAGTAAGGATTTTGTGTGTAAGCAGTTGAAAAAAACTATAATATTGTGAAATATTATTACAATTTTAAATAATTGTTTTCTATTTGAATATATTTTAAAATGTAATTTATTCCTGTGATGCAAAGCTGAATTTTCATTCCAAACTTTTGACCGGTAGTGTATATAATTTTATGTTAAAATCAATGTATTGTAAAATTTAATAAACTACATATTAATTTTACTTAATTTAAAATTAACTCTTTCCCAACCACAGAAATTGACAGAAATTTCCAGCAAATCATGTTTTCACTGTTATACTGTAGGGGACGCTATTACACATCTTCTAAAAGAGTAAAGAAACTCTTGATCAAAACACAGGTGAAGAAGCAGCAGAAACAAGAGACAGAAACATTGCTTATTGCTTATGCACATGTAAAATAACGCAATCATCAACATTAAACAGCATTTAAATCAAAACTGCCAAACGTTACAAAATGAAATGCTGACCCAGGACGAGCTATAGGACTCTGAAGCTTTGATGGACTCGATCTTCTCCATCTACTGTATGTTTTGATCATCGTTCTAAACCTGATCCAGATGTAGTCTTTGACAGAAATGCGATTTTTCTCAGCTTTTTGTTTAGAATGTTGCTTTTTTAAATGAAACACCCAGATTCAAGTGTTGATAAAAACAGAATGCATGTTCAAATATTTATACAACAAAATATTTTGGGGGCCATGAAAGTTTTGTGAAAATGATTTTAAAAAAATGCTGGCAGTAGCTGGCAACTTTAAAAAAAAAAAAAAATAAAAAAAAAAACACTGGCGGGGAAAGAGTTAAATGACAAATATTATGAAACCCTTTTACTATACACAGTCTTTACACAGTTAATATAGTTCCAGTGCAAAATATAAGTGCATCATCTGGAACTTATTAGTTAATAAATATGAATAAATCAGTAATTCATTGCTTCTCACCGCTGTGATATTTTGCCAGTTGGAGGACAGGGATATTAAACATCACATCCCCCATCATCTCTCTATAAATGTCTCTGATTTGAATGGGGTCGTTTGTGTCGCCCAGATACTCTTTTGCCACCAGGTCAACGATCCATCGATCTCTGGGCTAAAGGGAATTATGTTCAAAGCACAGGGTTCCAAGAAAAATAATAAAAAAAAATAAAATAAAAAAAAGATTTCCAATGTACTTCTCACTGAAAGATTAATATTACATTATGTATGTGTGCATTGTATTGAGTCGTATCTTACGTCAGGATAACTCAGGGTCAAGGTTTTTGTGGCTTGCTCTCTATCCATCCCATCAATCCATCCAGGACCTGAAAAATACTATGGCAAAATAACATTCAGATTTATGCATCAAAAAAAAAAAAATTTTTTTTATATATATATATATATATATATATATATATATATATATAGTGACGCCCCCCCAGCCTACTAAACCTATTGGTGCAGAATGCGGGGGTTCCTGATTGGTTCCCACCCATTCATTGATGATTACCAACAGTATAAAAATGGCTGTGTATTCCTAGAGGACAGACACTCTCTGGGGAACATTCCTCAGGGGTGACTCATTTTTGTGTTGACCTGGTGCATGTAGCATAATTTCTTTGTTATTCTTTTTTTTGTTTCTGATATACCCCTAGATTTTATGTTCATTATTATTGCTTGTATAATTTGTTGAATTTAATAAATCTTTTTCTGAAATTTGATTTCGTGGTCTAATCCCTCTTTTGTGTTGCGGCTTGGAACGAGCGGGTCGTAACAATATACAGAGCTCAGAGTAAATGAGTACACCCCCTTTGAAAAGTAACATTTTAAACAATATCTCAATGAACATAACAATTTCCAAAATGTTGACAAGACTAAGTTTTATATAACATCTGTTTAACTTATAACATGAAAGTAAGGTTAAGAATATTACTTGGAGAACAAAATTTTCAGTTTTACTCAAATTAGGGTGATGCAAAAATGAGTACACTCCACTGAAAGTCTCTGGAGCAAAACTAAATTTTAGACTACAAATGTCTAATTTAACAAGAATTCAACCACAGGTGAGTCTAATTATTCATTACACAGGTGTCCAGCAGACAGCTGACTAGCAGACAGCTGACTATAAAAGGGTGTTAAAACCCCTTCCCATTTCATGCTGTCAGCAATGGCACCACATTGAAGAGAAATGTCACAAGTAAATAATTTAAATTTAAAGAAAATAATTTCTTTACACCAGAAAGGTGAAGGCTACAAGAAGATCAGCAAAGCTTTACTTATCAGTCAGAATACTGTAGCAAGAGTGGTACAAAAATTTAAAAAAGATGGAACTGCAACCATCTCACAGAGACGTCCAGGTAGTCCATGGCAGTTAACACCTCGACAGGAGCATCTTCTCATGAGAAGGGTTGAAGAAAATTGGTATGCAAGTTCACTGCAGTTACTTTCCATGAAAGAAGCCTCTCCTAAAGCCCAGGCACAAAAAAGCCCGCCTAGAGTTTGCCAGGGCCCATACTGACAAAGATGAAGACTACTGGGACTCTTTACTCTGGAGTGATGAGACCAAGATAAATGTTTTTGGAACTGATGGCTTCAAAACTGTATGGTGTCGCAAAGGTGAGGAACACAAAGAAAAATGCATGGTGAAACATGGTGGTGGCAGTGTCCTTATGGCATGAGTGCTGCTGGTGTCGGGGAGCTGCATTTCATTGATGGCATCATGAATTCACAGATGTACTGCTCTATACTGAAAGAAGATGCTACCATCACTCTGTGCCCTTGGTCGTCGTGCACTTTCCCAACATGACAATGATCCTAAACACATTTCTGAAGAAGAACAGGGTGAAAGTGATTTAGTGGCTCCTGATCTGAACCCATTCGAACACTTATGGGGAATTCTGAAGAGACAAGTTGAGCATCACTCTCCATCCAGCATCCAGTCTCTAAAAGAGGTCATTCTTGAAGAATGGAAAAAGATAGATGTCGCCAACTTGTTCATTCCATGCCTAGAAGACTTGGTGATGTCATTAAAAATCATGTAGGCCATACAAAGAACTAGATGTAGTAGTTTTTGTTGTGGGGTGTACTCATTTTTGCATCACCCTAATTTGAGTAAAACTGAAAAATGTGTAATCTAAGTTATATTATTAACCTTACTTTCATGTTATAAGTTAAACAGATGTTATATTAAACTTAGTCTTGTCAACATTTTGGAAATTGTTTTTGTGTTCATTGAGACATTGTTTAAAATGTTACTTTTCAAAGGGGGTGTACTCATTTATGCTGAGCACTGTGTGTGTGTATGTATGTGTATATATATATATAATTATATATAGTGCTCAGCGTAAATGAGTACACCCCTTTGAAAATATATACAGTGGTGGTCAGATTTATTGGCACCCTTGGTAAATATGATCAAAGATGACTGTAAAAATAAATCTGCATTGTTTATCCGTTTGATCTTTAATTCATAAAATTAGCAAAAATCTAACCTTTCATTGAAGGAAAAGAATTGAAAGTGGGGGGAAAAATCACATGAAATAAATGTTTTTCTCCAAAACATGTAGGCCACAATTATTGGCACCCCTAGAATTTTTTATGAGTAAAATATCTCTGAAGTATATTCCCATTCATATTTACATTTTTTTTTTTAGCACACCAGGGTGATCATGAACATGAAATTGTCCAGCCATGACTTCCTGTTCCACAGGAGTATAAACATGAGGAAATACAAAGGCCAAATTCCCGTAATCATTTATCACAATGAGTAAAACCAAAGAATATAGTTCTGATGTGCAGCAAAAGATTGTTGAGCTTCACAAAATAGAAAGTGGCTGTAAGAAAATAGCTAAAGCATTGAAAATCCCCATTTCCACTATCAGGGCAATAATTAAGAAGTTCCAATCAACTAAAGATGTTACAAATCTGCCTAGAAGAGGACGTGTGTCTCAATCGTCCTAATGTGAAGTGAAGAGGAAAGTTTGAGTGGCCAAAGACTCTCCAAGGATCACAGCTGGAGAATTGCAGAGATTAGTTGAGTCTTGAGTCTCAGAAAGCCTAAAAAAATGATTAAACAGCACCTACATCCCCACAAGTTGTTCGGGAGGGTTTCAAGAAAAATCCTCTGCTCTCATCCAGAATCATTCTCCTGCATATTCAGTTGTCAGACAAGACTGGAACTTCAAAAGGGACCGGCTTCTATAGTCACATAAAACTAAAAAAAGAGCTTTTTGGCAGCAAACCCACCAGATGGGTTTGGTGCACACATGGATAAAAAGTACCCCATGCCCACGGTTAAATATACTGCTGGATCTTTAATGTTGTGGGCCTATTTTTCTGCTGGAGGTCCTGGACATCTTGTTCAGATACATGGTATCATGGATTCTATCAAATACCAACAGATAAAAAAATCAAAACCTGGACGCTTCTGCTAGAAATCCAACAATGGGCCGTGGTTTGATCTTCCATCAGGACAATGATCCAAAACAAACATCAAAACCAACACAAAAATGTGTCACTGAGCACAAAATGAAGCTTCTGCCATGGCCATCCCAGTCCCCTGACCTGAACCCTAAAGAAAATGAGTGGAGTGAACTGAAGAGAAGCAGCACCAACATGGAGCTGGGAATCTGAAGGATCTGGAGAGATTCTGTATGGAGAAATGGTCTCTGATCTCTTGTCAGGTGTTCTCCAAACTCATCAGGCATTATAGGAGAAAACTCAGCTGTTATCTTGGCAAAAGGAGGTTGCAAAAAGTAAATAAAAGGGTGCCAATAATTGTGGCCAACGTGTTTTGGAGAAAAACATTTATTTCATAATGTGATTTCCCCCCCACTTTCAATTCTTTTCCTTCAATGAAAGGTTAGATTTTGCTAATTTTATGAATTAAAGATCAAAAGGACAAACAATGCAGATTTATTTTTACAGTCATCTTTGATCATATTTACCAAGGGTGCCAATAATTCTGACCACCACTGTATATGCTGTAAATGCATCATATTTTTGAATGTGCTTTGACTTCATATAGTTTTGATGCCTTTTATTTCCAACAAACCTTTTGTTGGAAATTTTTGTCATAGTGTCAGAACAGTACAACAGTAATTTAAAAGCTAGAATTTAAATGAATGAAAGTGGTATTTTTAAAGTGCCCCTATTATGCTTTTTCAGATATTATCTTTCATGTACTGTGTAATCCAGCTGTTTGTGAATGTAAAAGGTCTGGAAAGTTTCAGTAATCAAAGTGCAGATAAATGATGGTCTCCCAAAAGAAAGAACCGATTCTGAACATCCGTCTGAAACAAATTTGCATAATGCCAGTCTATGGTCTTCATTGGCTGCCCACAAACAATGTCTACTTTAACCCTCAAACACTGTAGTTGTAACTGAGGCCTAGAAGAGTTTGGTTCATGTTGTCGACATGTCGAAGATGCATGCAAAATCCACTTTGCATGCAATTCCAAAGGATGAGATTGATACGGTAAAACCAACGCCATAATTACTGTTTGTATCACTGTGTATCAATTGTTGAGGAAGATCTGGAGCTTAAAATTCAGATATGGTAATGGGTGTTTCATTTTCAATGCAGAGTAGACCAATCACAACAGACTGTTCCATCTGACCAATCAGAGCAGAGTATATTATGAGAAAATTAAATTGTTTTTGACTTTGGATGCATGTAAACCTATTGTAGGAGACCTCCAAAATAGAAATAGGAACCTTTAAAATAGCACTTTATTAATTTATAATATGTCATTTTACCTTAATAAAATAATAATTAATATTTATTCCAACTGATGTAACGTGAACTATCCCTGCTTTTTTAAAATAAACTATTATGTAAAACTACTTAAGAATTTCAGCCTTTGAATAACACTTTTTTATGTAAAAATAGTTAAATTAAAGTAAATCAAACTAGGTGAATGATACACCTGCATACAAAAAAAAAAAAAAAAAATACTACTACTATCCTGTGGATACTAATGCATTTTTTTGTTGCTTTCTTTATTCAAATAATAGCAGTTTGGAGTGTGATATTGAATATAATAATAAACGCAATATTTACTCACTGCGGGCAGTAAAAAGCCAAACTCATCATCAGTAATACCAGTGATGAGAGGAACTTTACTGAACTCTTGTTTCCGAATGATCTCCTCTACAGGCCTGGGAAGGAAATGAGAATCCACAGCAACACTAAAGTGCATCATCTGGAACTATAAACACAGTGCAAACAATCCTCACAGTTAACAGCTGCTAATATGAATCACACAAAATATATTCTAATAAAATATATATTCTAACCTTTAGTATGCTTTATATTATTTGATTACATTATGATGATGATGGATATATGATGTTTAATAATGCATAATATTATCCCTTGTTAAAAAAAGTGTTGTTGGTAACCAGACAGTTGACGGTAGCCAAAAAAATACTATGGAAGTCAATGGGTGCCATCAACTGTCTGATTACCAACATTCTTCAAAATATCTTCTTTTGTGTTCAACAGAAGAAAGAAACTCATACAGGTTTGGAACAACTTCAGGGTGAGTAGATGATGACAAAATTTTCATTTTTGGGTGAACTATCCCTTTAAGTGTACTTAAAAAGAGTACTTTCATGACTTTCATAAACACTTAAGCACACTTTTAAAAAGAGCACTTTAAAAAGTGGAATAAAAGTTTTACTTTAAAGTACATTTGTAATCAGCCATAATAATCTTTTGTTGTGCTTTAAAGTAAAACTACACTAAAATACTAAAGCACATGTAAATAATTTATAATTTTGTGTTATTGGATACTACATTTGAAGTTAATATACTTTAAATGTACTAAATTGTAATTTCATTATTACAAATGTGTAATTACAAATATATTTATATGTATGACTCACAAGTTTCAATAGAAATTACATTAAAGTATATTTCAGTTTATCATAAATGCTTGTCAGTACATTCAGCAGTACACTTTATCCATATTTCAAAGAAAAAATAAGTAGTTATGAAATTAGATATAAAAATTCCTAATTAAGTGGGTCAAAAAGCTAAACAAACTGCATTTAATATAAGTTTAAACTATAATACGTTCATTTAATGGTAAATAACATGCAATTAAGTGTCTGAAAACATAACATTCAGTTCTCATTATTTGCGTAATAAATACTTGTTTTAAAGTATGCTAAAGTGTACTTTTTCACAAGGGATCTTACTGCTTTACACAGTATGATTTCAAAAACATATTTCTTAATGGCTTATTTTTATGAAAAATTTCACACCTTTTTGGAATATTCCAAAACTTCCTCATCAGACCAGCCTATGATGCAGTCAACGATCTTTGATGAAGTGCTACTGTCACAGTTGCATGATTTGGCTGCATTCTGCAATGATGATCAATATGAGGACTTGAGAAGACTTTTAAATAACAAAATGATGGCAATATAAGAATATTATGAAAGAAAATGATACCTGGGCTATCAGTAAAGGATTAGCCATCACTATACCCTCCCAAAGGGCAGTCCCGCTTTCTGCAATGGCACGATGAAATAGACCAGAAGCCAATGGTGAAAGAATCTTAAAGACATAATGACACAGAAAGTGACTCAATCATTCAATACAAATAATTTTACAATCATTATGGCTGAATTATGGTTTCTACAGTTATTAAATAAAGATGCATACCAGCGAGGACACACTTAATCCTCCAGCAGACTCTCCAAAGATGGTCACTGATCCAGGATCTCCACCAAAGCTGTGGATGTTCTCCTGGACCCACTGAAGTGCAGCCACCTGGTCCAGAAGACCATAGTTTCCTGGCGCGTATTCATCTCCTGTGCTACAAAATGAAATGGAATATTTTATCTGAATCTGTAATTAAATCTGAATCTGTAATTAAATACAGAAAAATGGATTCACACAATTGGGCTTAAATCGTGTACTAGTGATGCACCAAAATGAGTTTTTTTAATAAAACACTGAAACCAAAATTAAAGTATTTATTTAGTCAAAAACCAAAAATAATGATAAAATTTTGTCAATGATTTCGGTCCTTCATAACTTTTTCGCTAATTAAATTTGTCACTATTTCATAGAGAAATTTTGTCAATGATTTCAGCCCTCCAAACTATTTCGGATGAATATTTTCAGTTTCAGAAATTTCGGTGCATCACTAATACGTACATGGCACAAACACATAAAGCAATTTTAATGCCAAGTTACAAGCATTAATTGCAATAATTTAATAACATTGAACATTTAATTCATCTTTAAAATGAACAAATTAACTTTGGTAGCCCTAATGTATTGATGTGATAATTTTTTTCATTTAATTTGATTTTAATTTGACTTTACAAAAAAAAAAAATAGGTCAAGCATTGCATTTTTTTGTAGTTAACCTACACATTTGAAAATGACGCTAGCTACAGTACACAAATTATATACAAAAAATATTTAACTACATTATGGCAATTGAAATGGCATTAAAAGAATCAATTTGACAAAGGAAATTTATTTCAGATTTTACTAATTTAATTATCAATTATAAATAGTAATTCTTACACAGAATATGAATTTTACCTACTTGTAGTAAAAATCCATCAAATCAAGATTCCAATTTTCTACTGTGAATTTTTAATACAATTATATTTGCATCTTATTTATTTATTTTTTTTAAATACTCAATAAAAAATCTTTACATCTATAAATCTGATGTAATAACAATATGTAAGTTTTTTGCATAGAGCCTTTATGTTTTAACTGCCATAATAAAAAATGTTGAAAATATTATGAATTGTATTATGATCAATTTTCAGATTTCATTATGCACCACATCATTTAAATATTGGCACCTCATAATAATACATCATTATTGGTGATCTTTCCACTTTAATTAAACATGGTATTTTCCAGGGTAACTGCAGCTGTGAAATAATTTATGGCACCAACCTAAAGAATCCCAGCAGACCCAATCTGTACTGAATCAGCACCACGACCACATCCTGATACGCTGACAGAACGGAGCCATCGTACAGTGAAGCTGAACCAAGAGAAAGTCCTCCACCATGAATCCAAACCATGACCTAGGAAACACAAGGACACATTCTCGACCCACTTTCTATGAGGACGTTCAATCACAAAAAGCTGTTGTCGGACTTACTGGTAACTTGGCGTCTTCTTCACCAGGTTTGACTGGAGTGTAGATGTTGAGATACAAGCAGTCCTCTGAGACCTCAGGAACCTCCACATCCATAGCGAGAAACTCCAGCTCAACAAATGTCACTTGCCTGTCCTGAATGCACCTAAAGAAACCACAGTACATTAGATACTGGAAATGTCTAAAGTCATGTCAATTGAAATACGGTTGTGTTGCATCTTACATGGGTGGCTGTTTGGTTGCATCTCTCACGCCTTGCCATTTCTCTGCAGGCTGGGGCCGAGCCAGTCTCAGGGGCCCCACCGGGGGTTTGGCAAACGGTACACCTAGATAGCTATTGACGACAGTTTCCTTGCCCTTCACCGTCAGGAAGGCACCTCTTAGAGATCCTAATTTGGTATGTACTACAGGTCCTGTCAAAAACAAATGTGTAAAAATCTTTAATTTTATGCAGTGAGCCTTAGTCAATTTTGAAACAATGCTGACTGTGACTACTTGCCTTCCTTTCGCTCATTTATTAATCGTGGAAGGGTCTGAGTCATGAAAGTAAAGTGTTTTCCCTTCAGGTCCTTTCCAGGTTTCTGTTCCAGTCCAATGCCTAGATACTCAGCCTCAGATCCAAATTCAGGCCACGATGTGAGGCCCGGACCATTCGGAGACCTAAAAAATGTTTTTAAAATATAGTTTAAAATGCATATGCCAAAATCTTAGAAATGCATTATTTGTACACATATTTGTTTAATACAGTTTCATAGAATTTCATAGAATTTAACAAAAGTTTGAATTTAATAACTCTAAAAATGTCATGTACTGTAACCATCAACTAAAAAGTAATATATTGTCTTACAATTTTAATATATGTGAGTGTACAGATTTTCTACAAAATTTTAAATATATTTTTCAAGGTAAAAAGTACTTTTTTATGGTAACAATAAGTTGTAAAATGTCACATGGTGCCATGCAACTCCCAAGAAACATGATATTTATGAATTAATACTGTATATGTGGTAATTTAACATGGCATTGGTAAAAAAGGTAACAGTTTAGGAAAAAAAAAATCATTTGTTAACATTAATTACTGCATTAGTTAACATGAGCTAACAATGAATAATACTTCTAAAGCATTTATTAATCCTAATATTAATTTCTACATTTACTAATACATTTTTAAAACCAAAATTGTATGTTAACATTAGTTGATTAGTATGTTAACATAAGTAACATTATGTTAACATTAAATGAACTGTTAACTAACATGAACAAACAATGATCAATTGTATTTTTATTATCTAACAATAACAAAGGTTAATAAATGTAGTAAAAATGTCTTCATACTCAGTTCATGTTAACAAATACAATAACTATTACAACAAATGAATCCTTACTGTAAACTGTTACCTTTTTTTTTTTTTTTTTTTTTTAAACAAATGTCATGTTAAATTATAACATATACAGTATTAATTCATAAATATCATGTTTTTTGGGAGCCGCACCATGTGACTTTTTACAACCTGAACTTCCTGTTTTAAGTTTGCGACATGCATGTTTCTGCATTTTGGTTGCACCACATTTGGCAGACATTTGATTTGTTTCAATTATTTATGACATTTTAACTAACTGCTTCAAATATTATGCCAAACTACTTGGTAAGGTTTTAATTTCTAGAATTTCATCCTTTTAATGAAGCTTTTTTTATTCATGATATCCATATATCATCCTGACATTTTTATCTTTTTCACTCAAAAAATATCAACTTGACTTATGATCACTTACCCAGTGCGAGCAAAGTTCCCCCAGTAAGCCATGACAGTTCTACAAAGCTCATTTTCTTCTTCTGAGAGTTCATCTGAATTAAAACAGGAAGAAAGACGTCAAATAGAAAAACTAAGAGAGACACTGTACTGATTTTTTTACTATCTATAAAATCCTTACTCTGACAACTGTTGTGGTTAAAGATATCAATAAGACTAAAGTTTGAGATCTTAAGGTGTGGTCACATTTAACATTTTTCGGCAAATTTTTATGGTCTAAATCCATTTCAATAGTAATACAAGCAAGTGAGACAGAAAGATTTCCCAATGCAGATTTCACAACAAGCAAATTCACTGTGTTGACTAACACTGCTGACAATATACAATGGACCATTTTTTCTGTGGAAATTTTGTGAAAGTTCACTAATGTGACCATACCTAAAACACTAAATCCATTTGTTACGTTTCCTAATATTATTTGAGTTGTACCTTCCAGCTTTATATGTCCATCTCCAAAGCAAAAACCAAGAACAAATGCAACTTCATCTCCATGGTCACTTCCAACAAAACTGGGTCTTTTCTTTTGAAGTATACTGGGAGGATGCTGGAACTCATACATGTATACTGGTGCACCAGCATCTAGAAATAGATGAATTGATAATTATCTTTGTGTATCACTGAAACAGCATTCTATGAATTTAACACAGTCATACTTGAACAAACTCTCACCTCTGTGGTAATTTGCTACTTTGCGAGCTGGGATGTTGAACACAAAGTCTCCTAACATCTCTCGAAAACCATCTCGGATTTTTATCCTGTCAATGGATGTGCCCAGATACTCGTTTAAAACAAACTCAAGAATTGACTGATCTTGAAGCTAAAGGGGATAAAAATTGACCAGAAATATTATACAAAATTTTTTATAATAAAAAGTATTTTTTAATTACAAATCATAGGCTAGTCCTGCAGCACAATATCAGAGAAACCCTTCACCTCCCCCAGCTCCACCTGCCTAGATCTGCTACAGGATTTATTCATACAGGTCTATTCATGAAGCACCAGCATGTGTGTGTGTGTGTATGTGTGTGTTTGTGTGTGTGTATGCATACTATGCAAATAAATATGTAAAACTGAAGATAAAACTTTCTTACAGCTTGATTAAACATGGTCAAAAACGGCACAATCTGTTCTATGTCCATCCCATCTGTCCATCCTGGAGGTGAAAAGAACTATGGAAAAACAGTTGCTAAATATGAATATACTGTAAAATTCTGAGTGAAGTTCTAAATTTTGGAAAAACAAATCTCAACAAGTCTGTCTTTACATTAGGCAGCATATATCCACACTCATCATTAGTGATTCCGTTGATCAGAGGCACTTTATTAAACTGGTGGGACTGAAGAAGCTCTGCTGTAGGTTTTGGAAGGAACTGGCCATCCACTGTTACTCCAAAACGAAACACTGGATGCTCCTGTTTCAAAAGACAAATATATGAAAACACACAGTTTAGTACATAGGTGGACTGCTGGCATATATTTGTGAATGTTCACAAAGATTCAATATGAAAATCCAGTATTTGGACAGACAGACCTTAGCAATTGTCAAGATGTCTTCTTCTGTCAGCTGCATCACACAGTCAACAATCTTCTTTGTGCTGGAAATATCACAGCCAGATACATTTCCTACAGCCTAGAGAGAAACAAGTGATGTTTACATTACATTTATTTAATTTTTACTACAGAAAGTTCTAAATGAATTTGTTTAGAAATTGAACAGGTGTAACTGACCTGAGCTAATGGCAGAGGGTTGGGATTCATGACAGCATCCATTGCTGCTGTACCGCTCTCTGCGATAGCATGATGGAAGAGGTTTGCAGATAATGGTGAAAGAACCTATGAAATTTTTTTTAGAAATGTTTTGGTTCAATGAAATGATGCTAATTTTTTGTCTGAAAAATACTACTTAAAACTACTTTTGATATTTTTTATGCCCTGACATAAAATGAAAAAAAAAAAATCCCTATTAAATGAATAAAAAAAAAAAAAAACCTTTTTAAAAAGTTGTTTGGCAAAATCTTTTTTTTATCATTTTTATGAAGCAGTGAGAAGTTTTTAAAATATTACCCATATTTGGAAAAACCTGTCTGCCAAATCAAATAAAACAGGAAATTATATTTATTCATGAAATGGATATATAATATTTAATATAAAATACCTTTTACTGCAAAAATATATTTCACATTTTTGAAAATGATTAAACTGTTAGTTCACCCAAAAATGAAAATTATGTCATTAATTACTCACTCTCATGTCGTTCTACATCCGTAAGACCTTTCTTCATCTTCAGAACACAAATTAAGATATTTTTGATAAAATCCGATGGCTCAGTGAGGCCTCTATTGCCAGCAAGATAATTAACACTTTCAATGGCCAGAAAGCTACTAAAGACATATTTAAAACAGTCCATGTGACTGCAGTGGTTCAATCTTAATGTTATGAAGTGATGAGAATACTTTTTGTGCACCAAAAAAAAAAAAAAAGACTTTTCAACAATATCTAGTGATGGGCGATTTCAAAACACTGCTTTGAAGTTTTTCGAATATTTTGTTTCAATCAGTTGTTCGGATCGCGTATCAAACTGCCAAAGTCACGTGAACTATTGAAATAACACTTATGACGAAACAAAGCCTTATTTACTGAAATTACGTGACTTTGGTGCTCCAACCACTGATTCAAAACAAGTTTTGAAATTGCCCATCACTAGATATTGTTGAAAAGTCATTATTTTGTTCTTTTTTGGTGCACAAAAAGTTATAATATTAAGATTGAACCACTGTACTCACGTGAACTGTACTAAATATGTCTTTAGTAGCTTTCTGGGCATCTGAAAGTGTTAATTATCTTGCTGGCAATAGAGGCCTCACTGAGCCATCGGATTTCATCAAAAATATCTTAATTTGTGTTTCGAAGATGAACGAAAGTCTTACGGGTGTAGAACGACATGAGGGTGAGTAATAAATGACATAATTTTCATTTTTGGGCGAACTAACCCTTTAAGATTTGTACACAAGTGTATAATGAAAATATGTTATTTATTGCTTTTTACTATGCACCATTGTTATTAACTAAAAAGTAAAATACTAAAAACTTTTCATAAAAAATAAATCTGAAATAAAATAAAATAAAATATAATATAATATAAATATTAGATGAAAAACTTAAAAACCTAAAACAAAAGTTTAAGTTAAAAGGTAAAGTAGGTAAGATTTTTTTGTGTAAAGTCATTTATATAGATCAGTGGTAAAAATACATTCTCTTAACTTAGTTTATTGTTAATTGACTACTATTAGAGAGGGTGTTTAGCTGCAGTGGGACCATGGCTGATGTGTTACATGGGAACATTCAGAGACATTCAAGACATTCAGCTTCAGTTACAGAAGTGCAATACAAATTTCACTGCATTTAGACAATTACAATGAGGAGAAATATATTTTTTTTAATTATTATTATTTCTCTAATGCTAAAACTCCATATAAATTATTTTATATATGAATAAAATTTAAAATTTTCAGCTAAAAACCTTTTATCACCTTATGTTTTTTTTTTTTTTCATAAATCATTACTATTGATAGACAGACCCTTTACGTCTGTCTGTGGTTTTGCAAATATTTAACCAATGAAAAGTATTAAAAAGAGCTTGTGACTAAACCTTGTAACTTCATCGGCTCCTCAAGGTGTCGGTCAAACCTCATAACTCCACCCCGCTTCTATCGTATCGCCATGCTGACCAATGCCTGCCTATGCACTGTGAAGGTCACCAATCACAACCTTGTCAGGCTTATGCACCGAAGGACTCAATGGGCCTCGACCCAGAGAAACCTAATGCGTCAGTAACCAAATAGGATGCATCCTGTGACACCACAGTCTTGCTACGTAGAAGCTCAGTGTTATAGGCACTAAGAAAAAAACCCCAAAGCCTCCATTCTCAGCCGTTTCTGAATCGGAGACTCTCAGCAACCAATCTGAGCCACAGCTACAGGATAGCCCAGAGCTCCTAAGAGCAGAGCTAACAGGGGAGACTATGGACATAACCTCAGCTAAGTCCATAGCACTACATCTAGCAGCCGAACCAGGTGATAGATAAAATATGGAGTTGCTCACAGCAACTCTACATGTAACCCTACCAGGCCTGAACACAAGTCTATGGGAGCAGCGTACCAAAGGGAGCATGCAAAGGAAGAATTCCTCAGCTTCCGAGAATAACCAGACTAATGGGCTGGAGAGGCAATAGTGAATGGTTTGCAAACCGTGATACAACCATTCCATCCACTCCAACCTTCGAGTAGCCTGGGGACGGGGATCAACCCATTCACAAGGAGCATAATCTAGCTTCAAACACAATATGACAATTTGGGGAGGAAGACAAGTGAGAAAGTTTTCTATACTCACTCTCAGCTGTCAAGCTCTACTCGTGCTCCCCCTGCCAGGGAGCTCAACCCTACTTCAACTCCCAGTCACTCAAGCTCAACTCACCACCACCTCCTACTGATGACTGGGGCTACTGGGGCTACTGATGACAAATGGGGCTTTTACAAAAAAATCCACTACATTGTATTAATCTGCCCATCCTCACAAACTTTTAGGATGCATGCCAACATGGTAAAAAAATGTTTAGACGAACACCTCCCAGCTCAATACACTGGAGGTGGAACTGATGGAAGTGTTATAAAAACACCAGCTTTTAAATCCATCAAACCCTCTTCTTCCTTGCGTCCACATTCTGCCTCACACCACCAGCTATGCTGGAGGGAGGGCATCCTATAAAAGTGAAGGGGTTGCATTATCTCACCATGACCAACACCTTCAGCGGCCCTCAGCAGACCTTACATCAGAGGAGCATGCCAAACAACAGCATTGCTCTGGACCAGAGAATGAACCTCATTGGTTACACAGCACGTTTGAGCTTCCGGAAGAGGTTTGTTCTCGTGCGTCATTCAGGTTCAGTTCACAGCTCGATTCATATGGAATCTGATCTATTTATGAACATTTTGAAGCATGAAAGATTAAGTTGCAAAGGCAGTCAGCGGAGGGACAGAAAGCTCTCAGAGTTCATCAAAAAGATCTTTATTTGTGTTCCGAAGATGTACGAAAGTCTTACGGATTTGGAACGACATGAGGGTGAGTAATTAATGAAATAATTTTCATTTTGAAGTGAATTAACCCTTTAAGCCCCTCCAAAAGCAGGATGTAAGCATTAAGCAGGGTTCTCCTAGAGAACCTTAGCAGACATAAGATGTGCCCTCTCTAATCTCCAAGCCTAAAAAGCTGGAGAGAGCAATAGAGCTCAGGAAAACACCTGCAGGTCCATGAAGGTAGACCCCAACATCAGCAAACTGAATGGGGGAGCAAATACTACTCGTTCAACCCTCATGGACCCCCAGAGAGGGATATATCTCTTAAAAGCTGCTGATTGAGACCTCGCCTCAACTTCTCTACGGCCATCTCACCAGCAGTCCGAAGAGGCCAGAGTGCAAGATCAGAGCATCAAAGAGAAAGGTTTTCTTATTCTCGTCACAGATGCCTCTCTGTAGCAACTTTAGCAACCATCGAATGACCATTGCACAGCCCCTCCACACGCGAATAGGACACAATATTAAAGAAACTATACAAGCTGACAGATTCCTCCATGATCTCGACAACTCAATGTGGAGATCTGGGAGAAATAAAAGGCTCACAGACTTATTTGCGGAGGAGGCGGATTATTAATAACACCCGCCTCAACTCTTTCTGCATCTAATTCCTCATAACTAGACATGCCACATTAAAATGCTCTCAGCCAGGTCAGAAGTGCCAACAGAGTGGCTTAGAAGAGCAACAGAGCTAGCAGCAGAAGACCAAAAAGGGGAAAACTCCTGTCAAGACTCCTCCCCATGCTCCGCCTACATTCCCCATGATCAATCCTGCCCTGCCGCCTCAGCAGCCCTGGGACCCGAACCGCGAGGTGCAGACACTTGACTCTCATCCCTCAAGAGAGTGTCAAGCAAGGGTGGAGCTTCCCACAGCGAACGCATCACAATGAATGCATTCTCCCTCAAGAGCCGAACGCGCTCTGTGCAAACGCTTGATTCTCATTGCTCTAAAGAGAATCAAGCAAGAACAGCACTTCCTACTGCAAATGCATCGCTATGAGTGCCTCTAACTCCCTCTTGAGCCGAATGCACTCCATGCAAATGCTAGATTCTATCCCTCAAGCAAGAACAGAGCTTCTTACCACAAATGCATCGCAATGAGCGCATCCAGCTCTTATCTTCACACACGCATTCAAACAAAATAGCTTCCTGAAGACAAAAAAGCTGATGACGGCACCTTTTTGTATGACCCGGGCACTCCATGTGACGTTATCAGAATGCCGTTGGCCAATAAGATTGGTGTGAATTCTCACGTGCTGTAGACACAGGGTTCTGCAGGACCCGTCTCCGTAGCGTCAGCAACTGACACAGCATTGAGCTCCTTCGAAAGGGAACTTGCGGTTATGATAAGGAGTGTGACATTTCCCAAACACGCTCAAAACGGTTGACCAATCACAACACACTGGTCCAGCCCACCAATCAGAGCACATTGCACTTTTCAGAAGGAGGGGCTTCATAGAGACAGTAACTAAACAGAACGTTACTGACAGACTGGGAAGAGAGGTGCTGCAACAATGTAAAATATGTGAAAAATATGAAAACCTATTCCAGTAGAGCCCCACAACAAAATAAAGACTTTGTAAAAGAGCTTAATATTAATAATATTAATAAATACTATGATATAATAAAAATAATAATATAAAAAATAATAAAATACTTAATTTAAAAAAATACACTATATTTTTATAATACACTGCATGACATTTTAGTGTCATTCGATTAAAACTGAAAATTATCTTTTCAAAGAAGTCAGTATTACAGAACATATTTTTTAAAATTATAAATTCTTACATGTAAAGACACACTGACTCCTCCAGCAGACTCTCCAAAGATGGTCACTAATTCAGGGTCGCCCCCAAAGCTGTGGATGTTCTCCTGGACCCATTGAAGTGCAGCCACCTGGTCCAGAAGACCATAGTTTCCTGACGCATGTTCATCTCCTGTGCTAAAGGGCAGAATATCATCATACAACTCCATCAGAGACCTTAGACCTCAATTGTGCTGAATCAATTACTCTAATCAGAGATTCTAAAGTATCACAATCATGAACAAGTAGGAGTTTATGGTTGTTCAAACAGATTACATGTAAGTCTAAAGTCTGAAGACACATGGATGGCCTGATGAATGCAAACCAAACCAAAACCTTAATAATGTTCGATGTGTCATTTTTTTAATGTTACTCGAACACATGGACAGGTAAAATGAGAAAAAGTGCTTCAATATATTGGCAAATATTATTTAGAACTAGTTAGTAAAGTTTGTAGATAAACGCTGATGTATGCTTGAACGTCTCAAAACGCTGATTGGCTCTTTTATTTAGAAGGCGGGACTTATTCCACTATATTGCGCATTGCACTTTCTCCCATTCATAACTATTACGAGTGCACGTCTTTCTATATTAGTTACATTCGTGTTCTAGCATGTTAATTTTCTATCATGTAGTTAAAGGTTGTTAACACATTTCTAAAATATTTTAGCATGTTGCTAGCATATTTTAGAAAATTGCTAACATGTTGGTAGCATGTTGCTAAGATGTTTTAGCCTATTGCTAGCATGTTTCTAAGATGTTTTAGCAAGTTGCTAGCATGTTTTAGATTTAACTGAAACCATTTTGGATTTTGTTAGATCTTTACATTGGTAACAATTATTTTACCTAAAAAATCCAAGTAGGCCAAGCCTGTATTGAATCAGGACCACAACTACATCCTGATAAGCAGCCAAAACATGTCCGTCAAACATGGACGCAGAGGCCATCGAAAAACCTCCACCATGGATCCACACCATAACCTTTTGCAGCATTTAAAAAACAACAATATTAAAATACATAAACATATATGCATGAAAAAGCAACAATGCTCAACTAAATCATTCACACTTACAGGCAACTTGTCGTTTGCTCCAGGTTTAGAAGGTGTGTAGATGTTGAGGTAAAGACAGTCCTCTGCTGAATCAGGAACCTCTATATTCATAGATATATTGGCTACCAAGTCTTCAAGTACCTGCTTATCCTGTAGACATCTGGACCAGACACAGAGTAACACAAGTGTCACCACTTGATGCCCAATGTAAAACAGGACCTGAAGCACAAGCATTGATCTACAAGTGGATTAGCTTGGTTTTGTTCTCACATGAGTGGCTGTTTTGTAGCATCTCTCACTCCGTCCCATTTCTCTGCAGGTTGGGGTGGAGCGAGTCTCAATGAACCCACGGGTGGCTTGGCAAACGGAATGCCCAGGTAGGAATGGACAACTGTTTCCTTTCCCTTTGCTTTCATGTGTGACCCTTTCAGGGCCCCATATTTGGTTTGCAGGACAGGTCCTGTGTAATTCATTAAAAAAAGAGAGTTTAACCCCTAAGCATTCCTGTAAAATTTGTCTAAAACACCTAAAAAAGACATACCCCAAGTAAATTGCATGCTGTTCTTGAACCATTTGCAGAATATGCATGGTTTTGGTCTCTTTTGAAAGGTATGTGTACCGTGGGCAGTACAGTGGAACACTAACAGGTTAAAGTTATTTTTCCCACAGTATGATTTGCTATTCATTTTCAGTTAAAATAGCATAGAAATACAAAAAAGTAACAGTTGGTTGTCCTGAAAATTTCAAAGACTTTGAATATTTATTATTTCAAATTTTATGACAATTCACATGCTTAATTAAAATATTTTACACATTTTGTACTATTTTATAATTTTATATTGTTTTATTTATTTTGATTTACATATGCTATACCTCCCTCTGAAAGTATTTATATTTTTTATACAAATTATTTTATCATTTGTATTTATTTTGTGTATTTCATTTATTTTATTTCAATTTACATTTGCTATTCCCGCTATACTTCCTCTGAAATATTTTATATTTTTTTATACAAATTATTTTATCATTTGTATTTATTTTATATGCATTTCATATATTTTATTTTAATTTGCATATGCTATATCTGCTATACTTTATCTGAAACTACTTTATAGGCTTCTAATTATTTTATAATTTGTATTTATTTTATTTTAATTTAATTTTTATGTGCTATACTTCCTCTGAAACTATTTTATACATCTTTATACTAATTATTTTGTAATTTTATTTATATTTATTTGATTTAGCTATATATGCTCTACGTGCTATAGCATAGAGACCTACTCCATCTGAAACTGTATACTCCATCTGAAACTGTATCATATACACGCCTTTAACAGTATTTTTAAAGCAAAACCCGATCGACACACCTACTTCCACTTTCACCCAATACCCCATTAATTAGTAAACTCTGCATAGCCTACGTTCTGACGGTGTCGTCAGTGTGAGCGTTGCATGTCTGATTACTTTTTGGCGTTAAACGCATTAAAATACGATTGCTTCAAAGCTTTTGTAAATGCCTTTTTTTTTCTCACCTTGATAATGAAGCTGTTTTTGACAGTTAGCGTAGGCCTACTGTTGTGCAAGTAAACGCACCCATTATGACACATTAATCTGACTTACCATCCTCTGCATTCACTGTGTTTTGGAAAGTCAGTGCGACCAGCATGCAGAGTGAAAGCACGACAGACTCTCTCATCGCCATGCCGTATACAGTCCTGCAGCAGAATGAGCGCTCACAAGAGCTCTGCACGGTTATTTACACAACTGCGTAATCTGGCCACACTTTGAACTTTGCTATGAGAACTGTGGTTGCCAGATTCTTCAAAGACGGGATTTCAAGGGGGTCCAAATGCAATAAACTAAACACTATTCCTAAAAAATGAAATTTAATGTAATTCTGTGATCTTCAGCACTTTGAGGGTCACTATTTTCAGGAGTATTTGGGTTCGGGGGTGAATTTATGTTATTCATAAATGTGAAATCTTATAATTCATCTCTCTTATAAATCATCTCTCTATGCCAGTTGTCAACCAGGGGACCCAGGGCCCATATGGGGACCTCAGCAGACTTCCAATGTGGCCCCAAGATGACTTAAAACAACTATTGTAAGCAGAAACAGAAGGTGCGATAGTCATTTCTTCCCTATTGTGACATGTATCCGGGTGAAACAGCTTTTTGAACAGGGAAAATGTAGGGGGGGGGGACTTGATTTTGTCCTTCAGGAATTGATTGGATGGTTGTAGTTTGCTATTGGTCACTCTCATGCAAGTGACAGGTTGTACCCCTCAAGCCAAAAGAAACATCACCAGAGTGGGAGGGGAAGTTATTTTGAATTAAAAAAAAAATAAATAAAAATAACGATATGCACGGATAAATAATTTATAATAAATACTACAAAATTACAAAAATATTGACTTTTTGATTTTGATTTCATGGTGAGTTTAACAATGGGTAAAGGGGCCCCTTAGAGTCAAAAAGGTTGAGAACCACTGATCTGTTCCAAGCACTGACAGACAGTAAAGGAGATAATATTAGGTAAGCTTGTATAGTCGCAGTTATTTATTGGTGTGTTTTCTTTCAATCTGGCAACACACTGAACTTTGTAGAGTCTCCCTTTACCCTAGTGGCCATTCATAATGACAAAGTGATGAGGATTTTAATTACCTTACATGGACCTACCTACAGATCACATATGATATATGGATGTGTATTTCAACCTACAAACAGAACAATGTTAGTTCTTCTAATGTGATATAACTTTGCTTTAAAACTTAGCGATGATTAGCTTCACTTGCCGTGGTTCAGGTACATAAATGACATGAACATAGTTTTAAAACTTTGCACATTTGAATACCTTGCAGTAGGGCTGTCAAATTAAAATTTAAATTTCGAATATTCGTCAAATTTCAAATAAAAATCCACATTCGAATGCAGAAACGACGCACTCGAATTTTAGGTGTGCATCAGCCTGTGGCGCACGAGATGCGATGATGTCGTTGTTGCGTCTAATGTTTTTGTTAGCCTATCCAGTTGACCCCACTAGATGCAAAACATTGCAGAAATATAGAAGCTCAATTATGAGAAGATCTTGGTTACGTCAAAACCGTAACCAAGCTGTTCACACCAGGTTTACACACACAGAATGCGTTTTCTGCGCTGCTTTTCCATTGTTGTCTATGTAAACAAGCGCTAGACTGAGATCTTTTGACCGTTGCACTCGCGATACCATTGTTTATGCAATTTACGAAATTATATTTGATTTATGAACGTTAGTTTAAACTTCATACACTTTTTTTTTACTGACAATCATGATGTTTCATTGCTTTGAATAAACATTTAATGCGGTGCATTAATATTTTGCTCATTGCGCCCTCTTGTGGCCTCAGGAGACAAGCCAAAAGCTTTTTTCCCTAACTGAAATTATGCATTTTAATTTAGTTTTTCAACCATTTTGACAACCCTACCTTGCAGTTATAATGAAATAATTTACTCGGAGTTCTGTGTGTAAAATTAGTTCATATATCGGGCCAGTGGCGCAATGGATAACGCGTCTGACTACGGATCAGAAGATTCTAGGTTCGACTCCTGGCTGGCTCGGTTCTTTTGAACTTCGATTCTCGAGTTCGTTTGCGCCGTTTTTAAACAGGCTTTTCTAACAAACTGTTAAGTGAACAGGGCACACATAAACTGTATGTGAAAGTTCAAATTAATCTGGGTCACTGCAGCATGTCATAAAAATTATCTTTAGAACTCGACTGAAATGATTCCTTTTCATTTTAATACGTTTTGTCGAATACGCCACTGTTTTGTTTATCTTCCAGAAAATAAAAACGTCAAAGCTTATAGAAAAAAAGACAAAAATATGATTTAACATCCAGCACCAAGAGTAGCCTAAAAAGTAGAGTTAAAGAGCAAGAGCTAAAGTGTAACTAAAATTATCCAACATCCTCCAAAATCATCATTTCAGTTTTTTTTTTTTGTTTTTTTTGTTTGTTTTTTAATTCGCATGCTTTACAAAACCAGCTTCCGGTAATTATTTGCAAATATCCAAAGTTTATACTCCGAGCTCAGCCAAACACAAAACATTTTTGCAAACTTGTAAAAATAGAAAATCTCTCTCATGTTGTGCAAAACAGTGAACAGCACTGCCCTCTCGCGTCATGTCCTTGCAACTATCCTACGAATTTACCTGAACTAATTCAAAGGAAATATCGATGTTTTACATTAAGTTTCCCATATTAATATGTTTTAATCACGTTATCCAGGCGCCAATAGTGCAGCTCATTCCAGCAGGAGAGTTATTCTATGAAACAGATGCATTTTACAGTCATTATTTTTAACTTTCTGATTTGAATATTTTGAGGAGATGCCGCGAGAGGGCAGTAGTACACTTGCACTCTTTTCTACGCTTAACTGCCAAAATGGCTTAGGTTAAAATACTCGGTTTAGGTCACTTTTTATCTCTTTTTTTCAGCGTAGTTCAGCAGTGTCAGATTAGCAAAAGATTTTAGTAAGCCTGGATACTTTTTTCTTGAAGATAACTAACAAGAAGCGAAACGTATCCAGCCAAAGAAGCAGTTCGCATGAGTTGGAAAGACTTAATTTTTAAATGATATTGAACTAAAGTGTATATTTTTCCTACGCATTTATGCGAGCATCCATGCTTGACTCTATAGCGCCCGCAAAACGTAGGTTCGAGAATTGAAGTTCAAAAGAACCGAGCCAGCCAGGAGTCGAACCTAGAATCTTCTGATCCGTAGTCAGACGCGTTATCCATTGCGCCACTGGCCCGATACAAACTTGATGTTGAAGTACACTAACTCAAAATTAGCAATTTACAAACATCAACAGTCATATTTAATATATAAATTACATTAATTCATATTTACAAGTAGTAAAAACAATATATGTATTTCATTTAGCGGAATCAACTGTCGTTTGCAATCATTTAAATCAATCTTACAGACATAGACCAATATTGTTAAAAAAAAACGTTTTATATTTAACAGATACTTTTTGATTGAATATCAATTATAACCCATTATCGATTTGATAAAACACGTTTTAAGGTTGTTAATATCAAAACGATTCAGTAAAAGGCAACGAGTGTCAACTTTAGTCTCCACATGTTCAGAGAAGCACATGGACTGAAGATTTCTGCTCAATAATCATGGCAACATCGATACACGAGACAGTTCTCGTAGGAATATGTGATGGAGTTATTGACAAGAAGATAAACACATCTTATTGCACGAACAAAATCGGAGATAGACCGGTAAAGGAAACGTAATTTGTACATATACTAGCTAAAGGATTGTATCATGCTAAAGGCTAAAGACTGTGCTTGACAGCTACGTAATTATCTTGTAGTTAATAAAATTCCTCATGTAGACAATATCTGTGACATATTAATATCTTTAAATCAGGTTTCTTTACTTGTTTAAGTAAACATTGAAATGGTAGCTTTTTAAAGTGCTTAAAAGTAGGCAGGCTATCGCTAGCCAGTTAGCTAACTGTGGGGCTACTAACTCGCACACGTAAGATAAATCTCGGTTATTACAAATGACTTTGAGGTATTCGAAATTTGTTTTACAACGGCGTAATTTAAAATTTCTCACACAGCTGTCATAAAATAATTTTAATTGTGTGTTTGAATCAGATCATCGGTATACTGAGAGTTCCCGTATGTGCTACTATATCTTGTATCGGGCCAGTGGCGCAATGGATAACGCGTCTGACTACGGATCAGAAGATTCTAGGTTCGACTCCTGGCTGGCTCGGTTCTTTTGAACTTCGAGTTCGTTTGACTTCGAAACCGATATATTCCAATATGCAGGTTAATAAATGGGAGTGAATGCGCGATACAACTGATGCTATTTTTTTTTAGCCAAGTCACCACATGTTCAGAGAAGCACGTGAACTGGCAAAAAAATAAAATGGAATAAAATAAAAAGTTTTATAGCATTTCTCAGAGAGTATTAATGTCATATTTAACATCAGTATATGTTTTGTCAGTATTGCTATTCTATTTTTGTGGATATAATGCCTGGCAAAAAAAAGCAATAGTTTTTGCAGATATTGTATTGCAGAATGCGCATTTATCACAATAGTTATGCATAGTTATTCATTAAAAAAATAAAAAAATAAATAAAATAAAATGTGTATATATATATATATATATTTAAATTCATATTTATATTCATTGAATTTTAATTTTAACAGGACCTGCTTCCAATAATCACTCTCCAGTATCCCATATGCCGTCTGTGTCAAAGAGGCCTGTCTCATGTTGTGCAAGTCTACTGCCCCCTTGCGGCTTCTCCGTACCACAGAACCATCAACGTATTTGCCTGCACCAATCCACAGTGCTGTGGCAAATCAGAAAGGTAACGTCTTGTCATTTTAGATTAGGCCATTTTCATATCTGATGTGTTCTGTTTCTATTACTATTCCTTGAAACGTTTTATTTTCTGACATTCTGAACATGTCGCCTCTGTTTATACCTAGTTGGATCGTCCTGCGCTCTCAGTGCTTGGATGACGACATCAAAGGAAGACAAGACAACAAAACCACAACATGTACAGAATCTGCAATGTCCAGAACAGACTGGTGTGATGAAGCTGATGATTGGGGGATGGATGATGAAGAGCAAGCGAATGTGGCTGAAAGCAGCGTACAACTGCCAAATGACGGTGTTTGTAAAGGAACTGATGTCAGCAGCAAGTTTCAGGACCTGTGCATTGATGGAGGTGTGGATCAGCAAAGTGCCCTCCAACCCACCGATGTGCCCGTTTTCCAATCATTCTACATAAGCGTTATGGAGGAAACAGACTTTGATGGATTTCATGATACGGATCATGAAAACGAACTGCTTAGAGAGTATGAGGAAAGGGAAGGAGTGATTGTTGGAGAGACTCGAAGGTGAGGATTGATTCTACAACCAGTGTTGGAGAAAGTTACAACCCGAATTCCGGAAAAGTTGGGACATTTTTTAAATTTGAATAAAATGAAAACTAAAAGACTTTCAAATCACATGAGCCAATATTTTATTCACAATAGAACATAGATAACATAACAAATGTTTAAACAGAGAAATTTTACAATTTTATGCACAAAATGAGCTCATTTCAAATTTGATGCCTGCTACAGGTCTCAAAATAGTTAGGACGGGGGCATGTTTACCATGGCGTAGCATCTCCTCTTCTTTTCAAAACAGTTTGAAGACGTCTGGGCATCGAGGTTATGAGTTTCTGGAGTTTTGGTGTTGGAATTTGGTCCCATTCTTGCCTGATATAGGTTTCCAGCTGCTGAAGAGTTCATGGTCGTCTTTGACGTATTTTTTATTTAATGATGCGCCAAATGTTCTCTATAGGTGAAAGATCTGGACTGCAGGCAGGTTAATTCAGCACCCGGACTCTTCTACGACGAAGCCATGCTGTTGTATTGGCTGCAGTATGTGGTTTTGCATTGTCCTGCTGACAAGGCCTAAACAAGGCCTTCCCTGAAATAGACGTCGTCTGGAGAGGAGCATATGTTGCTCTAAAAACTTTATATACCTTTAAGCATTCATAGTGCCTTCTAAAACATGCAAGCTGCCCATACCGTATGCACTTATGCAACCCCATACCATCAGAGATGCTGGCTTTTGAACTGAATGCTGATAACATGCTGGAAGGTCTCCCTCCTCTTTAGCCCAGAGGACACGGTGTCCGTGATTTCCAACAAGAATGTCAAATTTGGACTCGTCTGACCATAGAACACTTTTCCACTTTGAAACAGTCCATTTTAAATGAGCCTTGGCCCACAGGACACGACGGCGCTTCTGGACCATGTTCACATATGGCTTCCTTTTTGCATGATAGAGCTTTAGTTGGCATCTGCAGATGGCACGGCGGATTGTGTTTACCGACAGTGGTTTCTAGAAGTATGCCTGGGCCCATTTAGTAATAGCATTGACACAATCATGCCGATGAGTGATGCAGTGTCGTCTGAGGGCCCAAAGACCACGGGCATCCAATAAAGGTCTTCGGCCTTGTCCCTTACGCACAGAGATTTCTCCAGTTTCTCTGAATCTTTTGATGATGTTATGCACTGTAGATGATAAGATTTGCAAAGCCTTTGCAATTTGATGTTGAGGAACACTGTTTTCCACAATCTTTTTACGCACTCTTTCACGGATTGGAGAGCCTCTGCCCATCTTTACTTCTGAGAGACTCTGTCTCTCTAAGACATCTCTTTTATAGCTAATCATGTTACAGACCTGATATCAATTAACTTAATTGACATCTAGATATCTATCTCTAGATGCTAGATGTTCTCCCAGCTGAATCTTTTCAAAATTTCTTGCTTTTTCAGCCATTTGTTGCCTCTGTGCCAAATTTTTTGAGACCTGTAGCAGGCATCAAATTTGAAATGAGCTCATTTAGTGGATAAAAGTGTAAAATTTCTCAGTTTAAACATTTGTTATGTTATCTATGTTCTATTGTGAATAAAATAATGGCTCATGTGATTTGAAAGTCTTTTAGTTTTCATTTTATTCAAATTTAAAAAAACGTCCCAACTTTTCCAGAATTCGGGTTGTACTTTTAAAAGTAATGCATTGCAATATTGCATTACACCCTGAAAAGTAACTAATTATGTTACTTAGTTACTTTTTATGGAAAGTAATGTTACCCCTCTTATTTTGTGATGCTTAATACATCACTTTCACCACACAAATACTATTGAATGAATGAACCCGTGTTACAAGGCTTACGCTGATGAATATAATATAATGTAATATAATATAGTAGGCTATAATACATTATTCTTTTTATTAGTGGGGGTGCGTGCTACCTCCCTGAAATTAGTTTTTGCAGGGTGGGATGTCCTGTTAAAGTGAAAAGCAATGTACATTACTTAACCCTCTTGGTTTTCTCATTTGGGAGTCACACTCAGGATCTTCTCGGTCAAAACCCCTGAAATCTTTTTTTTTTTTCTCCCAGTAAAATCAATGTAATTACATTGTAAATTACATTGTAATCCTTTTATTTTTAATATTTGGCATGTTTGTAAAGTAATGTGTTACTTTACTTGTTACATCAAAAGTAATCTGATTACATAATGCATGTTACTTGTAATGCCCCAGCACTGTCTACTGTCTACTGTCTTTTCAGTGAATCTCCAACATAAAATCTCTGAATAAAAGTGTAATGAATGTTACACTACATGGCTAAATGTATATGAACATCTCCTTAAATTGTCTATTAGTCATGTAACATCATTTTCTATACTTTTTTTAGTTGTGCAAGTGGGGAAGCTCAGGAGGAATATGAGAAGGCCACAGTCAAGCATGGAGATGAAGTGTTCACCAGTTTCTTGAAGAAAATATCTCTTTGTCCTGAACAAGTGTTACGGTGATTGAATATTTTTATATTGATGTTCAGTAAAAAAAAAAAGCTCCACTGTGACTAACATGGTTGCACATAGGGCAAAAAATTACAAATGTGCTACAATAATTTAAAATTCCCAGTCAGGAAAGCTTTGTGTGTCCATAAATGTTTTTGTCAAATTGCATCATTAACAGCGCTTACTACAGCAACAACATGAGCCGCGTTGTCTGATTCATGAATAAATTACTCTTTCAAACTGTTCCTTTTTAATGAGCCAGTCAGAAAGATTCACAAAATAGCCTTAAAATCCTGTCTGGATTTAACCAATTGCCAAGATTTGTCGGGGTAGGAGTTGAAAACAGAGCAGTCCAGTCTGACAATTTCTGTCGGTTCCTTCACAGAACCGCAAGCCATTCTTTTGGTCATGTCCAATTCTAAATGAACTTAGAACCATTACTGTAATAATAATTTAAGGAGCATCTTCATTTTTTTTAACCTTGAGCCCTGGAGCATTGTATTAGGGGCCATTTATACAAATGTTTGTTAAAAGGGACCTATTGTGCCCCTTTTTACAAGATGTAATATAAGTCTCAGTTTTTCCCCAGAATGTGTTTGTGAAATTTCAACTCAAAATACCCCACAGATCATTTATTATGCCATGTTGTAAATGCCCATTTTTGAGTGGAAGGAAAAACATGCTGTTTTTGTGCATGTATCTTTAAATGCAAATGAACTGCTGCTCCCTGCCCTGCTTTACAGTAGAGGGCGGAGCCTGTACTGCTCGTGCCTCTCTGCCAAAAATGCACAAAACATCTGTTTGTTTTTGATTATCCGTATCAATCTAAACTTCTGATATATGGTTTTCTGAGCGCACACATCCAAAGCACACGCACAGAAAGCTGGCTGTCAGACGGCGCAAACAGACATCTGCAAACAGCTTGTTGTGAGACACTGCTTATGATTTATGGGGATTAAAGGGATAGTTCACCCACAAATGAAAATTCGGTCATCATTTACTCACCCTCAAGTTGTTCCAAACTTGTATAAATTTCTTTGTTCTGTTGAGCACAAAGGAAGATATTTTGATGAAAGTTTGTAACTAGGCCACTTTGGGGCACCATTGACTTCCATAGTGGGAAAAAACTACTATGGAAGTCAATGGTGCCCCAAAACTGTTCAGTTTAACACATTCCTCAAAATATCTTCCTTTGTGTTCAACAGAACAAAGAAATTTATACAGGTTTGGAACAACATGAGGGTGAGTAAATGATGATAGAATTTTCATTTTTGGGTGAATTATCCCTTTAAAAAAAGAGGAGTGGGTGTTTTTTTTTTACCATAATAGGGTGTAAATGCAGAGGATGCTGCAAAAGACGCTAGTGCAGCGGTCCAACATAACGTCTATGTTTACATAGAAAAACAATGGAAAAGCAGTAGTGGAATGCAAACACGTGAGACACAGGCCGGTCAAATAAAAGAAAAAAAAAAGTAAGGTCTAAAGGCGATTTTATTTATTTATTTATTTATTTATTTATTTTTAAATGTTTTTTAAAATAACTATTTCAGCTATTGCAACTATTTCATGGATTTGGGCTACTTTTACACTGTTGCTGCAGGTTGTTTTTTAGTCTGTGGGTTAAAGTGCCACCCCGGAACACGATTGGGCTAGTTTTGGTCGTGATTGGGCTGGTTTTGAATAGCAATTAGGCTGGTTTTGGAAAACCTGGCAACCTGCGAGACGTTGTGAAAGATGGCAGGTGTGAGTGCAACGGTCAAAAAAACGTCCATGTTTACATAGAAAACTACCAGTGTTTTCTGCTTAAGAAAATGTGAACATTCATTGTATTATACACCCAATAGTTTAATTTTGTACTCATGTTTTAATCAAATGTGTTACATCTCACCTTATAGATACAGTTGGAGTGGATCACCTCTATTTATAACAGAGCCGCCTTCCAATGTTAATCAGATGGTGCCATTCTGTGGTCACTGCAGCAGCCCGAGAGTTTTCGAATTTCAGCTCATGCCTGCATTGGTCAGTTTGCTCAGTAGTGCAGGCACAAATTTAGGTAAGTACAGATGTTTTTAAAATATATTCTTAAAAACCAAATGTTTGAATTCCTTGTCATTAAATTGATTGCAAATTTATTTACACAAAAATGTGAGATGATTTAGAACTCAAAAATCAATATTTCATGTCTGTTTATTGATCTATTTTGGTCATGAAATACAGTGTAGTGCAATGTACAGTCAGACAGTAATTATCTCAAACTATCCCTCTGTTACAAGACTGATCATCCTTTCAGGATGTATTTTGCGATAATGAATGGCTAACTGTGCATTACATCTTGCTTGTTACTTTTTAGTGTTTGTAGTGTAAGATCTGATTTGTTTTTGTCTTCTCAGACATTTCACTGGAGTTCGGAACAGTTCTGGTGTACACTTGCAGAAACAGTTGTTGGAAATCTGGATCAGCGGTTCCAGTGGAAGAATTTCTTTTTGTCCAGCCTGATCCAGACCAAAAGCTCTTCAAATGATATAATTTATCATCAATAATGATAATTTATTAATAGACCTTCATCTTGTGATTTATTATTTAATATATACAGTAGTGGCTGGCCTAGGAAAATTGACATCTTCACCCTTTATTCAAATATTATAAAAAAAATTGTTGAAGATTTTGTAAGCATATTGTAGTTGTGCTTTGAGTCCATTGTTTGAGTACAACGCAATGAAACAGGCCAAATTATGCTGACATCATTTTTGCACAGGCTGTCATACAAAGAAATTATGAACACGCAAAAATGAAAGAATCAACGAAATATCAATAACTGATTATGTTGAAATCAATGTATGCTTTTTCCTGTGAGCTTTTTGTTTTTCTATGCATTTTTTTGCATAGTAACATAAAACCTGTAACTGTATAGTTTGACTTTTTTACCAAATAATTTTGTCACATAAATACCTAACCTAGTTTAGAGTTTTGTTCTTCATTACTTAACATGAACTAACAATGATAAATAGGCTACTTCTAAAGCATTTATTAATCTTAGTTAATACTAATTTCAACATTCCGGTACATTATTAAAATCAAAAGTTGTATCTGTTAATGTTATTTAATGGACCTGAGCCAACATGAACTAAAAAATGAACAGTATTTTTTTTAAGATTAACGAAGATTACAGTTTTTTACGATTGCTTACACACTAAAATTAAAAATAACACACAGTTACTGAAACTCTACACTCAAGGAGCAAAACCTTAGCCCAGATCTGCACAACTATAAGCACTTTATCAGCCTCACACTTTTTGCAAAACACTACACAAATTTTTTTGCAGAACACTAAACACACTTCTCTACATTAGACACAGAAATCTAACATAATGTCACTTCTTTGCCATTTCAAGACATTGCTTTCCAAAATACCACACCTAAAACCAATTGATCAAACGTGGCCATCAGGTGTGCAGACACTTAGGTGCTTAACTGTAAACTCAACAATCAGGTGCAAGTACTATAAAAAGGCAAAAGGTGAGTTTATGTAGGCAATGGAAGGCAATGTTACAGTAAGAGGGAGAGGGAGAAACATCATTTTGAATGTCCCGGGCCAACGTGGTGGTAACATCACAATGTATGTTGCAGTCACGCAGAATGGGGTACTCCACCAGCATGCCAACTTAGGCCTTACAACACATATTCACGTTTTAGAAAGACTACACAAAATCAACACAGCAGAAGACCAAATGGATGCAGAGCAGATGAGACACATTGTCATATGGGACAATGTATATTTCCACCTATCTGCTCTGGTCCAAAACTAGTTTCATTAGCGTCCATAATTTTCACTTCAATACCTCCCACCATACTGTCCCTTCCTTAAACCCATTGAGGAGGGTTTTTTTTTTGGTTTTTTTTTTTTGGTTTTTGGCATGGAAGGTCTACAATCTCCAGCTCTATGTCAGGATATGCCTCATTCAAGCCATGGAGAAGGCCTGACCTAACTGATGCATGTCTGTGGAAGGATGGATTCACCATTCAAGAAGATTCTTCCCTCGCTGTTTTGCGAGAGAGGACATCGCCTGTGATGTTGGATGAAGTGCTATGGCCAGATCCAGCTAGGCCAAGAGATGATGCTTAGGTGTTTTTTCCAATTTTTTTATTTATTTATTTATTTTTTTTTCATTTAAAATCATGCTTTGTTTTGTCTCCACAGATGTTTTTGTTCTTGTACTATATTGTGTTTAGAATATGTTCTGATTTTGTGCAAAAATGTAACCTTTGGAAAGGCATGGATGTATTGAATGGTTTTACAATGTGGTGAGAAGTAAATATTTTCATCAGTGTGCAGTACTGGTCTTGTGTGTGTGTGTGTGTGTGTGTGTGTGTGTGTGTGTGTTTGTCAATATATTCATGTACTTTAATCTAACAATATCTCTGAAAAAATCAAACCCAGACTATATCATTAGAAAAGTATAAAAGTAAAAGTGTTTAAGATTGAGCACAGCAGTGTGTAAATGAATCAAACAGAATCAGAATGTATGAACCATGTGTGTTCCATACGGTGTCAAAGTTGGGTTTTGTTAAATTAATGTAAAGTTTTGAATAAGTGTTTCATTTTGCAAAAGAACTGAGGTTTTCTGCTACTTGTGTGTGTGGATCTGTGAATTGTGTGTAGTGTTTTGACAAAATGAGCCTTGTTTTTAAAATTGTGCTTAAGCAATCATAAAAAACTGTAATACATACTTTATAAATGTATTGCTGGTTGTTAGTTGATGTTAGTTTATGCATTAACTAGGCCTTATTGAAGTATTACTAATATAATATTTATTATTTAATATATATTTATTATTATGTAAGTTTAGAGGGATCTCAGGAAACGTAATTCTGAAACTATTTGTCAGTACTCTAGCCCCTTTATAGTTTTTTACGATTGCTTAAGCACAATTTTAAAAACAAGGCTCATTTTGTCAAAACACTACACACAATTCACAGATCCACACACACAAGTAGCAGAACACCTCAGGTCTTTTGCAAAATAAAACACTTCATTCAAAACTTTACATTAATTTAACAAAACCCAACTTTGACACCGTATGGAACACACGATTCATACATTCTGATTCTGTTTGATTCATTTACACACTGCTGTGCTCAATCTTAAACACTTGTAACTTTTATACTTTTCTAATGATATAGTCTGGGTTTGATTTTTTCAGAGATATTGTTAGAGTACATGAATATATTGACAAAAAAAACAAAAAAAAAACAACACACACAAGATCAGTACTGCACATTGATGAAAATGTTTATTTCTCACCACATTGTAAAACCATTCAATACATCCATGCCTTTCCAAAGGTTACATTTTGCACTGAAAATCAGAACATATTCTAAATACAATATTTTACACAAACAAAAACATTTGTGGAGACAAAACAAAAGCATGATTTTAAATGAAAAAAAATAGAAAAAACACCTAAGCATCATCTCTTGGCCTAGCTGGATCTGGCCATAGCACTTCATCCACATCACAGGCGATGTCCTCTCTCGCAAGACAGCGAGGGAAGAATCTTCTTGAATGGCGAATCCATCCTTGCACAGACCCTGCATCAATTAGGTTAGGCCTTCTCCATGGCTTGAATGAGGCATATCCTGACATAGGGCTGGAGATTGTAAACCTTCCATGCCAAAAAAAAAAAAAAACCCTCCTCAATGGGTTTAAGGAAGGGACAGTATGGTGGGAGGTATTGGAGTGAAAATTGTGGACTCTAATGAAACCAGTTTTGGACCAGAGCAGATAGGTGGAAATTTACATTTTCCCATATGACAATGTATCTCATCTGCTCTGCATCCATTTGGTCTTCTGCTGTGACGATTTTGTGTAGTCTTTCTAAAATGTGAATATGTGGGCCGTGTTGTAAGGGCCTAAGCTGGCATGCTGGTGGAGGACCCCATTCTGCGTGATTGCAACATACATTGTGATGTTACCACCACGTTGTCCCGGGATATTCAAAATAGCTCTGTGGCCAATGATGTTTCTCCCTCTCCCTCTTACTGCAACATTGCTTTCCATTTTGTTGAAGACACATAAACTCACCTTTTGCCTTTTTATAGGACTTGCACCTGATTGTTGAGTTTACAGTTAAGCACCTAACTGTCTGCAGACCAGACGGCCATGTTTGATCAATTGGTTTATAGGGGTGGTATTTTGGAAAAGCAGTGTCTTGAAATGGCAAAGAAGTGACATTATGTTAGATTTCTGTCTCTAATGTAGAGAAGTGTGTTTAGTGTTGTGCAAAACAACGTGTGTAGTGTTTTGCAAAAAGTGTGAGGCTGAGAATGTGCTTATAGTTGTGCAGATCTGGGCTGAGGTTTTGCTTCTTGAGTGTAAGGTTTCAGTAACTGTGTGTTATTTTTAATTTTAGTGTGTAAGCAATCGTAAAAAACTGTAATTTGATATACCATGGTACTGAATGATTACCATATTCATGTACAATGATGATTAATATTTAAGAATAGATGGATGGATGCATAAATGTGCTTTGGATGAAAGTAAAGACATTATGGAATTATTTACATTAATATGGGCGCAAATACTTATGCAGACGCAGAAAACATAAACTTTAAAACACTTTTATCTCTTAATCATTTTACTTTGTGTTGGTTCGTTCTAGAACAGCTACGGTACTGTACTGAACAACACTGCCACCTACTGAGCGCATGCGCAGTGAGAACAGCGAGCGGCGTTCAATGCTCAGGCTTTTCTCTCGCGAGGAAGGACGCCATTATCGGAATCCTCACAAACAACACGAGAATTCATCATTCACACGGTAATATAAACCATTCTGACACGCGACACCTCCAGCTCTCCGCGCGCTTCAAAATATGGCGCTGTGCATTAAAGAAATACACGTTATCCTGCTGTTTTCGTGTCAACTGTGTCTTGCGTGCTATGAAGGGCACAAATGAGGCCTAGATGCGTTTCATTGCTGTTGTTTTGAGCTGTTCGTTAGCAGGCGCGAGCTAGCAGGCTACATGAGCAGGTTAGCTGCAGTGTGCTAACTGGATTAAAGCACTGGGCCTATTATTAAATTGTTCAAAGCTTTGCGACTTTTAAAGAGTGTTTTGTTCTTTTTTTATAGTCCGGGAGCGTCATTATTTTTTGTTTGTTCAAACAGTGTTTAAACAGTTAAACTAAATTATGTCTTGTAACATAGTCTCAGCAGCATATTTCATATTAACTGAGAATCATGCATATACATCTTAAAAGTTCCACGATATGGACATATTTTAGGACACGCACTATGGTAATAACAAGTTTTGGTACCATGGTAATTCCTTCATGAGTTGGTATATTGTGTAAATATTGCATGTAAATGTGGTAATCCATGCTTAGAAAAAGGTACCATGGTACTACCTTGTATTTTGGACATATGAATATCATGTAAATAATACCTGGTGCATGAATTTCAGTCAAAGTGCCATGGTATGACTATCTCATACCATCATTATTATTAACACAATATTAAACGACTGTACTATGGTACCATGGTACTTTTTTACTACTGCAATGACTGTTCAGAATAGCTTAAGTTTATTTTAAACATGTTCCTTGACAACCGAAGGTCTTATAAGATGTCTGATCAGATATGATGCGAAAAACATAAACATTAATTTTTAATCATATAAACACATTTTTTTGTACTACAATATTAATATGTAGTATTAGTATACTTAATACACACACACACACACATATACATATATATATATATATATATATATATATATATATATATACACTGCCCGGTATTTTCTCAAAAACTGATGCACCCCTTGTTGGAAATAACATCACAACATTTATTTCCATCAAGAGGTGCATACATTTTTGGTCAAGATCTTGTATTGACAATGCAAGAGGTGAGCACTCTGTAAAGTCTACTCCAGCCCATCCCAAAGACTTTCAATGAATTTAAGGTCTGGACTCAGAGGTGCCAATTCATGTGTGAAAATGATTCTTCATGCTCCTTCCAACCACAATTTGAGCCTGATAAATCTCAACATTGTCATCCTGGAATATGGCCATGATGTGTCTCCTACATAAGAAATGAAAAGCTACACACTCCATCAGTTAGGGTTAGAAGAACTTGCCGAACATATAACATGCTAGAAACATAATCACTGCAATAATGATCCAGTCATAGACTCTTAAGCATTTGCCTATTTAAATCTAAACAGCAACACTTTTTTTTGGCTGGGCAGTGTCTATATATTAAATTTCTTTAATCCTAAACTCTATAGAGAATATGAATGAGTTTTGCTCGAAATTGCGTAAATTATGTATTATAATTATAAATTTTTGCATTAATTATATATGTCTGTGTGTGTATGTGTATATATATATATATATATATATATATATATATATATATGTATGCATGTATAAATAATTGGAGTAATATATAAAAAATTCATTGATCAAAAAGTGTAGGGATCCTAAGCAATTTAAAAATGAAATGCACATCTTAAAGATGCTACTAGTAGGAATAGATCTGAAAGATAATGTGTACCAGGCACTAATTTATCATATTTTATTGTTGTTGTTGTTATAAAATAATAATCATTATTAAAATGTGTATTAAATATTTATTAAATATTATTTTGTTTATTCATTTTATTATTTCAGTTAAATCATTATTATATTAAAAGTTATGAATTATTATTTCAATTAAATGTGTCTCTTCAACAGAATTGCAATTCATTTCTTTTGTGAAAGGAAATATGTAACAAAAATGGAAAAAAACAAGTGAGGTCACCTTCAGTACCACCCCCCCCACCCCCCCAGGGGGTCTCAGCTGTCATTTTGGTGTTTTTGTTTGTTTGTTTGTTTTGGAAGGACACAGCAATGCCTGCATATAAAAACCATTTATCATCTTTTGGTGGTTTAAATATAAATTTATATTAAAAACACTATCTTTGAAAATGCACAATTTCTTTGAAAATTGATATTCCCTCCCAAAATGTTAACAAATTAATTACCAAGTACTTGATGTCAGGGATATTTTAGTATTGAGATATTTATTTTTTTACATTTTTTTTTTTTTTTAAATTTAAGTTAAAGTTTTAGTAATTTTATTGTGTGTTTTCGTCATTTGTAATAATTTAAATATGTTTATATATTTTTTATTCATGTTTATTTCAGTTTTAGTTAAAGTTATTTTAGGACATCAAGGTAAACTAAATAAAAATGAGAAATGTTGCTTTGGAAACTAGATGAAATAAAAAAAATATGTTTTTTATATATTTGATTATATATTTTAATCAATGTTTATTTTATTTCAGGTAACTTTTTTATGGTTTTAGTTGATGATAATATTCTTGATCGATATAACACAAGCAGCCCCCCGTTTATCAATGACATCTTTCTGAAATTCAGGTTTGAATGATGTCAGAGCAGGATTTGGTGGAGATAGTCCAGATCGCAGTGGCGGATTTGAATCATGAAGGACACCAGACAGGTGAGTCCTCCTCTAAATTAAAGAAACATCTGCGTAATGGGTCATGCTGGTAGGTGTTGTGGATTTATACTGTGCTTTTTTGATGAAACTAGATGTCCTGGAGAATAATGAAGATGCTGATCAACCAGGGAGGAAACGAGCAAGGATGGACATTAGTCAAGAAGCAACTATTAAGGTAGCATCTTAACATTGTCAATAGAGATAATCAATCTGGTACAGAATATAAACAGCTTGTGTTCACATGGACAAAAATACATATTTTTTCTTCTTCTGTATTTCTCTGACTGTCTGCTTGCAGTCGATGCTGATATCCATCAGTCAGGCTATCTGCCAGCGGCTGGACAGTATGGAGGCGAAGCTGCAGGTTCTTGAGGCCACCTGTCGAGGTTTAGTTGAGAAGCTGGACACAGTGATGGGGAAAAACCAGTCGACGATCCAGGTACCCATGGTGTCAGGGTCCCCTTTTGGAGCCACTCAGACTTGCGACAAAGTACGCTGGTGAGTGGACCATAGATGATGCCCAGATGTTTTATACAACAGCATCTGGGCTTGTTTTTTCCATTTATTGAAGATGTTTCACCATTCATTAGGGTGGTTAATTCAAACCTGTTCACACAGAGCAACATCTTGACATTGATTTAACAAATGGATGAAAACACTTAGTGGTCAAATGTCTTAGAAAAAGTGGGAAATAAAATAAACATTAATATTAAACTTTCCTTGAAAATTGACAGAATTTTGGAAGATTTTTAATCCACCCCAAAAAAATAATCATCATGGCAAATTAGAAAAAGTTTTCAGTAGTGGACTGTTTTAGGGATTGATATCAAAACATGTAGTTGAATCCAGTTCAAAATAATACGCATCAAATGAGAACGCTACAAATTAATGCCAAAATAACGTAACACAAGCATAGTTATTTTTTTATTTCCTAACTATGTACAATTTTAAGGTTAGATGCATTTTATTATGTATTATTTTATTATTTATTATTAGGGGTGTACATACATTAGTATTCTGTCCGAAAATGATAAGCTGATCTTTTTTTTTTTTTTTTGTTATGCCGAATGCTTGATTAAATATTCAAATTGTGTACTATTTTGTATAAATAAATAAAAAATAAAACACTAAAAACTAAAGTCAGTCATTTTAAATGCTGCAAATGAGTTTAGGAATTGTAACATTATAATATACAGTATGAAAAATGGATATCTATTTTAAGATTTGCTAAAGATTACATTTAACAGCGTTATTAAATGATTCCGTTTTTTTTTTTTAAAGGTTAAAGGGATAGTTCACCCAAAAATGAAAATTTTATGTTTATCTGCTTACCCCCAGGGCATCCAAGATGTAGGTGACTTTGTTTCTTCAGTAGAACACAAATGATGATTTTTAACTCCAACCGTTGTCGTCTGTCAGTCGTATAATGCATGTCAATGGCAACGCCATCTATAAGAGTCAAAAAAACATGCACAGACAAATCCAAATTAAACCCTGTGGCTCGTGACGACACATTGATGTCCTAAGACACGAAACGATCGGTTTGTGAGAGAAACCGAACAGTATTTCTCCCGGAAGAGCACGCGAAGAACAGTATTATACGACTGACAGACGGCAACGGTTGGAGTTAAAAATCATCATTTGTGTTCTACTGAAGAAACAAAGTCACCTACATCTTGGATGCCCTGGGGGTAAGCAGATAAACATCAAATTTTCATTTTTGGGTGAACTATCCCTTTAACTTTAAATGAGTGTTAGATGATGGTAAAGGTAATCTAAATGTAAATAGAGAAAATGAGCTGCAGAATTAAATATACAATTATTACATTTAAAATAAATCTCTAATATTAAATCTCTAGTATATTTTAAAATAAATCTCTAATATTAAATCTCTAGTATATTTTAAAATAAATCTTTCATATTAAATCTCTAGTATATTGAGCATCCCAATTTTTTTTTATTATTGGATCAGTTGAGAACCACTGATATGAAATTTTCATGATTTATGAAGATAGTAACAGTGAGTCTTTGCTCTCAGTGTTGTTCCCCAGACAAACGTCATAGTGAGTGGAGACAGGCCGAAGACGCGGGAGGAAACTTCACCACGTGCAACGGACTCTTTAGAGAACCTACTCAGCAAGTGAGTACAGATTGTGTTTTTATGCATAAATGAAATAGAAATATCTCTTGTGTAGACAAATCTATGTATGATGAATGCGCTTTATTTTTTTGTTGCAGTACCGTTGGGCGAGGAAGACAGAAAACCATAGTGCTGAAGGTTCCAGTCCAGGAAGAGATTCAGGAAGATCAGGAAAGCGGTTCTGAAACGAGCGATTCGGTGTCCAACAGCGGCCAGCCGCTATCTCAGAATACCAACAACGTCACGCTCATCACTCTCAACTCAGAGGGTAAGATTCACAAATAGGTTGTGTTTTGTTTTAAAATTTCCCTAATGATAATTACACTGACATTAACATATTCGGGTATGAAAAATCCCTTATGAAATGGTTTATACAGGAAGTTTTGGCAAGACATATTGAAGGTTAAGTTTGCTGATTTTCAACCGGCTTTGTATTGTTACAGTGTCGGTAGTATATGTAAATGAACAATGTTTACTCGTTCTCAGAGTCACCTGGACCGAGAAATTCCTCTTTATTTGTCTTCAAAAGTCTGTTGAATGACGCAAAACACATAAAACACACCAGACTTTTGACAGCTCCAGGGCTTTATTGAAAACTACAGATTGTTCTTCTGCATTTTTGTATCCCTGACAGTCAGATCGACAGAAAGTTATTAACAAAACAGAGTAGGTTCTTCACTGAAAATTATATCATACTCTGTCTACTCTTTAAACAGCTTTATGGTAAGTGAAACACCATGGCAACAGCTTTCTTACTTGGATCCGACGGCGTTTTGCTTCGGTCGAAACTGACAGAACGGCAGTTTTAGGGGTGGGCTATCTTCCCAAAATTTCATATCACAATGTCCAAGATGGACATTTTGACATTCTGTGTGAAATGAATGAAATGAAAACCGAAACTAAATTTTGATTCATTGCACAGTCAACACGCGTGAAAGTCACATTCGAGACATGATATAATTTGGCCAGTCAGCTCAGACATCTAGTAGGCAGTAATTGCTGTATTTTAACATTATTACGAGGACATAAAAGATAACGATCTAGATCTATGATTCGCTTGAAATGTAGATAGTGGACGTCTTCAAGATTGATCACGATATAAAATTGTCAGATCGCCCACTCCTAGCCAGTTTCTTTGTTTTTCCCCTGTGTTTGGCCTAAAACACTGTGTTCACGGTCATTCAGTTTGAAATGTTGACTACAACCACAGAGGTTTTTCAGATTTTCTGTTGCGCCATTCTCTCCATATTTACGATTCTTTAAAAGTAACTCACTCCCGCTAATAGTTTTCTGTATGAATTCTTGCACTTTGGAACATTACAAGTCGAAACCATTATGACTAAAAACTTGTTAAGAATAATTTCCTACTAAAGCAAGGCGATATTTGACTCTGGCAAGCGTATCCAATAGGAGCAGACTGGCAGTGGCCTTGGACTGCAACATGTGACAACAGGCAACATCAGTGTTGAAGTTTTCCTACCTATTTGGCAAAAGGGAAGACAACAGCCCATTTTCTCTGTTTTCTATAGTCAGGTAGCACCGGTTTCATTTCTTTTTTTTGCCTTTCTACTGCATAGGCAGCCAAGTTTGAAAGCTGAAAGTTTGAAAGTTGAAAGCCCATTTTGCCAGCATTGAAGTAACCCTTTAATGGACCCTTTTTTAACATAGCCAGTAAGCATAGGCTGTGTCCGAAATCGCCCCCTATACCCTTAAATAGGGCACTATTTGAGGGAACAGCCATTTGTAGTGGTGTCCATAGTGGACGTTATCGAGTGCACTCATTCAATCCCATGCATCATGCGCATCGCCACAATAGGGAGTGTACAACCGATGTATGCTAAATGGTTAGAGAATACCCATAATGCACTGTGTGAGTCGCGCGCCGAATGAATTTCTGCGTCTGACCAGAAGATGGCGCCTGTATAAATTCCTTTTTAATTGATTATTAAATTGTTTAATTAAGGTTTATACATGCTAGTTTGCATGACAGAGTTGAAGATAATTTTTTTTTATTACTACTGGAGCTGCCAGTTTGCTAAGTTTTAACGATTATTAAAGGGGGGGTATCACACACAGTTTCTGTCAATCTCATGTTAATCTTGAGTACCTATAGAATAGTATAGCATCCTACATATTGCCGAAAAGTCTTTAGTTTTATCATATTTGTAAAAGATACATACGCTGTACCGAGTCTTTCCGAAAACGGCCGAGTGCCTGGAGGCGTGCCGTGTGAGCGGAGCTAAAGAGTGACGAGCACGCCCAGCTTTTGCGTAGCGATCGTCTGCAAGCTATCAATGGTCAGCAAAACAACTATTTAAACACACACAATACACCATCGCATTATCCATGGATAACTTTTGAATCACTATACGGAATATAGCGTATAGTGAATGATGAATAATGAATTTATGAATTCACTACGTTCGTGTTGTTTACATTATATGCACTTAGGCGCCTATTGCCAACAAAACAGACATTTGAAGCAGTTTTACTCACCACTTGCGACTCATGCCTGGGAACATTATCGCTGTGACCGCTCCATCTTTCAGTTTCAAACGATCTGTAAAATCAGCGTAGAACTGGGCCTTGTTTATGAAACCATAAGCGCCGATCCTGAGGGCTCGAGCAGCCACAGAAAAACACGAGATATTCTCCATTCATTTTAACCAATAAAAAAGTGATTGCAACTATCAGTTTCTATGGTTATTTTAATAACAGATATCGAGAGCGCATCAATGTAATGCGTGAGCACAAATCTCTCAGCTCCACTGAACACTGGTTTCTTTGGGAAGCAAGGTTACCTTTCCCTCACAACCAAAAACACACTTCTTTGGTGACATTGTTGATTTCGTGGTCTAAAAACAAAGTGACAAACCTTTCTCGAGCAAGTCCTGTGCAGGGTTGCCGATGACTTCCGTAAACCCAAATGAAGCACGTTGATGGGCTTGCTCTTGCTCTCTCGCTCTGGTTGACATGTGCGCGCGTGCTCTTCCGGGAGAAGTGCCCGTACAAGGAATTCCGACCTTTCTGATGTCACACAGGCACATACTCGAAAAAAAGATCCCGAAATTTAAGAGGATTTGGAAGAGTATTTTTGGCACAGAAATACTCCGTCATACGTCCAACTCGTGTTTTGAAACTTTGGCCATGTTTAGCATGAGAATTCAACTCTTTAACAGTGTAAATAAGTCAGAATGCTTGAAATAGCATTATACCCCCCCTTTAAACAGCAAGCACAAACTATGCAAAAGCAGCAGCCCTTCCGGTGCACTCTGTGTCTGAATTCACTCACTCGTTTTCATTCACTCCTTCAAGTGGACTATATTAGTGGACTAATGTTGGCTATCAACACAGCTTGAACACAGCTATCGTTATGTCCAAGCCATAATTTGCTACCTGCTAATCAGTTGCAGGTGTTATTAGGGGACATTCTCATTTTATAGAGAATTTGATTGGACAAAAACTGATGTAGTGCAGGATGAGTCATCGACCTTATTAGTCTGTTTTCCAGAAGAGAAAGACTGTAAATTTTTAGTCTACTAAAAGCTAATTTTGTCAACATGAAGATATATGCACTAGCACATAAATTTCCTCAAAGCTAACACACATTAACTAAAAGCCACCAAAAATTCCAATTTTGATTTTATGGTGTCTTTAAAGGATATCATTTTTATAAGCCAATGGGAACCATTTGTTTTGAACTCGGCACAAACATGGCCTCACAAGAAGAGCAACAAATCTAAACAATTATTGAAAAGGTTTGAAGACATGGAAATCTTTGAAATGCATCTGCACAAATAAGATAATAGCATGTTTATAGTTTGCATGTGTTTTGATGTGTTTTGTCTGTGGTGGGGTGACATTTAAGCGTAGAAATTAAAAAAAATTATCCGCTAAATCCACTAGTACTCCCTGGACACATTAAAAAAAGTGTGTTACATCAACAACTCATGTGTCTTGTGTAAGCCGCCTGGCCGTCCGTGATTCAGGGATGTATCTTTGGTCTGGAAGAGGCCTGGGATTAAAGGGTTTGTTTTGATTGCTTAACTTCTGCTTTTGCTTTTCTTATTATTTGACTGGGTTGTTTTGGAGTGGCGTCTGGGTTAGCTTGGTAGTTCAAAGACGTTCCTCTGCAAATATTCACTCATTCTCAGCTGTTTGTGATGATATTTAGTCAACGAATAGTACATTTCATTCTTTGCTTTTGTTTGTGTTGTTTTCCCCCTGCTTTAACCTCATCATGGTTTTGATGTAGGAGTAAAATGTGTCATCCCTTTAATCTAGCAAACTGCATCATTTTTGACCATCTTTTTAAAAAGTGGACGTTTTTACAGCTGTCTGTGATTGTGAGATTCATATGGGGGGGAAATGTGATTTTTTTTTTTTTTGCATGAGGTAAAAAATGTAAATTATTCTATTCTGTTCTATGCTGTTCTATTATAAAAGGCTGACAATTGTTTTCACTACAATATTCTGAATTTTAAAAATATTTTTGTCTGCCAAAGATTTGGGTTTTTCACAATTTATATTCATTTTTTTAATTTAAATTTAGAAAGTGTCTTCCATCAGAGCTACACAGGATTCTGGGTAAATTGAGAATCACAATTTTTTTTTTGTTTCAAATAGAGATCACGATTCTGAACAGACTAAATAAAATAAAATAACTAAATAAAATAACTAAATAAAATAACGTAAATTACTAACAAAATCTGACAAAATATTAATTGCTGCTGTAATGTTTAATTTAATTAAATGTTTAATTAATTAGAATGAATATTTTAACAAAAATTGGTTTGAATGAATTCAGTGACTCATAAATACTTCACTTGTGTTATTACTGAATGAATCGGCGTTTTTGAACGAATCTCTTTAATGAATGATTCAATGACAAATACATTTTTGACAGTCACTTGTCGCCAACTAGTGGTGTAACAATGTAATCGATACAATCGTTTTTAGAAGCGCCATGTTATTTTCAAAAGGGGATTTGCTCTATTTTGATCGCTACTGTAGACATCAGTGTTTATATCTGAACTATAATTTTTTATCCTGTACTTCTGTTATAATATGAATTATTGTAAGAAAGAAATAACGATACTGTGTGGTTGAAAAGACTGTGAAGCTGTTTCATACCTAAACATGACAACTGCTCTCTCTGGGTCAAAATTATAATATAATATAATATTACAAATATATGTGGCCATCTTATACAGCTGCCTGTGATTGAAAGATTCACAATATTTTGTTATGGTAGAAATGTGTATTTGCTAGAAAATTACATTTTAATATCAGAATTACAAAAGTGTTTCTCTACATCCATCTTTGGTTTATGAAAATGTAAATATATTATCTACATTATAATGTAAATATATAATCTACATATTTAATTGTAAATGTTAATGGTCCACCTATTCCTCAACTTGCCTCTTGACCTGACACAATTTACTCCCTAACATAATTTTTACACTCGCGCTTTGACAAGACACAGAAACCCATATCCATGATAAACCTTAACCGACCGGCAAATAAATCCTGCCAGCTATTGCCAAAGCAATGTTTGGCATGTACTACACATACAAATATTTAACAGAAATGCCAACTAAAATAATTTCTGAGATAAAATATGCCACAATATTTTTTCTTGAAGCACTCACGATGAGAACGCATTCCTGGATGTGTAATATTTCGGTTCTTAGTGTGAAGAAGAAATTTGATGGTCTTACTGTTAAAGTTCAATCAACATTTTTACAAATTTTTGCCCAAATAAAGACAGCATCTCTTTCTTAAATGGTTTAAACCAGTAATGCTCTTGTGAAGTGTGTTTGGTGAGCAGTAATGGCCAGCAGGGGACACTCTTGCATTTGCTCTGAGTGTTTGGAGTGTGCTGAGAATTCAGGTCTGCAACTTCCTGAGGCATTGAGGGGCATGTTCTCACACCCTCCACAAATATTTGGGATTAGTGGTCAACTAATATTGAAAACAATGTATGATGTTAAATTTGTTCCCACCCCCAATCCTGAATATATCCTTTTGACCTTGTGAGAGTCATGAATTTTGTTTCATTATATCTACCACAGTGATCAGCTATTTTTTTTTTGCCAAATATCAAATGTTGTAATATAATATAAGACTAATTTGCAAGAGTCCACCTTCCAAAAATGTATAGGCAGCTACATATTTTCATGTGTAAAGACATTTATACTGTGTGAGAAATATTGTAAGAGTGATATTATGAGGACAACATGTTTCCAAAGTTAAATAATTGGCATTTATATTCTTGCTGCACTAAAGCTAATGCAAATTATTCAAATATAATCTGGAAAAAAATTAAGTAAATAATTAAAGAATTTTGTGGATCCTTTTTATCCATTATTCGCAGTGTTATTTTAGTATTATTAATATATCTGCTTTTATTTTTATTTTCATTTTTATTTTAGTTTAAGTTTTAGTATTTTTTATGTATTTTTGTAATTCTTATTTTTTTCTTATTTCTATTTAGCTTTATTTTTTGTTTCCGTAATTTTAGCACTTATTTTATTTCCATTAATTGCCAAGGCAACATTTCCAATTTTCGTTTCTCAAAGAAAAAAAAAAATCATATTTTACAAACCCGATTCCAAAAAAGTTGGGACACTGTACAAATTGTGAATAAAAAAGGAATGCAATAATTTATAAATCTCATAAACTTATATTTTATTCACAATAGAATATAGATAACATATCAAATGTTGAAAGTGAGACATTTTGAAATGTCATGCCAAATAATGGCTCATTTTGGATTTCATGAGAGCTACACATTCCAAAAAAGTTGGGACAGGTAGCAGTAAGAGGCCGTAAAAGTTAAATGTACATATAAGGAACAGCTGGAGGACCAATTTGCAACTTATTAGGTCAATTGGCAACATGATTGGGTATAAAAAGAGCCTCTCAGAGTGGCAGTGTCTCTCAGAAGTGAAGATGGGCAGAGGATCACCAATTCCCCCAATGCTGCGGCGAAAAATAGTGGAGCAATATCAGAAAGGAGTTTCTCAGAGAAAAATTGCAAAGAGTTTGAAGTTATCATCATCTACAGTGCATAATATCATCCAAAGATTCAGAGAATCTGGAACAATCTCTGTGCGTAAGGGTCAAGGCCGGAAAACCATACTGGATGCCCATGATCTTTGGACCCTTAGACGGCACTGCATCACATACAGGAATGCTACTGTAATGGAAATCACAACATGGGCTCAGGAATACTTCCAGAAAACATTGTCGGTGAACACAATCCACCGTGCCATTCGCCGTTGCCGACTCTATAGGTCAAAAAAGAAGCCATATCTAAACATGATCCAGAAGCGCAGGTGTTTTCTCTGGGCCAAGGCTCATTTAAAATGGACTGTGGCAAAGTGGAAAACTGTTCTGTGGTCAGACGAATCAAAATTTGAAGTTCTTTTTGGAAAACTGGGACGCCATGTCATCCGGACTAAAGAGGACAAGGACAACCCAAGTTGTTATCAGCGCTCAGTTCAGAAGCCTGCATCTCTGATGGTATGGGGTTGCATGAGTGCGTGTGGCATGGGCAGCTTACACATCTGGAAAGGCACCATCAATGCTGAAAGGTATATCCAAGTTCTAGAACAACATATGCTCCCATCCAGACGTCGTCTCTTTCAGGGAAGACCTTGCATTTTCCAACATGACAATGCCAGACCACATACTGCATCAATTACAACATCATGGCTGCGTAGAAGAATGATCCGGGTACTGAAATGGCCAGCCTGCAGTCCAGATCTTTCACCCATAGAAAACATTTGGCGCATCATAAAGAGGAAGATGTGACAAAGAAGACCTAAGACAGTTGAGCAACTAGAAGCCTGTATTAGACAAAAATGGGACAACATTCCTATTCCTAAACTTGAGCAACTTGTCTCCTCAGTCCCCAGATGTTTGCAGACTGTTATAAAAAGAAGAGGGGATGCCACACAGTGGTAAACATGGCCTTGTCCCAACTTTTTTGAGATGTGTTGATGCCATGAAATTTAAAATCAACTTATTTTTCCCCTAAAATGATACATTTTCTCAGTTTAAACATTTGATATGTCATCTGTTGTATTCTGAATAAAATATTGAAATTTGAAACTTCCACATCATTGCATTCCTTTTTTATTCACAATTTGTACAGTGTCCCAACTTTTTTGGAATCGGGTTTGTATTTTATTTCGTCCTTATGTCAGTTACCGAAAATTATTTTTAATTATTTTAGCTTTAGTTAACAATAACAACAATGATTATTTAGACAATAAAAATAGAAGAGAAATATTTTCATTTAAAAAGCTTAAAAAGCATAAATAAGCCACTTTACAGGCCATAATGCCATAAAACCCCCAGTTAGTGAGCTGAAGGTGACAGTGGCAAAGTAAAATTTCTTAAAAAGACACAAAACACTAAAAAATACATTTTAATCTATAGAATAAAATAATTGTGATTAATTTCACAATTTCCAACCAGTATTTAGAAAGCAATTGACTTCAAATTGACTAAATGTGTTACAGTTGTTGAAATATATTTAATTGATATTAACACTTATTGCATGGGCCTTCTAGCACCTCCTTTGTGGCCCCTGTTGGTCCCCGGACCCCAGTTTCAAAACCCCTGGCCTAGATTAGTTCAGAAGCATCATGCTCAGATACATAAAATATAAGTTGTTATGTGTTTTTTTTTCTTTAGTCATGTTTTATCCCATTCAAGGCCCCAAAAGATCTGTTGGTCCACATCAAAAAATAGTCTGTGATTAGTTTCCATAGAGTTATTCATATTCAGCATCCTCTCATTTTGACAAAAAGCTTCATAGTTACACAACTCTTATAAATTGCAGTGGCAAGTTACCTGTTAACAAGCGAATACTGTGTACATTTGGAAAAACGTTTTTGTAATGGCAACTTACATCTTTTTCTTTTCTTCATAGAGGACTATCCAACAGGAACATGGCTTGGTGACGAGAACAACCCTGAGATGCGCGTACGCTGCCCAGTATCTCAAGCAGACATGTTGCACATTAGCACCAACTGTCGCACGGCAGAGAAAATGGCCCTGACTCTGCTGGACTACCTGTTCCACCGTGAGGTGCAGGCCGTCTCCAACCTTTCCGGCCAGGGCAAGCATGGCAAAAAACAGCTGGACCCTCTCATGATCTACGGCATTCGATGTAAGTCCAATAAAAGACCCCCCATAAGAACAAAATAAGTATGATTTACAGTCTGTTGATCGAATAATTAATAATTAATTAATAATTAATTCTTTATGCTGTTGTATGAGAAGCCAGTCAAAAACTACACTGATTTAGGTCTTTTGTGCCTTACTTACAACATACTGTGTGTAAGTTGTAAGCTATATGTGTTTGATTCAGTAAAAAGAACTGGCTCGTAAGAGTCATTAACTTAAGAATAATGTTAAACTGACTGCACTGTATGATTTTGATTCACTAATAAGAATCAGTTCATCAGGGTCATTTGTTTGGGAATCTGATTACACTGATAGCATTGTATGGTTTTGATTCACTAAAAAGAACTCAGTTCATAAGAGTCGTTTATTTGGGAATCAGATCACTACGGTTGCCGAGAGAGCTCAACTTGCTGCAACTGAAGAAAACACATACAAATAGAAAAAACACCAGCAAATTAAGAAAACATGCTGCAAACACTCACAATGCATCCAAATACAGAAACGCGTTAAAAATACTCACAAAGCAACCAAATACAGAAATGCTACTAATAGCACAGACCACAATGGAAAACCTTAAATAAACATACAACTGACAAAGTTTAGTGAAGACGCAAGGCTCACCGCTCGCGCGCCGTCTCTGTGTGTTGACTCTGCGTTCACCTCCGTGTTGCTTCCACGCCACTGACTGGACAGGGCGGAGTCATGTGGCTACACACGCGATAGTATGTTTTTAAGGGGAAAGTATTAACAGGATTAAAAAAACAAAATAACCGGGAAAATTACGTCCGTTAGAGGTTCTTAATTTCAGTTTCGATTACTTTTCGATTAATTGTCCAACCCTAATTTGGATGCTTTGTGAGTATTTGCAGTGCGTGTCTGTATTTGGTTGCGTTGTGAGTATTTGCAGCGCGTTTCTGTATTTGGTTGCGTTGTGAGTATTTGCAGCGTTTCTCTGTATTTGGTTGCGTTGTGAGTATTTGCAGCGTGTTTCTGTATTTGGTTGCGTTGTGAGTATTTGCGACGTGTTTTTGTATTTGGTTGCGATGTGAGTATTTGCAGCGCGTTTCTGTATTTGGTTGCGTTGTGAGTATTTGCGGTGTGTTTTTTCTGTATTTGGTTGCGCCGTGAGTATTTGCGGTGCGTTTTTTCTGTATTTGGTTGCGTTGTGAGTATTTGCAGTGCGTTTTTTCTGTATTTGGATGCGTTGTGGTTGCGTTGTGAGTATTTGCAGCGCGTTTCTGTATTTGGTTGCGTTGTGAGTATTTGCAGTGCGTTTCTGTATTTGGTTGCGTTGTGAGTTTTTGCAGCTTGTTTCTGTATTTGATCGCGTTGTGAGTATATGCAGTGTGTTTCTGTATTTGGTTGCATTGTGAGTATTTGCAGCGCGTTTCTGTATTTCTGTATTTGCAGCACATTTCTGTATTTGGTTGTGTTGTGAGTATTTGCAGCGCATTTCTATATTTGGTTGCGTTGTGAGTATTTGCAGCACATTTCTGTATTTGGTTGTGTTGTGAGTATTTGCAGCGTGTTTCTGTATTTCTGTATTTGGTTGCGTTGTGAGTATTTGCAGCATGTGTTATCAGACTGATGAAGATGTTTTCTTAATTTGCTGGTGTTTTTTTCTATTTGCATGTGTTTTTTTCAGTTGCAGCGCGTTGAGCTCTCTTGGCCACCGTAGATTACACTGATTGGCTGCATCCGAAATTGCATACGCTCTTGAGTAGGTACTTATATTGAATAAGCAATTACTTCATGGCTATATTCGCCATGTTGTCATTATCATGTGACCTACCAGCGTCAGTTGCGTCACTTGCGTCACTTCACTGTCATTCATAAATCCTCTCCCGTGGCCTCATGGGATAGTAAAGTGTCCATCATATGCACACTTCAGAATCTCGTCGGAAGTACTAGGTCATCTGGGTACCTTTTGCCTACTCTTTTATGAATACTGTGAATTCATACTTTTTTTTGTCACATACTGTTTTTGCCTACTATATAGTAGGGAAGTATGTGATTTCAGATGCAGCCATTGCTTGTATGAATTTGATTCACTTAAAAAAAAAAAACAGTTCATAAGAGTCATTAGTGCAGGTATCGGACCACACTTGTCACTGCTGATTCCTGGCTCATAAGATTCATTCATTTGAGAATCAGGTTAAAATGATTGCACTGTGTGGCTTTGAAAAGAGCCATTTCATAAGAGTCATTTTGTTTGTCTGATTGCACTGATAGCACTGTATTGTTTTGATCCACTAAAAGAACTGGCTCATAAGATTCATTTGTTTAGGATTCGGACCACAATAGTTTTGCAGAATGTTTTTAATTCAGTGAAAAGAATCGAAAATCATTCAGGTTTTGTTTTTGGTAATTAACTAGTTTTGAAGCCTATCTGTTCCAAACCCTGTATGTGACAAATCAGGTCTTTGATCATATCAGTTCAGTTTATGTGAGTCAGTTTAATTCATCTCAGTTTTGTCCTGTCTAATTCAAATCATTTCAGTTCTCAAGTAGCTCATCTGCGGTTCTGCCTCATCGTCGACACTTATTTTCCCCACATGAACTAATTAGAAGCATCTCTAACCGCTCCTCTCATTCACAACAAATCTTCTGTCATGTCAATATGTAGGTCATTTCCTGCAACAAGCCATAAGTAACATCGAGGAATGAGCTGGTATGGACAAATTATGTATACGAGGAATGTCACGTGCAGTTTTGCACGAACAAACCCTACTTGACAGTGGCTAATGTGAATGAACTCTTCCGTAAATGGATGATGCTCTGTCCTAGAGCTGCTTAGAGCTGTTTGCTTGCATGTTTATTTCTGCTACAAAGTGCAAAGAGTTTATTTGTTTGCAGCGTAATCGCATGACTAAATATTACGTCAGTGTTTCTTTCCTCCCTTATTTCCTGACAGATTATATCATGGCTACAGTGTTTTGAATGTCAATGTTTAGGTCAGTTGGCTAATTTCTTTTGTAGACATTACTATACCTTATTTTTGAGCATGTGCGCTAATTGCTAAAAATAAGAACTAGACAAAATTCTATATATTTAACAAGCAGCTTTGTTCTAAACACATTGCAAAGTTTTGCAAAGGTTGCTAACTGCTAAAATATGAATCTGAAATATTTTTTTTATATTTAAGCAGCAGCATTTCATCTTTGTTTGCGCACTTGCATACAATACCATGCTAACCGCATATGTGCTAACTGCTAGAAAATTAATTCGAAAAACTTTTCTCAGATATTCTCAATGTTTTTATGAATTGGCCATTTTATAAGCAAACATTACTATATCATATTTTTTTGTGCTGCTAACTGCTAAAAACAAGATCTTGACAAAATTCTGTATATTTAATAAGCAATTGCGTTTTCGTCAAACTACCTTTGTTTGCACACATTACAAAGTTTTCAAACATGGTTGGTAATTGCTATAATATGAATCTGAAAGATTTTTTAAATATTTGTTAAGCAGCAACGTTTCTTTTTTGTTTGTTTGCACACTTTACAATACCATGCTAAGTACATGTGTGCTAACTGTTAGAACATGAATTCGAAAATCTTGTCTATATTTAATAAGCAGCAACTATTCATTTGCATTTGTTATCATGTTTTTAAGCATGTATGCTAACTGCTAGACCATGGATCCTAAAATTACGTAAGTGTTTCGTCCCTTATATTTGAAAACACAATATACACAAGATACTGTAACATGACAGGGTTTATTGTGTTTCGTCTGAATGCAAGTCATTTATGATGTACGAAAAAAGAGCTACAGTAGGCTCCCCGATTGTAGCAACTTCCATTTATATTAGATATTTTGCACCAATTTCCCAGGAAGTGACGATTTTGCACCCACATATAAACATTGGAAGGAAACGGTGCTTAATTCACAAATGTTTTATGTGATATTCCATTTTTGCAGTTAAATTCACAACTTTGGATGGAAACATATCTAGTGTTAGTATTTTGTCCCTTATTTCCTGACTGATTGTGTCATAGTATCAATGTTGTGAATGTCTCTGTCTATGTGCAACCAGGTCACCTGTTCCACAAGTTCGCCATTACCGAGTCCGACTGGTACCGTATCAAGCAGAGCATTGATTCCAAGTGTCGAACCGCTTGGCGTCGGAAGCAGCGGGGACAGAGTTTGGCCGTCAAGAGTTTCTCACGACGGACCCCCGCATCGCAGAACAGCTCAGGTATGGACTCCTGCACCCTTTCCCACCAATTTTGTCTCTTGCGAAACTTACGAGCCCTGTTTCTCTTTGATTTTGATGCTAAGTGTCTAGGCCCAGCTGGTATGTGTTCAATTGAACATAAACATATGCTGTGAGTGAGTGTGTGTTTCGAGAGAGAATACACAGTTGTTGTACCATGTGCTAGTTTGACATCGAATTAGCTATGTATATAACATTGCGTCCATTTGCGCAAAAGTCGTGTACATTGCGCGCACATGTACCCCCATGTGTTTATTTGCACGCTTATGTTTGTGTGCAAGAGAAAAACTCTGTGACTGATGTTTCCTCAACTAACAGATGGTTCTAATCTCAGGACAACGCCTCACGTCCTGTCCCTTCCTCTCAGAGATTCACAGGCCTTCACCTTTGACCCATTTCGGACTAACACAAATATCCTGTATTGATTCACCACAATGGTCCATACACTTACGATTGCTTCACCTCCTTCTGTTGTCCATGTCCAGCTGGAATAGGCCTCCCTGCATTGTAGATTAAACTATTAGCTTAAGAACAAGCCAACTGGTGCTCAGCCTTCTTTCAAACCAGATTTGGAGCGGGAGGAACATGTGGACTGTTGCAATGCAAGGAACAAAGTGTTTCCGTCTGACAACAAAAATATCTCATTTTTGATGTGCAGGCATAGAGAAAATAAGCTGGACACCCTGCCATAGCTGGCAAAATTCTGTATATATTTTGAAAAATGCTTTTGCTTTTTGCATTTTTAAAGGGTTAATTCATCCAAAAGTGAAAATTCACCCTCACCCTCATTTACTCACCCTCATGTCGTTCCAAACCCGTAAGACTTTCGTTCATCTTTGGAACACAAATTAAGATATTTTGAATAAAATCTGTGTGATTTCTGTTCCTCCATAGACAGCTACGCAACTACCACTTTGATGCTTCAAAAAGTTCATAAAGAGATCGTAAAACTAATCCATATGAATTGAGTGATTTTGTCTGAAAAGACATGATCGCTTTACATGATGAACAGATTTAATTTAGACTTTTATTCACATATAAACATTTATCAACTCACACATCAGTTACGGTAAACGGAAGCTCAAGCATGTTTGCTTGATGCTTCTGTTTATGTTCGCTGATCAGTGTTTATATGTTGCCACTTATTTACTAAGTAGCAACATTTTGGTTAAATGACCATGTTTGTTCACATATATTACCCTGTTTTATGCATTTACATTTGCAAACATTACCATATTTTTTAATGTGTGCTAACTGTTAAAAAGAAGAACTCTACAAAATTCTGTATTTTACTGGGCAGCTGCATTTTTTTTTGTTCAGACATTACCACATATTCAAAGATGGTAGCTAACTGCTAGAATATGAATCTGAAAAAAAAAAAAAAAAAAAAATTTAAGCAGCAATGTATGGTTAAAATTACTGTCTTTGCACACTTTACAATACCATGCTGACTGCAAAAACAGACTTTTTTTTTTTTTTTTTTTAAAAACTTAAGAAGCTGTGTTTTGGTCAAGTGACCATTTTCGTTTCCAGACTATACCAAATTTCTAAGCATGTATGCTAACCGCTAATCCATGGATCTGACAAAATTCTGTATTTATTTTCTTTAACTGTCTCTTGCTTGTCAAACAACAATATTCACACAGTGTACGATGATTGTTTTTGTAGAATTATCAAAGCTGGTTTATTAAAAAACATTTGTTAACATTACCATACCATGTTCGTTAGCATGTGTGCTAACTGCCAGGCTACAAATCCCATAGATATGTATATGTAGATGCCACATTCGACTGCCTCAGACAAGTTGATGCGTCCGCCATCTTGGAACGGTTAACATGACGCTGTTCATCACTCACACTGAAAAATCAATGAATTTTCATTGACAATGTCACAGCATTGGGCAGCCCATTGCTGTAAAAACCACCAAGCTATAAAATCCTGATGAAATGGGATAACCTTCCAGATGTGTTGTGTATGTTTTTTTAACTCAATATGCAATATCCATATGCAGAGTTATCACATTAACGATAAACTAAAATCTGTGAAAATCATCTGCTAATGTCTATTGCAGATATAGATATTCATACATGTGAATAACTAGGTTACAGATGCACAATCAACTTGTTCTCGAATGTTCATGGACCGGATTTGACCATTCCAAAATGGTGAACAGCTTACGTATAGCAGCCCATTGGAAACAGACACTAATGAGGCATCTATGTAATATATTTATATATATATATATATATATATATATATAGAGAGAGAGAGAGAGAGAGATATTACAAATCCAACAAAATTCTGTGTTTAAAAAGCTGCAGCATTTTCATCAAACAGCCATCTTTAGATAAATAATCATACCATGTGTTTAATTGTCATCGTAGAATCATCAAATACAGTTGTTTTTGTTTTATTTAGGCATTGCTAAGCCGATAGTGGTCTGGAGACCTTTCAGATGCATAAAATTGAATCCGGTTTGCTTTTCAGCAGCAACCTAGGAAAGACCCAATATAGTCTCCGATCATATTCTGCCTGGGGAAACTAACGGCAGTGTCACATTTTGTGCCTTTTCCTCGAAGAAACGTTAGCCTGCTAATATGCCCTTCGCAATGATTTAAAATCACTTCAACTTTGTAAATGAATACCCGCACCATTTTTCCAGAGACAACTTGACGACCTTTAATCAGAAATGCGGTGAGCGTATGTTTTAAGCGCCTAGGCTGTTGTAGCATGTCAGCAATACTCATTGTTTAGACTAAGGGGTTGCGTTTACGTACAGTTTTAGGGCACGAGTGTGTTTGGGCTGCTAGGTCGAGAGCCCTTGTTGTGTATTTTGAGATCATTTACGCTGTATAAACACGCTCTAATCTGGCAGATGCACTGGATCACGTCCAAGAGCAGTCGGAAGGGATTTTCCTCAAGTTCAGGGTGTGTGTATGTGAACTCTTTCTCTTCTCTCCGTCTGTGAGAACCTTGTTTATCGTATGTTCTCTTCTACAGTTGTTTGGGTTTGCACATGTTCACATTCATACAAATTTTGCAGAGGACGTGACCTGCGGCTGTGTATGCAAAAGAGCGTTTGTCTGATAACACCGAAATCCAAGATTCATCATGACAAAAAACAGACTGTGGTCTCTCTCTCTCTCTCTCTCTCTCTCTCTATCTCTCTCTCTCTCTCTTTATCTTCATCTTACTTAAGCGTGTGTGTGTGTGTGTGTGTGTGTTTGGCAGTTGCAGTTGAGCATCTTCTGTTATTGAAACCAGTTGTTTGACACGATTTGACCCAGTCTCTAGTTTCTGGTTTGACCCACATAGTTGGACTGTGTTATAAACTTGTTTATGTGTGTCCTCGAACAGATGGAGTCTCGGCCACAGAGACGTCGGCTATCGAGACCTCTACCCAGCAGGCCTTGCACTACGCTCTGGCTGGAGCCACACAACAAGTTCAGATCCACCGTATTGGAGAAGACGGACAGGTGCAAGTTGTGAGTATCTTTATGTCATAATCCAAAAGTCCAACTCACACAAATATATATATATATATATATGACTTAAGTCATACAGATTGTTGTCAAAAATGTGGTTTTACTATCCATCCAGTCAGTCATTCTGTCTGTTGTTCGTTCTGCTTGTCCGCTTTTCTGTCTGTCTGTCTGTCTGTCTGTCTATCTATCTATCTATCTATCTATCTATCTATCTATCTGTCGTTCTGCTTGTCTGTCTGTCTGTCTGCTTATCTATCTATCTGTCTGTCTATCTGTCTGTCTGCTTGTCTATCTATCTATATTAATGTAATATCATATCTATCTATCTATATTAATGTAATATCATAGATGGCGACGTCTATAAAACTGAAAAGTCTTATCACTTTTGACACAACAAGAGTCTAATCGAGCTGCAAGTTCATACATCAAATCTTCATTTACTGACAGTAGGTTTTTTTTTTTTTTTACAAAAAAATGTAACTTTTGTAACCCAAAGCGTCTCGGTTGAATGGTAACCCTCGTTCCCTGAAGGAGGGAATGGAGACATACGTCAGTGTTGACCGACGAATTGGGATATCGCTAGAGAGCCCTATCAGCTTCGAGTAAACTACAACAAGCCAATGGAATTGGCATGCGATATTTGCATAATGCGCACCGCCCCCGCCAGGTGGTATAAATGGGGAAGCAAATGCAATCGCACTCTGTTTTTCGCTGAGGAGACAACCTAGGTCTGCACTGCAGCGAGGGCACAGGAACTGTGGCGACGGGACGTACGTTTCCGTTCCCTCCTTCAGGGAACGAGGGTTACATACGTAACCGAGATGTTCCCTTTCAGTCGGTCACGTTCAACGTACGTCAGTAGTGACTGACGAATTGGGATCCCAAATAAAACGCCACAGTTACAGACCCCTTCCAGCGCCCAGCGCAAGCTCTAGCCACCCGGCGCACCGGGGGGCGGAGAAGGGGGCGAGCTTACACTGAGAGAGTCTACTGCTGTTCCGCAAGACCCACTACAGTAAGACTTAGACAGCGAGGCCACAACCTACCCTGCAGGGGAGGAATTTGCGTGGAGATACACATATGGACTGGCCGTGGGCAGTACGCATATGGAGTCCCTGGGATGGCTCCAGCCTAGAGATAGGGGGAGACTCATCTGACAGGTGACAGCAGAGCTGGCTCTGCTAAGGGAAAGACATGGGCTCATCGTGGGGAGTTGACCGTGGACAATACACATATTGGACCACTCACGTGGAGGGGTCACGACATATGGCACCCAGCCAAACATCAACGTCGGTGACGGACATTTGGCCTGGCATCAGACAGTCCGCAATGTCCGAGCCGCAAGGGGAGGCGGAGGAGCTCGACAGGGTTCGCCAAGTGGGAACTCTACTGGAGTAATGAATGCACGTATCCGGCCCAGGGGGCGGGAATGGCATTGCAAGCCGACACTAGAACGCGTTCTTCGCGTTTACCGGCTACTGGAAGCGAGTACACGGGAAGATACTGGTTCCACACGAAGGCTATAGAATCTAGCGAACGTGTTGGGTGTCGCCCAGCCCACAGCTCTACAGATATCTGTCAGCGAGGCGCTGTGCGCCAGCGCCCAGGAAGAGGCAACTCCTCTAGTGGAGTGAGCTCTTAACCCGAGCGGGCAAGGCACGCCTTGGGACTGATAAGCCAAGGTGATGGCGTCCACTATCCAGTGGGCCATCCTCTGCTTGGAGACAGCCTTTCCCTTTTTCTGGCCTCCGTAACAGACAAAGAGCTGATCTGAGGTCCTTAAGCATCGCGTTCTATCCAAGTACAGGCGCAGAGCGTGGACGGGACAGAGCAAAGCCAGGGCTAGGTCTGCCTCCTCCGAAGGCAGCGCTTGCAGGTTCACTACCTGATCTCTGAAGGGAGTGGTAGGAACCTTGAGCACATATCCAGGCCGGGGTCTCAGGATAATGTGAGAGTCACTGGGCCTGAATTCCAGGCACGATTCGTCAACCAAAAATGCGTGCAGGTCCCCTACCCTATTCACCGAGGCCAATGCAACCAGGAGGACGGTCTTAAGGGACAGTACTTTTAACTCAGCTGATTGCAAAGGCTTGAAGGGATGACCCCGGAGAGATGTAAGTACCAGGGAGAGATCCCAAGAGGGTATAGAGGAAGGGCGAGGCGAATTCAGTCTCCTCGCCCCCCTCAGGAACCTGACGATCAGGTCGTGCTTCCCCAACGACTTACCTTCAACTGCATCGTGATGTGCGGCAATAGCGGCAACATACACCTTGAGGGTGGTAGGAGACAGCCTTCGCTCCAAGCACTCTTGCAGGAAGGAAAGCACAGACCTGATCGAACATGATCGGGGGTCCTCTCGGTGAGAGGAACACCATCTGACGAACAGGTTCCACTTCAACGCATAGAGGTTCCTAGTGGAAGGAGCTCTAGCGGAAGTGATAGTGTCTACAACCGACTGGGGGAGATCACTTAGAACCTCGGCGCCCCGTCCAGGGACCACACATGGAGTTTCCACAGGTCGGGACGCGGGTGCCAGAGAGTCAGAAGGTCCTTCCTCAGTGAGGGTGCGACGGCAGTTCGGTGTCACGGGGACACGGAACGTACCGCGCTGCCACGCCCATCTCGGGACCCGGCCGTGAAGCCAGTGTTGAAGCGGCCTCATATGAAGCAATCCGAGCGGCGTGACTGTGGCTGCAGATGCCATATGCCCCAGGAGCCTCTGAAAAAGTTTCAGTGGGGCCGCTGTCCTGCGTTTGAGCGTACTCAGGCAGTTTAACACTGACTGGACGCGCTCCTCGGTGAGGCACGCTGTCTGGGCGACCGAGTCCAGTTCCATACCGAGATATAAGATCCTCTGCCCGGGGGCGAGTTTGCTCTTGTCCCAGTTGACCCGAAGACACAACCGACTGAGGTGAGCTAACACCATGTCCCTGTGTTCGCACAACTGCTCCCGTGAGCTGGCCAGAATGAGCCAGTCGTCAAGGTAGTTGAGAATGCGAACGCCCTGTTCCTTGAGCGGAACAATGGCCGCCTCCGCAACCTTCGTAATGACGCAGGGCGACAGGGCCAGCCCGAAGGGTAGGACTTTGTACTGATGCCCGACCCTCGAACGCAAACCGTAGAAAGGGTCTGTGTCGAGGCAGAATTGAGACATGAAAGTACGCGTCCTTCAGGTCGATCGCTGAAAACCAATCTTGGGGACGGATGCATTCGAAAATGCGCTTCTGCGTAAGCATCTTGAACGGCAGCCTGTGAAGGGACCAATTCAGGACACGCAGATCCAGGATTGGCCGTAGCCCACCGCCCTTCTTGGGTACAATGAAGTAGGGGCTGTAAAACCCTGACTCCATATCGGCTGGCGGGACCGGCTCGATTGCATCCTTCCCCAGGAGGACAGCAATCTCCGCCCGGAGAACAGATGCATTGTCCAGAGACACGCGAGTGTAGTGGACACCCCTGAACACCAGGGGAGGCCGGGCGAACTGAATCGCATAGCCGAGTCTGATGGTACGAATGAGCCAGCGGGACGGGCTGGGGAGCGCTATCCAGGCTTCCAGACACCGAGCCAGCGGGACCAAAGGTACCACAGACGTACTGGGCGTGGGGCAGCAAAGCAGAGTGCTGGGACCCGACTCGGACGGCATAGCGGCCTGAAGTGGGGTCTGACTCTGCGAGGTGGCAGTGTGCATGGGAGACGGCTGGAAGGCGGCCTCGACCATTACACTGGGACCTGCTGGCGAAGTGAGAGGGGGCTGAGAGTGGCGAGGCGGGGCCTCGCGCACTGACAGCCGCGCCCTCTTGGGACCTGGAGGATTGGGAAACTGCTCTTTTTGTGCAAAAGTGGCTACCGCTGGACTCCAGAGAGCCAGCAGCCGGACGAGACAACACACAAATTCCCCCCGGCCCTCCTCCGGGGGTGGGAGAGATGCGGGCATCATCTCCCGAAGAGCTGAATCCCTATCCTCCAGGTCGCCCGTCTCAGGACCGCTTCCTCGATCTCTTGCCACCTGGCTTGGCTGTGTTCTGAGCAGGCTGGGCGCCGCGACTGCGACTGGCTCCCTGCAGTCTGGCGGGTGTAGGCTGCTGCTTGGCCGACTTAGCAGGGGCAGAGGACGACACAGGCGGGCGCCCTCGGTGACGAGCGGGCTGAGGCTGTGCGGCCGGCGGTGGGGTGGAGGCAGCAGCGGACCGCCGGGGCAGCACGTGTTTGATCGCCTCAGCCTGCTTCTGTGCGGCCGAGAACTGCTGGGCAAAGCTCTCGACCGTGTCGCCGAATAGGCCGACCTGAGATATGGGGGAGTCCAGGAACCGATATTTATCTCCCTCATATCAGCCAAGGTCAACCAAAGGTGGCGTTGCTGGACTACAAGAGTAGCCATCGCCTGACCAACGGAACGCGCCGTCACCTTAGTCGCCCGGAGGGCGAGGTCAGTGGCGGCGCGCAGCTCCCCCAGAAGCTGTTGGTCAAGACCACCCTGGGGCATGTCCATAAGCGCTTTGGCCTGATAGACCTGCAAAAGGGCCATGGCATGCAGGGCGGAGGCGGCTTGTCCACAGGCTCTGTAAGCTTTCTCATTCAAGTTGGACGAGAATTTACAGGTCCGGGATGGGAGACGCGGTTCACCGCGCCAGCCGGCGGCCGTTGGACACAACTGCATCGCAACGGACCGCTCGACTGGGGGGATCCCAGCGTACCCCTTGGCCTCCCCGCCATCCAGAGTGGTGAAGGCAGAGGAGGGGCCAGGCCTGGCACGAACGCTATACGGCGTTCTCCAAGACTTGGTCACCTCCTCATGCACTTCCGGGAAGAATGGCACCTGGGCGGGGCGCTGAGGACCAGCGTGGGCCGCCCCGAGATACCAATCATCCAGCCGAGAGGGTTCGGGACGCGGTGGAGGATTCCAGACGAGCCCGACCCTCTCGGCGGCCCGGGAAAGCATAGCCGTCAACTCGGGATCGGCCTCGGGCAACGCTGCCGTCCCAGAGGGAGGCAACGCAGCCGAGTCTTCATCTCCCGAGGACTCTTGCTCACCTTCTGATGCTGCAATCGACATCTGGTCGACATCTACATGCCGATGCACCGTCACCCCGGCCGAAACCAGAGAAAACGGCCGCACGGGGCATAGGGGAGGGGACCTCCGCTCCCTGAGAACCAAGGAACGAGAGTCTGGATCTCAACACTGAGATAGTCATGTTCCCGCAGTGAGAACATGAACTATCCACAAAAGCTGCTTCAGCATGCTGAACGCCCAGGCATGTGATGCAGCGATTGTGACCGTCAGTGGGGACCAGGGAACGACTGCATCCAGTAACGCACAGACGAAATGACATCTTTAAAAAAACACAGGGTTCGTCTGTGAAGCTCTTTTAGAAGGGGAAATTCAGCTCTGATCTCTGTGCTGAAGCACACAGGGAACAGCCGCGATGTGATCAGGTACACCACTCCCTGATCACATACACAGAGGAACCGGCCCAAATCGCAACCGTCAATTGCACGGGCAAAACAATGCTGTAAGAACAGCAGTTGAGAGCTAAAAACAGCTCAGGCTCCTCTGAAGCTCGCGACCTCGCTGCAACGTGCCGTCATACCAACACAAAGACCGCTGCTCTTCAAAGGCTTGCAGAGTTTCACTCTCAGTCTTCTTAGAAGCTCTAGGAACACAAGGTTGGCTCCGAAGCGAAAGACAGAGTGCGATTGCATCTGCTTCCCTATTTATACCACTTGGTGGGGGCGGTGCGCATTATGCAAATATCGCACGCCAATTCCATTGGCTTGTTGTAGTTTACTCGAAGCTGATAAGGCTCTCTAGCGATATCCCAATTCGTCGGTCACTACTGACGTACATCGAACGTGACCGACTGAAAGGGAACTGAAGTTCAGCAAAACTTCCATTATTAATAAAATTAAAAATAATTTTTTTTTTTCAATTATAATTAATATCGCATTGACAAGTATATGACTATACTTAATATTTATTTAATTTTATTATTTTATAATAATTATTTTAATGCCTTTACAATGTGAGCACATTTTAAGGTACATGGCCTTAGAAAAAGGCTGAATACCTTGAGTTGGGGTGGACTTTTTTGACTTAGGCCAGTATGCAAACAACTAGAAATGCAATAGCAACCACCCAGAGCACCCCAGTAACCATTCAACCACTGCCAAGGTGGCAGCAAATTTTGCATGGACAACAGCCACTTTTCTTCACAAAACACAAATATCTGGCTTAATTCACTCATTTGCAGGACCACACACCTTGTAACGTAATACATACCCATTCATTTCAAATCTGTGTCAGCTGCGCAGACAAACACATAAACACTCTCAAATATCTACTCTCTTTGAAAGAAGGTCTGGGTTTCCCTGATCTCTGTGTGCTTGAGTGCAAGTACTCTGTGGAAAAGCCAATCCCCTACAAGCATTTAATGGGGCTTTAGCAACAGAATTTTCGCTGTGCCCGATCATGCAGCCTCTTTTGAGAACCTAAACATGATCTGTGACTTTCACAGCTGCATGAGGTCATCTCCACCCCTACACACCATCTGAAATATAATCTGCATACATTGTGACAGCACAATCAAAACTCTGAATACACAATGTACAATCAAGAGAGTAAAATCTGTGGAGGAGTTCTTGGCATCTGCAGACTCAGAAACGGATCTGTCATCTGTTGTTTGTGTAACATCTCCCTGAACCGAACCATAATAGTTGTACTCTCAGAGGCAACAACTCAATGGTCAGCTTTTGTCAAGCCCTTTGGCTTCTCAAATGTTCAGTTTTTGTAACTCGCACATAATTGATAATTTTAGCCTGTCAGATACGGCAAACAATGACACGCTCTTTTTAGGTTTTGAATGATAACTTGTTTTGTTATAAACTTTCCTAAATTAGACTTTTTAATGCAAATTTTGGGAAAGCAGTGGCGGAAAAAACTGATTAACAAGCCCAATAATATCAAATGTTTGGGAACACGTCAATTGTGGAAAAATGCATTGTTTCCATACCGCAATGCTGACCTACCAAGCAACATGAGACAAAAGTCATCCAGGGTCACATTTGGTGTGTTATAATAACTTCAGTAAATACTGTATTGAAAGACGACACTCATTTTGTCATTATTATTATTATTAGAAAACATAATTATACTGCGATTGTTGGTAAATGTGGTGTTTGCCACAGGTGTACAGTCTGCATTTACAAATGTGAAAAAATGGGTCTTTCTGAAGAGCTGAGTGAATTCAAGCGTGGTACTATGATAGGATGCCATCTTTGGCATCTTGATATTCCACTGTCAATTGTAAGTGGTATTAATGGAAAATTGAAGTGTTAAAAACAGCAGCATGCAGAGCGGAAGGTCACGTAAAGTCACAGATCGCGGTCATCAAGTGCTGAGGCGCATGGTGCATAAAAGTCACCAACACTCTGCTGATTCCATAGCTGAAGAGTTCCAAACTTCCACTGGCATTAATATCAGCACAAAAACTGTATGGCGGGAGCTTCATGGAATGGATTTCCATGGCCGAGCAGCTGCATTCAAGCCTCGCATCACCAAGTTCAATGCCAAACGTTGGGTGGAGTGGTGTAAAGCATGCCATCGCTGGACTCTGGAGATGATGAATCACACATCTCTGTTTGGCAGTCTGATGGATGAGTCTGGGTTTGGCAAATGCCAGGAGAACGTTACCTGCCTGACTGCATTGTGCCAAATGTAAAGTCTGGTGGAGGAGGGATAATGGTATGGGACTGTTTTCAGGGGTTGGGCTAGGTCCCTTACTTCCAGCATAACAAGACATTTTGGACAACTCTATGCTTTCAACATTGTGGGAACACCTTGGGGAAGGCCCTTTTGTATTCCACCGTGACTGTGCCCCAGTGCACAAAGCAAGGTCCATAAAGACATAATTGGATGAGTTTGGTGTGGAAGAACTTGACTGGCCCGCACAGAGCCCTGAACTCAACCTCGTCCAACATCAGTGCCTGACCTCAAAAATGCTTGTAGGGGATTTTACAGTTAAAGACCCACGGACTAGATGTGATGAATGAAGACCAGGAGTCAAAGATGTGATCAGTTGAAGAAAATTTTATTGAAGAATAATTTGCTGTTTCATCAGCAGAAGTCAACTTCAACACTAACAAGAAGTTTGTAGGCCGCTCTGTCGTACATTCTCAAAACAACAGCAATTGTACTAAGCTACGTATAGATAAACTTAGAAAATCTCCACATAAGGTCTTTTTCGGGGAAAACTGTAACAAAAAAAATACTGGGGCACATGCACAGATGCACAGCTTCTTCAAGGTTGAAGTTGTTCGAGCTCTGGCTCTACACAAGAAATTTACCCAAAACATACTGATAACATGTTCTCTCTCACAGTAAGAGGTTCAGACAATATTCGTCATTATTCTCTTGTAATTGAAGATGAAAAGTAAAGTAAATGCTTTAACTAAGAAGTGGTCACGTAGACGACAGGCTGAAGTGACCCCAGTGATCTCAGCTGTCTTGACCAGCTAAAAGAGTAAATATATGTTTTAAAGGCTTAGTTCACCCAAAAATGATGTCATTTAGTACTCACCCTCATGTCGTTCCACACCCGTAAGACCTTCGGTCATCTTTGGAACACAAATTAAGATATTTTTGATAAAATCCGATGGCTCAGTGAGGCCTGCATTGTCAGCAAGATCATTTCCTTTTTCATTGCCCAGAAAGCTACTAAAGACATATTTAAAACAGTTCATGTGAGTACAGCGGTTCAACCTTAATATTATAAAGCGACGAGAATACTTTTTGTGTGCCAAAAAAAACAAAATAGTGACTTTATTCAACAATATCTAGTGATGGGCGATTTCAAAACACTGCTTCATGAAGCTTCGAAGCTTTACAAATGTTTTGTTTCAAATCACTGGTTCGGAGCGCATATAAAACTGCCAAAGTCACGTGAACTATTGAAATTTCGATGTAACAAAGCCTCGTTTACTGAAATTACGTGATTTTGGTGCTCCGAACCACTGATTTGAAACAAAATGTTGGGTGCCTCTTTCAAAATCATGGACAGAAAGCACATTCGAGTAAACAGACAAGTAAATCTCATAAGCTTGAAGAAGTCATTCAAATCATTTGATATTTTGAAAAATAAATATTGATTAATAATTCATTACAAATCACTCAAAGGATATACATTGAAGCGACAGTGGATTTCGTAATCCAACCCTTCATGCTGTACTGGATGAATAGGCAAAAATTCCAGCAGAAACACTCCAAAATCTTGTGGAAAGCCTTCCCAGAAGAGTGGAATCTGTTATAGCTGCAAAGTGGGGACCATATTAATGTCTATGTATTTAGAATGCAATGCAGTTACAGTCCCTGTTGGTGTAATGGTCAGGTGTCCCAATACATTTGTCCATAGAGTGTGTATATATATACACACACACAAATACACACAGTAACTCAGATACACACAGTTCAATAATATTGTCACACTTTTAATTGTCAAATAGAATTATTTCGCAACAGCTTTATTGGAAATGACATTTGTTTCAATGTCTTTTTTTCATTCATAGATACCGCAGGGACACCTCCACATCGCTCAGGTGCCACAGGGGGAACAGGTGCAGATCACACAGGACAGCGAGGTTCGCATGATTTCCTTTGGGTTTCTTGTTTTTCCTTTACACTTTCATTCTTCTTCATCTGAGTGACTCTACCCCTCATTTGTGCTTACTATATGAAGGTCTCAGGGGGTCGGGACATCAATCACCAGCACCTATCCATAATTATTTCTGATCTACCAGTTTCAGTATCCTTGGCAGAGATATTTCTCTAAGCCCTGATTTCTAAGGCTCTTGAGTACTCAGTGTCCTAGATTTGAACAGGATTATGTAAAGGCATCCGCAAATATGTAAACATTATTTTGATCAGATCCATCCATCATCCCGAGAGGAAGAGAGACGAGGGTGGAGAAGAGAAAAAAAAATTGCACTTCCTGTCCTTGTTTACAAAAAAATTGATTATGACCATAGACTTTCAGTGCTCATTTTTTTGGTAAATTCCCAGTGATATTGTTTGTTTTTAAGTCCAGAGCTTAGCAACAGCGTGCCACTTCATCCAACCTCCACTCACAAAGACTGTCTTTGTAATATATTTGGCCCGCCTCATCAAAACCATTTATCTGAAAAGGTTTGTAAAGGAAATGAGCCGTCGTAAGACCATTTCCCTTTATCCAGATATTTGTCAGGTGTGTGTGTGGGTGTGTGTTTTAGAGTCAGATGGAGAACATGATTGAAACTTTGCTGTGGTGCAGTAATTTTATCACTGATAAAAAACTGTTACTGCTACTTTTCATGTATAAGATACAAAACAATGTCTAAAATTTTCTTTCTTTTTTCTCATTTTTCTTTTTCAACAAAAACTTTAGCCCCAGGTGGGGAAACGAAATATTCATTTCACTTTACAATATTTTCAACCGTGTTACTAAACTTTGATTCCTTATTTTCTAAGGAAAAAAGATTAAATAAACAAAATTAAATAATAATAAAAATAACTAATGAACATGTAAAAAATAATGTAAAAAATTAAGTTAAAGTAAAAACTTTTAGCTCACAGTTGGGGCTAGCTAAACTGGGGCCAAATGTTCGTTTATTGTTATTGGTAAACTTCTTACAATATCTAGGGTAACAGGGTGGAATGGTTGGGCTTGTCAAATGCACAATACTGCAACACTGTGCAAAAACTGGGGAAAATGAAAAGAGATTATTTTCAACTTGCTGCTGTGGAAAGGGTTCAAATGCTCAAATGTACTTTTAATTTTTGTAATGATGGAAAATCATGTGGTTACAGGGTTGTTGAACACAGCTAAATACTACAATTTTGATACATAAAATTAGATTATAATTAAAAATTTGTTTAATTACAAATTAATTACATATTAATTCTACTGATTTTGTCAAAAAATATGGCATGGCCTATTTGAGTTGGGTACAGCTGAGAAAGATAGGCCAAAATGACCATTTTTAAGGATGAGTATACAAACATTTGATGCTATTTTTTATGCTAGTTAATTTTATATGTTATTTTTGTTTATATAATTTTATAGATAATTTCTATTTAATAATTATCACAACAAAAAGTTTGTATCTGCACTTCTAAGGGGCTGTTATGCAGAACATGTTTTTACATTGTTTTTCTATGTAAATTTTTGCTACACTTACTCTTTGGACTGTTGTGCTTGCATCTTTTACCATGCCCCATGTGTCACACGGCGTCTTAAGTCGCGGAGAAGTGGAAAAGTCCCTAAATGCTTTTGAAAAAAAAACAAAAAAAAAAACAGGGACACTAATTTGTACCTCATTCAATTGCTAAAATTTAAATATATATGCTTTTCCTCTCTTGCAGGGCAACCTACAGATTCACCAAGTGCATGTTGGGCAAGATGGCCAGGTAAATGTAGGTACCCTTTTACATTTATTGGTCCGTGTCCATGTGACAGTGTCTTTTTGTGTCCTCTCTCATTCTTTTGTTTGTTCTGAGAATATGATGTTTGGGACGGTATGCACTTCCTGTTTCTCAGCTCTGTTCCATCACATCAAAGAGACTCTAGATCAAACGGCTAAAAAGCAACAGCAGCATTTCACACACACAAACAAACTCTATGTCAAAATTTTGGATCCATGTTTATCTTCTTCCTTACTAACATGCGACACAATCTTGTATTGAGAGACAGGTGCATCCGTGAGGTGCACAACCGACCAGTATGCTGCTTAGCAACCACTGTGAATACCTTAGCCAGTGTAATTTCAGTACTTTTCAAGTTTTATAGTGTTATAGTTTCAGATACTATTATAGTTTTAATATATTTTGAATTCATTTTTATTTTTATATTTTTCATATTAGATAGTTTTAGTAATTCTTTTGTGTTTTTGTCATTGTTATTAGATTTTTTTTTTTAATATGCCTAAATAGTTTTTATTAATTTTTATTTTACAAGTACTAAATAAAACTAAATAAAAATGCGAAATGTTGCCTTGGCAAGTAGCTGAAATGAAATATGTATATATATATATATTTTTTATTTCAGTGAACATTTAGCAAACAATAACCGCATAACTGATCTTAGCAACCATATAACAACATTTAGCATTGTGGTGGAACATACACTGAAAAAGCTGCTCACTTTTTCTTCAGAAAATAATCTAGTTGCTGTTTTATCAGCACAGTTTGTTTTCTAGCCTTTTTTCCCAGTTCTAGCTTTTTACACACACATGCACCCATAACATACTTCATTATGATGATAGTTTTCATCTGTACAGTAGCAATGAGAAAATGTTTGCATTGTTTTCCTTTCTTTCAAATTTTCCTGGCATATCGCCCATAGCGTTAAAGGAGTCCAGATGATTGTAGATATGAAGGGGCATTCAGTCCCCAGTGCCAAAGTTTGCACGTAGACATGTTTCCTGAAATTTCTAACTTGCTAATATGGATAAGACAATGTCTATCTGTGCTTTCACATGAAATTGTAAAAGGAAGAGAAAAGAGAGCGAAAGAAAATGTCATTATCCCTGAGACAGCATTCAGATGATATCCCTGGACCTCTTCCACATCTCCCTCTGCATCAGGTCTTTTTGTCCCTTCCAAGGATTTCTTCACTCTGGTCCTTCCTCCTCTTCCTTCATCTCCTCTCTTTTCATCTCCACGTGCTCTAGTTCATCTGTCTTCAACTCATCTGCATCCTGTAAACAGCTGGAGGCCTGTCTTGCACTCAGCCTTTAGGTCAGCAGATCTTCAGGCCAGCAGGCCTTGGATTCGAGCAGGAGTGAGTCTGCAGTGTATTCGCACTTTGCGAGTGCAATCAGAGCGGCAAATTAATGGCACTCAGCTGTCTCCTCAAAATAGGCTGCTTGCAAGCAGCGGAAAACCATCTATATGCGGCGCACATACAGTAAACACAAGTGTCGTTTACTCTGCTGCACATAATAGCACCAAATGAATAAAAACACAATTTATTGACCTGCGTTCTGTTTTCTATCATGTGCCGTGCACGTCTGTGATGACGTAAGATGAACGCAAACGCACCAGGGTTCGATAGAATCAATTTGAGTGTGAAACCAGACCAATGCTGCGGGGGGCATCGGGAACAATCGCGCCCAGGCTCGGACCGCGGCAAACGAGCCCAGTGTGAAAGCCCCCTAAGACTGGAATTACTGACGACTCGTTTCAGGCTGTTCAGAATCGGTTCTTTCTTTTGGGAGAGAATTGTTTATCTGCACTTTGATCTTTGAAACTTTGAGACCTTTTACATTCACAAACAGTTAGTTATTTTTGACACTACATGAAAGGTAATATCCGAAAAAGCATAATAAGGGAACTTTAATAATATGAAGAACGTTTTTCACTTTAAAGAACCTTTTGTGCATTATAAAGGTTCTATTGATGTTAAAGGTTCTTTATGGAACCATAGATGCCAATAAAGAACCTTTAATTTTTAAGAGTGTACCTAAAATTAATCATTCAGACTGGATTTTGTAAACTGCTGCTACTCTCATAAACTTCACAAACACACCAAACAATTTCTCACACAAAAGGGTTAATGTATGAGTCAGACGTTTTGGAATATGGAGCATGATTCATATGGAACACTGATGCTTTTGTGGCATTTTTGAAGCTTGAAAAATCTGATTCAATTTAATTTCATGGAAAAGAGCGATCCTTAAAATGTCTCCTTTTGTGTTTGATGGACGGAGTAAAAATAAGTTTGAAACAACATGAGATTAATTAAACATTGAGTAAATTATGTTTACTATTATTATATTTAAATTATGACTTGTACAGTTAGAATATGCAGCATAATCGAGATGGTTTCATGGACTAGGGTTTGACATATAGTAATCATCATGGTGTACCATGACTGGTACATGATGATCTGGATTCGGGTCACAGTTCAGAAGAATTTGAATCAGGACAAAAAGTGTCTGTTGTGCATATGATTCACTTTTTGGCAAGGTAAATAATATTTTTTGCCATTATTTCAGAATGTCTTGGAATTGTTTACCCCCCCAAAAAATTCTGTCATTCTTTATTCAGCCTAATGTCTTTCCAAATCCATATGACTTTGTTCTGTAGAAGACAAAAGGAGAATTTTTGAAGCTTGGACATCATTGACATCAAACCTGATGCAACACATCTAATGGCACAATATTTGATTTTAGATCTTTAGAGAATATTTAACTGTTTGTCACACAGAAACTTGGAACATAGTCCACATGTCATTTAGATTCTTTTAAGGTGCTTTCATGGTGTTTTTCTTTCTATTTTGAGCTTGAAAGACACAGTCTATACTGACCTTCTCTTAAAAAGAGCAGCGTGAAGTTCCTTACTGAGGGTATTTGTGTGGTTAAGAAGGGTCTGAATCGTATTCTGAATTGTATTCAAGTTTTTACATCCCCATCTGCCTGCAATGTTCTCTTTGCCGATGGGGAAGAGCCCATGATTTACAGGCTGTCAGTCCATAATGGAATGCCTTATCATTTAGCCCCCTTCCACCATCTAAAACAAACACGCACATAGTCGGCACATGAAAGTCTTTTATGAGAGAAAGTGAAGGAGCATTAACGCTGTGTTCAATCAGTCAGCGACCTCTTGGGATGCTCTTATCTGATGCCTCCTCTCCTGCCCTCTGATCTGACCCCCACAACTAATAGAGGTACAGATTGAAAGAGAAGGGAAGAGCGTGAAAAGAGGGTGAGAAGGCTGAAGTCTTTTGTTTTTAGTTGGTACAATTGGTTAGTTCCACATTGTGCTTGCAGATTCTTCAAACCAGATTGCAGATGTTTGTTACTGAAACTTCTCGGTCCTTGTGTTTTCTATGAACAAGAGTTCTTTATTTATTTCTATTTACACAAGAGGATGGTGCACAGCTGTGCACCCAGTTGGAGTTCTGTAGATCACTTCAGACACTAGAGGTCGACCGATTGATCGGTTTTGCTGATTAATCGGCACAGATAACCGATTGCTGGACCAAAATCCATACTGATAGTTTTCTGGGTTGTGTCCATTGCTAGAGTGGCTGAGAAGGGTCCGTTGTCATTATACAGTTTGAGAATGGCTACTAGAGGCAAAACAAAAACTATCACTGACGATTTAAAACACAGACAATGAAATGGTATGTATACAGTACACTACCGTACATGTTTTCCTATCATTATAAAGTAATTAATTTGTTGACTAGAGGCTGCAGTAGTGGAGAACAGCATTATGTTTGCCGTCGAAGCTGAGAGGATACTAACATTTGCAGAAACTCTAGCGGTTAAAACTAAGTGACAAAAACACACGCAAGTCCGACCCAAATGTTTAATGTCACGATTGTTAATGGACAAACTGTTTAATGTCATCTATTTGCATTAGTTTATATCCAGCTGGTCGCTTTTATACATTCATTATACAGCGAAGTTGCATATTTAAAGCTAGTGACATGAGAAAGCAAACTGTATTGTCATGCAGCCTACAGAAACATATAAGCAAATCAGAAACACATTCGATTTCTTTTTTTGTCATGACTGTAATACATATTTTGATTAGATAATCATCAGGTGTTCTAAAATAGAAGCAAATACAGTGTGAGAGTATACATACAATACAATATATGTATCTAATTTCAGTGCTGTGGCTTTTGTGTAGATATTTAAAGATCAGCACTCAATCACAGGATTACTTAAGCACACCACTCACCTCACTCAGTGGTCCGGTCTCGTTAATGCGAAGGACTATTCCTATTGTCTCCAGCGTTTCCAAGTACCTACCTGTTTCCACTCCAGCGGATTCCCTTTGTCTTCGTGATCCTACGTCTGTGTATGTCTACTTACCTCCACCTTGTGTGTTCACCGTCAACGATCATCCATCCATCCACGAAACCATCAGCTGTAAGATAAAGGACTGTTTCTATATCCAGTTACCTCTCTACCACATTCTCATCTCCAGTTCACTCACCTGCATTACTGTTATCACCTGCTGTTTGTTAATAAACATCTATCTACGTGTACCTCTGTGTCTCCCGAGTATCTGTCCGTAACAGAAGACCAGACACACACAGCGGAAAACAGCAGCACCATGGCCCATGTTCTCCTCCCATCTGATCCCGCCGACCCCAATAACACCATCTCGGCTGTGGACCGCCTGTGGGGTCTCAGGCAGAGTGGTCGTCCATTGGAGAGGTATGTGGAGGAGTTTTCTGAGCTCTCTTGTCAGGTGGGCTGGCCAGATGCTCCCCTTAGTGCTTGTTTTCTGATGGGTCTGGATGAGGATACTATTCGCCATAGCGAACCTGCCTGTTATTTCTCTCTAGTCGAATCTATTAATCTTATTCTCTATTTAAATGGTTCTAATTTTGAAGTGGAAGAAGTTAAAGAAAGAAAGTATCCTCCTCATCTAGCCCCATCAGAAACACACGTGGCCTGGTCAGCTCACTTCCCGCCGGTTCCCTCCACATACCCCTCCAACGAATCTGCCCATTCCTGCTTGCCTGTATTTCCCCAAGGACGTAAATGGGCTTCCAACAGCGCTGACCTGGGGGCCAAGGTAGTAGACCCGATGTTAAGATCTGTCAGGTCAGCACTAAAGTCTGCCTCCCTTCCAGCTACAGCTGCTAATGCCACTCCAGAGCCTTGTCACAAAATGGCTGCCTTCCCAGAGCCTTGTCACCAGATGGCCGCCGCCACGCTTGAGCCCTCGGTCAAGATGGCCGTCGCCACGCCTGAGCCCTCAGTCAAGATGGACGCCGCCACAACTGAGCCCTCAGCCGCAATGGTCCCCACGCTTGTGCCCATAGGCCTGTTAGTGGAGTATGAGGGGATGTCCTGGGACCCAGAGATGGTTCCAACCCCTGAATCTGCTCCAGTATCTTCTCCTGTCCCTGAGTTCACGCCAGAGTCTTCTTCAGTTCCTGAATCCGCTCCAGTGTCTTCTCCAGCCCCTGCTGCTCCTGTGTCTGTTTTAGCCCACGACCAGAGTCCAGAGATGGCTTTAGCCCGCGACCAGAGTCCAGAGATGGCTTTAGCCCGCGACCAGGTCCAGAGATGGCTTTAGCCCACGACCAGAGTCCAGAGATGGCCTTAGCCCCCGAGTCAGCTCCAGACTCCGCTCCTGTCCCCGAGTCAGCTCCAGACTCCGCTCCTGTCCCCGAGTCAGCTCCAGACTCCGCTCCAGTCCCCGAGTCAGCTCCAGACTCCGCTCCAGCCCATGAGCCCGCTCCAGTCCACGGGCGCGCTTCAGAGTCCGCTCCAATCCAGGGATGCGCAGATCCTGTAGTGATCCAAGGCCACGGAGGCTACACCGCCATGGCGCCCTGAAGCTCCCGACCCGCCATGGCCTGAGTTCCTAGATCCGTCCTGGAGACCTTATACCTGTCTGTACCTCCACCCTCACTTGTCTGTAAGGTCTCCAGGGCGCCCACCCTCCTTTGCCAGTTGTTCCATCCACGGCATGAGGACACGCCTACCGGAAGGGGGAGGGGGTACTGTCACAGTCTCCGTCTGTCCTGGTTTCCACAAACTCCATTTCCCATCATCCTCCCTGGCCCACACCTGCACACACTTCCTCATCACCACTCCTGATCAGCCCATCACTCGCACCTGCTTCCAATCAGCCCTCAATCACAGGACTACTTAAGCACGCCACTCACCTCACTCAGTGGTCCGGTCTCGTTAATGCGAAGGACTATTCCTATTGTCTCCAGCGTTTCCAAGTACCTACCTGTTTCCACTCCAGCAGATTCCCTTTGTCTTCGTGATCCTACGTCTGTGTATGTCTACTTACCTCCACCTTGTGTGTTCACCGTCAACGATCATCCATCCACAAAACTATCAGCTGTAAGATAAAGGACTGTTTCTATATCCAGTTACCTCTCTACCACGTTCTCATCTCCAGTTCACTCACCTGCATTACTGTTATCACCTGCTGTTTGTTAATAAACATCTATCTACGTGTACCTCTTTGTCTCCTGAGTATCTGTCCGTAACAATATGAAATGGGAACACTTTACAATAAGAGTCCATTTGTAACATTAACTAAGGTTAATAAAAGTTTTGTTCATTTGTTAATTTCAACATTTACTAATACATTTTTACATTTTAAAGTTGTATCTGTTATCATTAGTTAATGCACTATGAACTAACATGAATGATCAAGGTATAATTAATATATTAATATTTTTATATTTAAAAAATACAGTACATTTTCATGGTTCAGTACTGTTTTTCGATTTTTTTGAATAAAGTTCAGCACTATTTTATGTGTTTCATTCAGTATCCATTTTAAGAACTATCAGTTGATTAATTGGTTATCGGCCAGCATGGTCCAACCTAGTTATCATTATCGGTAAAATCCTCTATCGGTCAACTTCTAGACACTGCCTTGACCAGTTTTGAAGTAGGAAGAGTGGAAGTAGGAAGGGAGAAACTTGTTGGTGCATTACTTGATGTTCAGATTGTGAAGCCCCTCCCTTTTTCGGGAGCTTTCTGCAAGCACAATAGATATATGCACAGCGCTGTAGAAGTGTGGTTGTATCTCAGTAGCGTGGGAGTCTATAGTCTCACAGAGGCTATTTGCAACCAAGAACCGTTCATTTGGAGAGGAACAGTCTGACTGACATGTAAAGTGAGCAACCAAAAAAAAAAAAAATGTGCTTGACGTTTAGGGAAAAGTGAAATCATAGTAATAGACCTAAGTCTAATGAGTTAATAATATTGATAATTTTAACAGTTTTATACAAGAAATGTTTCAATGTTTTTATACAAGAAATTTTTGCACTGTGCACTTTTGTATTTTTATGTATTTTTCTTTTATATATAAACAGAATAGATATTGTAATATACCCAAATTAATCTGAATCCAATTCAAATCCAAATTGATTTGAAAGATTGTGACTGAATCAAATTCGGAAATGTGTATCTTGGTACCTTGAAGCAATTTTGTGTCCCTTCAAGCTGATAAAAATGTACCATTAGCAGCACCAAATGAAAATCAGGCCCCAACTCAAACCATTGGTTGAGTCTGACGTTAGCATGTCGGGCCGCTCAAGCAAACAGATCAATGTTTTGAAAGAAACCTGCTTCATTTGCCTATAGACATTATAACACTATTTGCACATCTGAAAGTGTGCACTGCAGATTCAGACTACCCCAGAAACAGACCCAGTAAAGACTTATTCTAAGTCTGCAAATTCAAACAAATGTAAAAAGAGTAAGGAAAGACTACTGTGATCTGTTTCTAATCTGCTTTTTTGGATTTATTTTTTTATTGAATTTGGACAAGACAAAAATGAGCTCAGGAGTTTAAATATCATTCACAAGCTGCATCTGTGTGTTCAATTGATGTAACTTTTTCCCTCTGTAAATGTGTGTATATTTATATTGGTATGTATGCAATTATGCCCATTTGCAATCCAGAACTTCAAGTTTCCTCTATCTCAGTATTGAAACCAGATGTGTGCAGATCTCGCATCCATTAAGTACCTGGTGTAGGATCTAAATTCTCCAGGATTTAACTTGCAGTCCAGTTGTTGTCACAACCTTGAGGCTTTGGTCCCATTTCAAACTCCTAAATGAATGTACCCTTTTTACCTCCATTGGAACAATGATTTTCCCCAAGATATAAAACAAAATATGTTAAATAAAATGGTCCAAGGCTTTTTGCGATCCCAGTGATCGTTGTGTCCTAATGGAGGAGATTGTATTTCAAAGCATCATTGATGGGCTTGCCTGTCTTGGGTCATGATAGCAGACTTCTGGAAGCTAATGTGGTCATGGCCGGGATACAGAGGTCTTCTCGCAAATATTCACAAGAAAATCCCTTGGATGAAAGTCCTCATGGAGCTGCTGCAGGATTTGTTGTCGGTGGGCACTGTTAAGCACACCATTCACATTGCTTGACTGTCCTCATTAACACTTGCGACACAAGGAATCGTCTTTGTGAGCATCTCACCTTTTGTTTTACCGCCAGTTGGATGCAATGAAAACATCTGATGAATAAGAGGCAATAAAATCATCAAGTTATCATAATTTATGCTGCTCTGAGTTGCTTTCCATTGGAAACATTGAAAAAGTTGAGGAAAAATACAAGGTTTGGAGGCGGGACTGGACTGTGCGTCTCCTCACAGAGGTTGTTCCAAGGTCATGCAGATATTTCACAAGTTTACAACACATGGAGTGATTTGCCATAGCCTGTCAATTCAGCAGTATAATTAGAAACATAATGAAGACAACACAAAAAAGAGACTTGACACTAACACTAAAGCAAGCTTTATTTCTTTGTTCCCAAGAACAAGCATTGCAGCTCGACTTATCTGCATGTTAAATTTGTTGGAAAATAGAGTTATGTCATTCTGTCTGCTCTTTGAATCAGGAATCTTATAGATGTGTGTCTGTTGTATGAATTGTTCAGGGTCTGTTTAATCTCTTTCTTTGGATACATTGCTTTGGCAACAGGAGTAGTATCTCAATATGCCACTGGGGTCATATTTAAGGTTGTTGTTCGTGATTTAGTGAGTATTAGTATGTTAAGTTGGTTGTCAACCAATCCGGTCATTGAAGTCATACTTGTACAATGTGTTATGATGAGGCTCATTTTGAACCACTAATTTGAACCATTAGTAACAGTAGAGAAACTGTAAAACAATACCTTCTTTCCTAGCTTTCCTTCATGCCTCTGTTTGAGCATCCTTTTTTCTGAGGTTGTTTCCTGTCTTCCAAGCTTCCATCTGAGCATCCTTTGATTCTTCAAAAGCCTCCTTTCTTCCTAGCTTCACTTCTTCCTTCGAAATTTCCTTACCTCCATTTTAAGGTTTCTTCCAAGCTTCCTTACCTTCCTTCCTTCTACGCTTCCTCACCTTTCTACTGATTTTCCTTCCTGCCCTCCAAGCTTCCTTCCCTCTGAGTTACTTTTCTGCTGCCTGAGATTTCTTCCAAGCATCCTTCCTTTTGAGCTTCCTTCCAAACTTCCTTGCCTTCCTTTCTTCAAAACTTCCTTACCTACCTACTGAGCTTCCTTTCCTCCTAGCTTCTTTTCTTCCTTCATGAGTTTCCTTGAGAGCATCTTTCCTTTTTAGCTTCTTCCAAACATCCTTATGATAACAAACTTCTAATCTTCCTTCTGAACTTTATTCCTGTTCTCCAAGCTTCCCTCCTGCCCAAGCTTCATTCATTTTGTTCCTTTTTCTGCCTCCTGAGCTTCCTTCATTCCTTTCAAGCTTCCTTCCAAACCTTCTTCCTTTCTAACTTCTAAGCTTCCACATCTTCCTACTGATCTCTTTTCTTTCCCATGAAGCTTCCTTTCCTCTGAGCTTTTTTTTTTTGCCTCCTTAGTTTCCTACTGAGCATCCTTCCTTTTGAGCTTCCTTCCAAACCTTCTTGCTTTCCTTTCAAACTTCTCAATCTTCCTTCCCAACTTTATTCCTTCCCTTGAATCTTCCTTCCTGCCCCAAGCTTCTTTCCCTCTGAGCTTCATTTCTGCCACCTGAGTTTCCTTCCAAACATCTTTCCTTTTGAGCTTCCTTCCGAACTAATTTGGTGATGACTAAGCTAAACCCTGCATTGCTTCAACATTACTAAGATCATAACACGTGTGGAGGTCTAGATTGGCCACGACCAGTGGCCATGTGATTTTCAAAAGAAGCAGATGGAATAGCATTATGAACATTTGATGATGACTTGAGGTAACCCTGCCCTGCTTCACCATTAGTGATGTAATTCAATGTTTAATTATTTGGAACTGCATATCCACTAGAAATTATATCTGCTTCCAGGCTCAAGGCTATGTTAAATTTATGTGGATACAGTACAGTTGGTGATGGCAGCCCTCCAAATGTGACTTTTAAAGTTTTAAAGGATGAAATAAAAGACAATTTGGGGTTTAAGAAGACATTAGTAATGGCACCACCCATACAAGCCTAATGCTGTATCTTATAAGAATCTTGTTTGTGTGGAGACTTTTTCATAATGAAGCAAATACGTACTAATGAAACAGGAATTAGCCGTTGAGCTCAGATGTCTGCAGATGTCCTCATTAGATAGTGTTCATTGATACAAATTTAGACCTATCTTTACTGTACAACTGTTTTTTTATTCTAAAGTTCATCTGTCTGTTTGTGGGAGGTTTTGCAGCAGATGCAGCAGAAGTGATGTAGGACTCTCAGATGGTTTTAGGAGTTCACTCAGTTTGTCCAACGTCCTGTTGGCCCTCTTTCTGTCTGACTCTCCTTCTCTCTCCCTCTCAGAACAGTTAGGCCGTCACATCTGTCCTGGCTTAGGTCTGCCCTGCTCCAGATGCACAAGTTGTTGGAATCATGTAGAAATTGGGCGGAAGTGTTTACCTTTCCAGAGAGACTTTTTTTTCTCATCATACTGACAACTCTTGAGGGTATGAGGGAACTGTACATGTGCTGGGAAGCTGACCTCTTTCACAGCACAGTTTATTGAACTGTACAAAAAAATTCCAATTTCCCTTTCCAAAATTGTTTGCGACCTGCATAACCAGTCGTAAAGAAGCATCTAGTTTTCATCAAGCTTAATGTTAATGCTTAACCAATTTCATACTCTTTTCAGGGGAATTCATGGTTTTGAATGTCTTTATTATTTATAGCTAGTTGAGATTCAAATGCACTGAAGACGACACTGGAAAGCCAATAAAGAAAAATGGAGCTTGGGAGGAACGGCATGTTTGCACAGTTGGTTGTTATGTTTCGAAGAGGCCCCAAACTAAATGTTTTTTGCATTAAGCTGCTGTTGTTTTGTTCCTCGTTGTCTTTGCTCCAGTTCCTCAATGTGTTTGCTGTCCTACTCTGCTGCTGAAAGCATTACTACATAAGAGAAAGATTTATTCTGGGTCCTTTTTTTTTCCTGTTTGCTTTTAGTCCCATCAACCCAAGCTGACAGCTGATCCTGACTTGCTTGGCCAATTTTTAAACCCTTTGTTTGGCAGCTCGCCTGTATAGAGATAGCAGATTTGAAGTTTGGTTGTTTTCGAAAGAGCAAGGCTGGGCACAAGCTGGGTAGGTTAGCTCATGAAGACCCTTGAGAAAAGGGCATGATCCATTTCAGTTTAGAAGTACCGTTCATTGTGAATTTTTAATCCAGTCATGAGCAAGAAGGCAAACAACTGCAGAGCTCAACATTAATGCTTGTCCGAGACAAGTGGATTTATACCAGCATGATTGCAAATGTGACATCAATTTTATACAAAAGTTCAACATAGTGGATTACACATTACACAATAAGTGACTTACACCACTGAATGTTTTTGCTCTATTTAGCCAACAAAAATAATTCCAAACAAAGCCACAGCAGAACAGTTGCCATCTCCAAGCAACACAAGTGGTGTTTAGTTACTAAGTGATTCAGTGTTTTTAAATGAATCGGGTGAGTCAGTGATTCAATGACCCATTCATAAAAGACAGTCACTTACTTCATTCTTGAATGAATCAGCCATTTGAATGAATCAGATGAGTGAATGACTCAATGATTCACTCATCAGAACAGTCACTTGCTACTGCCGGTTTAGTTTCATTAAGAGCTGATAGAACACTGATAAGAATATTGCTTCAGAATAAATTATATTTACACAAAAAAAAAGAAATAATTTCTTTCAGGACAAGTAACTTTTACTTTTAACTTTTACTCTGACAAGTGAATGACCGATTTACAAGCATATAACAAGGCCTGAACTGACTTGGTTATTTAACTCTGTCTGTTTCCTCTGAGAGTTTGATTTACTTGCTAATGACAAACAGAACACATATAACTAATGTCTCAAACGAGCCCCTTCATTTCTGTAAAAGTCAGCGAACCTCATGCGAACATACCAGTTCAACTCAGAATACACGTTGTGACATCATGACTGCTTTTTCCTCTGGATTTTACCTTTTTCTGGCCAAGATTCGTGACACATAAGCCTCATAAACAATTCGGCAAGACCTGCAGTAACTGTTGGACAACTTCAACAGCCAAAGTGTGCATCTCCAGTGTGATGTGTGTTTTGAATTAGCTTTACTTTATTTGATTGGGTTGGAACCACGTTCTCATGCTCTCCCAATGCGGTGGAGTGGAGAATCGTCTTGAGAACAGTTGTGAGGCCGGAAGTCAACCGATGAGAATGAGCTTTCATTGCCACACGATTGCAGACGTTCTCCCAGCATCATAAAACTCTCATTGTGTTAAGTCCCACAGCTGAGCATACAAACAGTCCTCACTTGCAGTTTTAAAATTCCTGCTGTTGTAATCGTCTTTGCTTTGACAAGTATTATTCAATGGTTAAATTCCAAAAATGCACTTTTTAATGTGGAAAGAGTGCATTTCCTTCTTTTATGAGGCCTGACGGATGGTTTCAAAATGGAATATGAATGCTCAGCGAGTGGTGCACTTTATTTTGATTGTTTTTATGATTGTCTGCATGAGAAAGTATCCAAGTTGGTGCCTCCTGTGTGTGTCTTTGCAGTTTTCTGGTTCAGATAAGTGATGGAATGAGAAATGGGAAATGTAAAAAGACGTCCCTCAGCTGTGAATTACTCTTGTTCCCAATAACTTTTGTGTGCATCTCTGTACTTGTGCATGTGTTTGTGTTTAAAACCTGCTGGGCCATCCTTCAGTTGTTCTCATGCTATTCTTTGTTTACCAATGACATACAAGAGTGCCCACGATAAAGAAAAGGAAAAATCTTTAAAACACATGCAAAAAGGAAAGAAAAATTTAGTCTAAATTCTTAGAAATTAACTTTTTGTTTTCATGTTGGTTTAATATGGTTTTGAAAAACCATTAAAAAAAGATTTAATGACTCTAATGTGGTGTAGCAATTAAGTAAAAAGTAATGACATGTTTTCCTTACATCTTGAATACATGTGTGAGTGTACATATAATTATTTACATATATTATTTCCCAACATTTTTAAATGCATTTTTAAGGTAAAAAGTATTTTTCAAAAACAGCATAAATTATTAATTCACAAATACCATTACAATTTACCACATTTACAACCTGAACTAATCTGGTGTTGTCATAAATTATTTTTTGCATGTTTTTATTTTGGCCACACCATTTGACTGTGATTTGGCGCAGTTTTTTCAAATTTTAATATTAAGCAGTGAAGCAGTTTTGTTATTTTTCCCTAAGAAATAGTAATAAAAGATTATTCCAAACTACTTTAAATTATATTCTTCTCAAGAATGTAATTCTTCTTTCATTTAATGAGGTATTTCTTAAATATGATAAGAAGTTGTATCACCCTGTATCAGCCTTTTGCCTTTGTCCCCAAAAATATCAAAATCAATTTTAATTCAGAAATTAGTTGTATTCAAGTTAATTTATGTATAAATTGCATTTTTAATATATTTTTGAATTTTATTTTATCCTGTTTGAAGTAACACAACATTGTATACTCTTAATTATTACCCCATGATTGACTGGCAGAATCCAAAAAGGAGTCGTTGTGGCAAAATTGGCATCCTTCCTCCATGCTGTTGGAGACATGGTGGGCACCGCATGGGTTTTCTATGAACTCTAAGCATGCCACTGACTCATGACTTCAAAGTCAACGTCTGCGCTTGAAACTGGGGTGGGGGCAGAGGCGAACTGGATCTGAAATTGGGGTTATTGTGGGATTTTTGTGCAGTCGAGCAGATTTTCTTTCTCCTAATTGGGAGTGCATGGCAGTTCCGTTCCCACTTGAGGAGACTCGGATTTGATTGTTTATGCCCACACTGGTGCTCCAAGGCACTGATGTCGACAAGAGTAGAGGTGTCACTGTGTGGAGCAGAAGAGCTGTAATGATTAACGATTAGTGTTTAGTCTGAAGTTTACATTTCATTTAAATTCTATCCCAGATGGCTGTTTTTGAATGAACGTTGTGCATGTGGAAATGGTCAACTGCTGGAATGGAGAAATTACTGACTCATAGTTCAGGTTGAAGACTAGCGCCAGTAATTGAAGAGAAGTCAGAGGATCCAAAACCATGGTGACCACATCAGAGCGCATTTAGTGGTCAGATGGTGTATAATCAATGATGTGTTCGAGTCTGCTTTGTGGCAATCAAACACAATGTGCAATCATGCATTCACATGCAAGTGTTTTTGCTTGCATGTGCCTGTTTTGCGATGAGTAGGACCTTGGCACAGGATAGAGATGTGTTTGTGAAAACTCAGCTGGAGACTGGGCCTTCCACCGTGCTGTTATGATGAGCGCTTGGATGTGTCACACATGGCAGAATCAGTTTTACGTGCACAAGGAAATGCAGTTTTTAAAGTAGTAAATCCCTGGCCTGATTTGAATCCTGATTGGCCCGTTACTCTAAGAATTAAGAACATTTCCTCCTTTGGATTATGTCTGAATTGCTGTACTATTAAAGTGCTTTGAATTCGGTAAAAAAAAAAAAAAAAAAAAAGTACTTCTAGTCTTATTAAAGTGCTCCTATTATGCTTTTTCAAAGAAAGGTCTGCAAAGTTTTGAAGATCAAAGTGAACGACAAATAAAGTTATTGCCTCCTAAAAAGGAAGAATCGATTCTGAACTGCCGAAACAAGTCGTCAGCTATTGCAGACTCATTTCTGTAACATATCTATGTATGATTTTAGCAAATTTGCATAATGCCAGATATGGTCTTCAGTGCTTCCCACACATAGACTTTACTTGGGTGGGCCGCCCAGGTATATTAACGGCCGCCCAAGTATATTTGGAGACACATTTTTACTTTTATTATTTTTATCCTCTAATACGTTTGTATCCGCCCGAGATAATGAAACCATCCGCGATCGATTAACTAGTGGAAAATCTCCCCTCGCCCTACACCTTTCATACCTGCTCATTCTGTGTGCACGAGAACTGTTTACTCCCCCTGACATTCCCATGTGCGGTTGAGACGCGGTTGATATTTCACAAAGACAGGGCTCGACAGTGCGGGCGCTTCTGTGTGCGAAATTTAATGTCATAAGTCTTTAATACATTACATGGTAAAACAAATGTCAAATTACCATTTTAAGACATCTTATATTTTGGGGATGGAAAAAAATAATCCATATGGAAAAAGAGTGCTGCACATTGCAAAGTCACAAGGCGGCACTGTTGCGTGTTCTACAGGCTTGCACAACAGCGCTTCAGACTGCTTCAATCGCACATTTATGCCAAGCGATTGCTAATGAACTTGAGTTGATGAATTATGACAATGTCTACTTTATGACCTTTATATAATATGTTTTAGATGGTTGTAAGAATGCATTATCTCTCACATTTGAAGGATCAGCCCGCAATAGTATAGACATTTCAAAATAAGAGTCCCGGTGTATTGCGGCCTTGTTTATAATTAAAAGTCACATGCTAAGTTTTTTTTTTTCTTCTTCTTGCCATTATTGGTATTTTGGTTACACAATAAATTGTATTTAATTTGATTTTCATTTAATTCATCGTAAACTATTGTAGTCTCTGGCTGGGATGCTTCCCTACAGGAAGAAAATACTAAGAACATTATTTGACACATATTATTCAATATATAGATTTTACTAGTATCAGTAAAATCTGTGTCCCATTCACTGAGAGAGACACGATATGACATAGCAAGGAGAACTCTACCATTTAAATGCTGTAAATTTGCATAATTTACAATGCATAATAATGCATAATAATAGTTAAATGTAATTAAATGTAATAGAGGCCTATGTAATTAAAATGAATTTCAATAAATAAAAATATAGTTAAAAATCACGCATTATTTGTTGTTTGTCACATGTAGTAGACCATTTTTGTGCCGTGGGTAATAGGAGGATTTTCCACCCGTCTTCCACCGCAAGCATATTTCAAACCTGTGGGAAGCACTGGTCTTCATTGGCCTTCTATGCTGCGAACAGTGTCTACTTTGACCCACCATCAGACACTGTAGTTTTAGCTGAGGCCTGAAGAGTTTGGTTCGTGTTGTCGACATGTCGAAGACGTTGTTTTTTGCGCTGTGAAAGCAAATCCAAAGGATGAGGACTCGCGCTGGAATTGATACGGTAAAATCAACCCCATCATTACTGTTCTTATCCCTGTGTATCAAGTGTTAAATTTCAGATATGGTAACGGGCGTTTCATTTCTGACACGCGCTGTAAGCGGTAGACCAATCACAACAGACTGGGCCAATCTGACCAATCAGAGCAGAGTAGACCAATCACAACAGACTGGACCATCTGACCAATCAGGAAATTCTCTGAAAGGAGGGTTTTAGAGAGACCGGATCCTTTAAACAAGCCGTTTCAGACACTGTGAGAAAAGATGTGATGCTGCAATGTATTTTGACCTTGGATACATGTAAACCTATTGTAGGAGACCTCCAAAACAAAATTAGAAGCCTTTAAATTAGCATAATAGGGGCACTTTAATGAAATTTTTTCCTCCTGAACTTTTAAACTTGTTGCACACTTCAGAATCTCAGCAGATGTAGTAACATCATCTGGATGTTGTTCACCTATATTGCATCACCTATATTGTGCCTATATTGCCTGTATTGTAAGTACTTAGTACTGGACTTCCTACTCATTTGACCTGCTCTTTGCATACTGCTGGGAGAATTAGAAAGTAAGCATTTGTTATCCCTGGATGGAGCTCTGACCGAGTTAGTCCAGGAAGATTTGTCTGTAATAGGTACTGTTTAAAAGCACAGCTACCTGACAGATATTTTTACAGTTATCCCTCCGCGTGAGGAAGATCCATTTAGATCCGCTCTGATGGATAGATCCGTTTAGATCCGCTCTGATGGATATATCCGTTTAGATCCGCTCTGACGGACAACAAAGTTGAGTAGAGTTATCCCTGGATGGAGCTCTGGATAGAGTTAGTCCAGGAAGATTTGTCTGTAAGGGTACTGTTTAAACGCACAGCTACCTGACAAATATAAATATTTTTACAGTTATCCTTCTGCGTGAGGAAGATCCATTTAGATCCGCTCTGATGGATAGATTTGTTTAGATCCGCTCTGACGGACAAAAAAGTTGAGTTATCCCTCCAGCGTGAGGAAGATCCATTTAGATCCGCCCTGATGGATAGATCTGTTTAGATCCGCTCTGACAGACAACAAAGTTGAGTACAGTTATCCCTCCAGCGTGAGGAAGATCCATTTAGATCCGCACTGATGGATAGATCCGTTTAGATCCGCTCTGACGGACAACAAAAAACTCCCTGAAACTTCCTAACTCTTCCATCCAGATGGCGGTATTCTCTGTTTTTACTGTTATTTTTATTTCTTATGCGTTCCATTTTATTAATATGTATTTGGTCCTTCTTTATGTAAAACACTTTGAATTACCATTGTGTATGAAATGTGCTATACAAATAAAATTGCCTTGCCTTGCCTTACTGTATGCAAGTTTGGACTTTTGAACTTCCTGGCCATTTGAAAAGAAAAGCGGAAAAACAGGTGCACATTATTGTGGTTTATGACAGGCAGTTGCATAAACTGTAGAATAAGTGGAATCATTAGCAGATTAAAATGTAAACTGTGAGAATTTTAATTTTGTTTAAACAATGAGGTGATGGATATGCTAATAAAAGTTAGAAAAGAACAATCAGCAAGGAATGAAAGGAACAAATTGGTAATAGTTTTAGAAAGGAAAGTAAGCCTTCATTTACATAAGGGATTGCAGCACATTTAGAGAATCATTTCCATATAAAAACCAGAATATCATCTGAATCTTACCTTCCACTTAGAAAAAAAATAAAATTTAGAGGAAAAAAAATTATCCTAGCAGCAGTGTTGGATAATAACTAACTAGAAGTGCTACTTTAGTTTACCTAAAAATGAATTATTTCATAATTCACTCACTCTCCAAATCTGTATGACTTACTTTATTCAGTAGAACACACGAAAAGGTGATTGGATTTTTCTGTACAATCAAAAAACTCAATGTAAAATATTTCATTATTGTGTAGCTATTACTGTAACTAGATATTTTTAACAAAAAAATAAAAATGACCAGTAAGTCATCACTTTCCACAAAGCATCATAATCCAGACATATATTTTATAAATGCTTGATACATGTTTAATTGAATATATGTTTATGTTTGTTTTAAAAGATTAGAAACAGGAAGAATGTAATTAAGAATAAATTAAGAAAAGTCATGGGAATTTCTATAATGAATTTGTTTTTTTTTTTTGTTTTTTTTGTTTTTTCACAAAAAACAAAAATGATGCAAGTCATCACCTGTAGCACTTTTTGTGTCCATTTTTGCTATTGAAATACATGGTTTAAAAAAAAATCATTTCATCCCTGTTTTTGAGTTAAGTTTTGTACTTTTTTGTTATAAGTTTTTATAGATAAGTTTTTTTATTTGATTGTAAGGAATGTGTGTTCCAGTTTGAGGTTATTAACTACTTTTTTTTTTAGAATAGTGACTAATGTCAGTTATGACTGTTTTTTTGTTGTTGTTTTTTTATATATATATAGTTTTAAAAACACTGTGCAGGCAAACATTTTGATTATTGTTAAAAAATTATATATCTTTAATTTTTATTTTATTTTTAGTAATTTTAGTACTTCAGTACTTATTTATTTCCATTAGTTGCCAAGGCAACATTTATTTAAAAAAGTACTGGATGTTTGTCATTCAGTACTTTTATTTTATTTCAGCTTTATTTCAATTACCAAAAATGTTTTTAATAGTTTTGGTTAACAGCATTGATGCATCTTTCAAGATAAATGAAAAGAATTTCAAAAGTAACTGCAAACCCAGAATGATTCGCTCCATGAAATTTAAATGCTATTTAGCTGACTTGAGATTTTTTTAAACTGGTTGTTTTTGATTCATCATATAAAGAATATTTGTGTTTTTTTAGAGAACAGCCTGCAGTAAATTTTGATTTGGCGTCTGTCTGATTCCAATTTGAGTGTCACACCATTCGCATGTTAGACAACATTAGTCACTGAACTTAGTCACATTGTCACTTAGGAATGATTCTTACTACAACTATTAAAGGGTTAGTTCACCCAAAAATGAAAATTATCCCATAATTTACTCACCCTCAAGCCATCCTAGGCGTATATGACATTCTTCTTTCAGTCAAATACAATCAGAGTTATATTAAAACATATTCTGGCTCTTCCAAGCTTTATAATGGGAGTGAATAGTAACCGATATTTTGAAGCCCAAAAAAAGCACATCCATCCATCATAAAAGTAATCTATATGACTCCAGGGGGTTAATAAAGGCCTTCTAAAGTGAAGCGATGTGTTTTTGTAAGAAAAATATCCATATTTAGAACTTTATAACCTAGGATGGCCTGAGGGTAAGTATATTATGGGATAATTTTCATTTTTTGGGTGAACTATCCCTTTAAGCCATGATGGGAACTTTAAGGAGTGTGTTGTGTCTATAGCACTCTGGGCCAGACACAACAACACACATAAACAAATAACGGTGATCGCTTTCCAACTGATTAATAAGCATTTAACATAGTTTTACCTAGTAGTTTCCCAGCATTGTGCTCATGTTTCTTTTTTCCCCCCCGTCTATTTCTTTCTGCAGGTTCTAAGAGGACCACAGCTTATCGCTGTGGCATCGACTGACGGGACTGGCGGGGTTGACGCGTCTCCTCTCCAGGGTAATGATATTCAGGTGCAGTACGTCCAGCTGGGAACGGTGACCGACCACACTGGCGCAGTACAAGTGAGATAAGCCAAAACACACACAAACACAACTTACCATATTAACATTTTCATCAACAATGTTATCTGTGACGTATAACCATTTTATTTCAGGGAGGAATGTTTTCTGTCACAAAACGACCACCAACGTTTCACAGGTGTTGCAATGAATGTCATCTCCACCATTCTGATTTGTAGTGGGCAGCAATTCTGTACCAACACCGCAGGGTGGCGCAGTGGCCAATATGTCTGATCTATAAATTTCAAAGTCTTTAACTCTCTCATTTACCATGTGTTCTTTTTAGAAATCGTAGGCAGTGATCTTAACCTGCTCTCTGCTCTCACTTTCGGCTAATCAGCAACCAAGATCAGTTTGTTTTTTCCTCAGAATAATAAATAGCCTCTAGTTGTCCTTTTCCTCCCTGTCCATTTTCTCATTTTTATCCCTCTTTTCCATCTCATGCTCTGCATCAAGCTCTCAACATGCTCAAGCCCTCCTTGATGTGTGTTTTTACTCTAATCACTTCCCCATGATGCCTTTACCACGTTTCAGAGCTGCTATATGGCGTGCACACACATTCAAATACATTTAGAGGTTTGACAGTCATTACAGGTCACCACATTTCCCCAGCTGCACTCACGTGTTTGATTCATGTGAGGCTTCAAGTTAGGGTTGAGGAGCACTAGCACAATTTGACTTGCATACTTGCACATCTGCTTTTATGTTTCTGTCTTTAGAGAAGCAAACACTGTTTTAAATCTGAAGCAAAGAACAATCGGTGTTAATGTTATGAGCGAAATTAGTGAAACACATTTTGGATGGCCAAGACTTTTTGGTTGGTAAGACCAAAAAACTGACAATAAAAAAAATTTGATTTTTTGGCGAAAAAAGTAAATGTGCAAGAGATATATATATATATATATATATATATATATATATAAACACTAATTATAATTATTATTATTTAGAAAAAGAACAACGTAGAAAGAATTGATTCAAATAATTGAGTCACACATTTTATAAATGTTTTGAAATTGGAGGTTCCCATGGTCATAGAAAACCTGGAAATCAGAGAAAAAGTGTGTTTTCTAGGCCTGAAAAAATATAATAAATTAAAACTAATTAAATTAACAAATAAAATAAATTAAAAAATAATTAAAGCTCTAAAATATTTCATTGGCTAGAAAAATTGAGTAAAATCTTTTAAAAATCATGGAAAAGTCATGAAAATTTCTATAATGATCAATTTAGTCTATTATAGCTAAGCTAAATAATTAATTGGCAAAAAATAATTTAAAAAAGTAATGAAGAATGACTGGAAAAGAGTGGTAACCCTGTGGGAAATTGGTTTTAAGTTTGATCTATTACCTTTTGACATTTTGCACATCATCAACAAATACAGTAAAACTGGGCTATGGGCTAAAACTAATGAATATAATGAAATGTTGACAAAATGAAATTATTTTCATTAAGGCTGTGTCCACCAAAGTGTTTTTTAGCCAGCTGAAAACGCCAGGGCTCTTCTGAAAATGCCTTGTTGCAGGTTCTTGAGTGTGCTTCAGCGGCGTAGCTTTTTTTTTTTTTTTTTTCAGTTGAGACACTTTGTGCTTTGATACGGAATATCCATGGAAGTGTTACTTATATCTGATTTCACAATTAGTTTGTTTCTGAATATAAAAGTGTCGACACAATGTAATGTACTTGTTCTGGATGAAGAGATGTGCTTGTTGTTGTTTATCGTTGTACAAACAGAATATGACGGTTGGTCAGTGTTGTAATTGTCCCGCCCCTCCTCCACTGTGATTGGACGGCAGAATAAAATGTGACAGTGATGAGCGCTGCGCTTTACACAAAGTTGAACATTCTTCAACTCTCGGCAACTGGTAAAAAACGCAGAGCTCATTGTGAAATAGATTCTTAGCGCCTCGCACCTTGTTTTAAAAATGCGGCACTCCCATTGAAAACAATTGGAAAAATGCTCTAGCCTCTGGAAGAAAAAACGCTTTGGTTGACACAGCCTAAGAGACAAAATGTATGACTAAAACAAAAACAAAACAAAAAAACACAATGGAAAAAAAAAAACAGTGAGAACAGACAATTCAGTACCCTTTGTTGTGGACCATCCCTCTTACATTAAAAAAAACAAAAAAACACTAGCACGCACCACCGGAACGGCTTTTGTGAGCGAGAGAATGTGAGCTATTTGGTAACAGGGACGAGGACGAGGCCTTTACCACAGTTGCCCTTTAAAGTGGTTAGGCTGGTACAACTAAAACCTCTTTAGAAGGAGACCTTTGGGCGCTTATGGTTTAAATATTCTTAAAGGGCATTTCCTGCATAAAGTCAGCACTTCTTCTATTTGCTTTGCAAATACACTTTCCTGGTCTCATTGTACACGATTTATCATCACATGTTATTTAAAAAAAATTAGAAATCTTTCATTAAAATGTAATAACTTGCTCCGCCTCTGAAATGACTTTCCTTTACAGATGACATCACCCATCAGCCCCTCCCCCTCTCTATACTGTGCTGTAAGCAAAGCCCATGCAAAAACAAATGTTCCCCTTCCTCTCTTTGAAGTACATTCTTTCATTGGATGTGCTGTACCTGGGCCAAATTTGCTGTACGGCTTAAAATTAGTCTCAATGCCTGGTTATCTGAGTGACCTGCATCTTTCTTTTCCTCTTTTTCTCTCTCACGGATATTACACACTTGCATTTTGGCTGACCTTCAAATATGTAGCTTCTCATCTTCGTCTAAGCAGGCTGTACCAAACCCCGGAAAGCAGTTTGTGGGAACAGCTTGATGATCGCCTCTGTACCCAGACCCCATCAGAGGGTTTTAGATTTACCTCTAGCCTCACTTGTTACTTTCGTTGGTGGTCTGGACGCCTTCCAAATTGACTTTCCAATTATTCTGTACACATCAAAGCTGTTGGAAAGTTGTTAATGGACTTTGATGCTTGAGCAGAACGCCGCATGCGCAGCATTAGACACAATCAACCGAGTAAATCTCTGTTAATTGATTAGAGATTACTGCTGTTTTGTGACGAACCACCTGTCATTGTGACAGGGATCAAATAAATAGATGCCAGAGGAAATTAATAATGTTTATGGCATAAGCACGCTCAGCAGTGGAACTGTACTGTTGTTAGCCAACAGAAGAACTACCTTCTGTTTTTGAGAAGATAATTCGGTGGGAAATTTGTTTACATGTAAATCAATTCAGTAACACTTTATTTTGATGGTCCCCTTTAAACATTCTGTTTAATGTAAGTAATGATGCACCTACATGTCAACTAATTCTCAATACTAATTCAGTAGAGTATTAGTAGATTATACTGCTTAATATCTGTTAACACTTTTAGTGATCCCCCAACAGACATTCTACTGACTATAAGTAACTTTGCATCTACATGTCAATTTATTCTACTAACCCAAACCTAACAGTCCTTATACTCCAATGAGAGTTAGTTGACATGTCGGTGCAACATTAGATGTCTTAAGGAGACCATCAAAATAAAGTGTAACCATCAATTTCTGCATGCTTTATATTTTGCTGTCTAGTTTTTTATATTTAATAATCTAATATTATGTATAATAAATTACATAAATATATAATATATTATATAATGTATATAACATATAATAATAAATTACATAATATTTAAAATCACATTTTCTTGCTGAACTCTTAAAAAATTATATCACAACCTGGATATTGTTACGGAAGGACCAACCAGGAGACAGGAGATAGTAACACAGGTATTTATTGAACACAAGCAGAGTTAAAGGTGACAACAGGTGAGTATCTTGCAGTGAATGGTGGTTGTAGAATGGTATAGAGAACGATACTGTCCTTTGTGATTGCAGAGTGCCGATGGATGCTGAGGTTTGCTGACTGGAGACGATGACTGCAGACAACACTTCACACACAGAGAGGAATCGTTCGAGGGAACACGGAGACAGGATAACTGGTAAGTAACACGGGGAGTCCTTGAGGTAAGCATACAGGTAAGTCCTTCGATGCAAACGAGACCGGACAATGTGACTGTGTGAGTGTGTGTCTTAAGTAGTGCTGGTGATGAGTGGGTTGATGAGGTGCAGGTGGCGGTGATTAGTACTCCGGGGAAGGTGTGCGCTGTGGTTGGTGGATGGTGGAGCCTGGTGTGTCTGTGACAGTACCCCCCCCCCCCCGACGTCGTGGTGGTCTACCTCTTCCACGAGGGGCAGGTCTATTAGGATGAGCAGCGTGGAAAGTGTCAAGCAGGTTAGGATCAAGGATGTCGTTACGTGGAATCCATGAGCGTTCCTCCGGGCCATAACCTTCCCAGTCCACGAGGTACTCGAGTTGACCACCACGGCGCCGGAAGTCCAAGATCTCGCGCACCTCGTATGCAGCTCCGTCTTCTAGTAGAAGTGGAAGGGGGGGCTCGGCTTCGGTCACACCAGGCTCTGTGGAGAGAGGAACAGAAGGGTGGTGAGGCTTGAGCAACGAAACATGGAAAGTGGGGTGAATGCGATAGTCTGGAGGCAGTTGGAGTTTATAGGTGACAGGGTTGATCTGCTCCAGGATGGTGAATGGGCCAATGAACCTGGGACTCAGCTTACGGCAAGGGAGGCGCATCCTGATGTCCTTGGTGGACAGCCAGACCTTCTGTCCCGGTTGGTAGGAGGGAGCTTCGGAACGATGAAGGTCTGCTGTCATCCTGCGCCTCCGGAGTGCTCGTTGGAGTTGGTGGTGTGCTGAGTCCCAGACCCTCTCGCTCTCTCGGAACCAGTAGTCCACAGATGGTACGTCTGATGGTTCCCCGGTCCAGGGGAACAGTGGGGGTTGGTAGCCGAGTACGCACTGGAAGGGTGTGAGTCCGGTGGATGGCTGGCGTAGGGAGTTTTGGGCGTACTCGGCCCAACCCAGGTACTGGTTCCAAGAGTCCTGGTGGCCATGACAGAAGGTACGGAGGTAGCGGCCGATCTCTTGGATCTTTCTTTCCGTCTGCCCGTTCGTCTGAGGGTAGTAGCCTGACGAGAGACTGACGGTCACACCTAGGAGTGAGAAGAAGGCTCTCCATACCCGTGAGATAAACTGTGGTCCTCTATCGGATACGATGTCTTCAGGGATGCCGAAGTAGCGGAATACTTGGTTAAACATAATCTCTGCTGTCTCCATGGCAGTAGGAAGACCTTTCAGAGAGATGAGACGACAGGATTTCGAGAATCGGTCAACCACGACCAGGATGCAGGTATTTCCGTCAGATGCAGGAAGATCAGAGACAAAGTCAACTCCTAGGTGTGACCAGGGTCGGTTGGGAACGGGCAGAGGAATGAGCTTGCCGGATGGTAGATGGCGTGGGCTCTTCGAGATGGCGCAGTCCCTGCCTCCCTGCACGTACCTTCTGACATCGGCAGCCATGTTGGGCCACCAGAAGCGCTCCTTTAGCAGCGAGAGGGTCTCATTGACCCCCGGGTGGCCAGTGCCAAGTGAAGTATGTGCAGAGTGGATTAGTGGAGTGCGCCGTGTGCGGGTGATGTATTGCAAGCCCGGTGGGCAACCCGGCGGAGTATTGGTGGAGGCATTGGAGGAGGGTAAAGTCTCCGCCGACCAGGTGATGGGGCTGACCACAACCCGTTTGGGAAGGATGGGTTCAGGATCCTCTGTGATGGGTTCGGGAGCATGGAGTCTGGAAAGAGCGTCCGCCTTGATGTTTCTGGAACCGGGTCTATAGGAGATGGTAAAATCGAAGCGTGTAAAAAACAGTGCCCAGCGGGCCTGCCTGGGGTTGAGTCTTTTGGCGGATCGGAGATATTCAAGGTTCTTATGGTCGGTGAGAACTAGGAAGGGATGTTTAGCTCCCTCCAACCAATGCCTCCACTCTTCGAGGGCCATCTTGACTGCCAGCAGTTCTCGATTACCGATGTCGTAATTTCTCTCCGCCGGGTTGAGCTTGCGGGAGAAGAAGGCGCATGGATGGAGGCGGCTCGGAATCCCCTGCTGCTGCGACAGAACCGCTCCAACTCCGGTTGTGGAGGCGTCGACCTCGACCACGAATGGTTTGTGGGGGTCCAGATGTACCAGGAGTGGAGCGGTGGTGAAGGCTTTCTTGAGGTGGTTGAAGGCCTCCGTGGCAGCTGGGGTCCAGGACAGAGACTTGGGCTTGTTGCGTAAAAGGTCAGTAAGGGGGTTGGAGATGGAGCTGTAGTTTTGAATGAATCTCCTATAGAAATTGGCAAAGCCGAGGAATCGTTGGAGTTCCTTGATAGTGGTTGGAGTGGGCCAGTTCTTAATGGCCTCCACCTTCCCCTCGTCCATCCGGATGCCACTGTGGTCGATGTGGTATCCAAGGAACTGCACTGAGGTCTGATGGAATGAGCATTTCTCGGCTTTGAGGAAGAGTTGGTACTCTCTCAGGCGTTTCAGGACCTCCGCAACGTGGTGGCGATGTTCGGCCATGCTCCGGGAGTATATCAAGATGTCGTCGATGTAGACCAGAACGAACTTGTGGAGAAACTCCCGGAGCACCTCGTGGATGAAGTCCTGGAATACGGAGGGGGCGTTGACCAGGCCATATGGCATAACGAGATATTCGTAGTGGCCGGTGGGCGTGACGAAGGCGGTCTTCCACTCGTCCCCCTCGCGTATCCGGATGAGGTTATACGCGCTGCGGAGGTCCAACTTGGAGAACACAGTGGCACCACGGAGATGTTCCAGGGCCGCTGGGACGAGCGGAAGGGGATATCGGAACTTGACGGTGACAGAGTTGAGTGCACGGTAGTCAATACAAGGCCGCAAGCCTCCGTCCTTTTTGGCCACGAAGAAGAAGCTGGAAGCAGCAGGGGAGGTAGAAGGTCGAATGTATCCTTGAGCCAGAGCCTCCTCGATGTACTCCACCATGGCCTTCTCCTCCGGGACGGATAGAGGATATATCCGTCCCCTTGGCACTGACGCACCCGGAAGCAGATCAATGGCGCAATCCCATGGCCGATGTGGAGGCAGCTTGGAAGCTCTCATGGGGCAGAAAACGTCGCTGAAGGGGGCGTAACACGAGGGGATATCCACTGACCTCTTCTCTATGGGACTTTCGATGGAAGTGGCGTGGACACGGAGACAACGGGAGGTTGGTTGTCGTGGAACAGGAAGTGTGGAAAAACAGGATGGAAAACAGGTGTCGCCCCACTTCAGGACTTCTCCAGTCTTCCATGAGAGGATGGGGTTGTGCTGCTCCAACCACGGACGCCCTAATATCACGTCAGCAGTGGAACCCTCCAGAACCAGCAGATGGATATCCTCTACATGAAGAATGCCAACCTGAAGCTGTAGAGGGCCTATGCTCCGGCTCACACGTCTTCTGCTCACAGGTTTACCAGTTATCGATTGGATCTGGTAGGTTGACGGCGTACATTGGGTCCTGATACCAAGCTGACGGCAGAGGGCGCCGGAGATGAAATTTCCCGCTGACCCAGAATCAAGGAGGGCGGTAACTGGAACGGAGATATCGGCAGCAGTAAGTTGTACAATAGTTGTGAGTGGTTTAGATGTATTAGTATGAGGGAGGATAGCACTCACCATGGGACGAGGAGGACGTGTTGGGCATGTGGAGAGTACATGCCCTGGGGATCCACAATATAAACAAAGTTTCTGGGTCAGCCTTCTCTGCCGTTCAGCGGGGGATAGACGGTTTGATTCCACTTGCATAGGTTCGTTGGCTGGTTCTGGGGTGCTGACGGATTCTGGTCAGCAGAGGGAGGTGTTAAACAGTTGCTGACCCTGGTGCTCATCGAGACACGACTGCATACGGGTGGCGAAACGGATGGAGAGTTGGATGAAACGTTCCAGGCCGATGGTATCCTCGTATGCAGCGAGATGCAACCGCACTCGAGGATCCAAACCCTGGCGATATGTCGTCATGAGCGCTCGTTCGTTCCATCCACTTTGAGCAGCGAGAGTTCTGAATTGAATGGCATAATCATTAACAGACATGTTTCCTTGTTTTAAGTTATATAATTTCTCACCAATAGATGCATCCCATGAAGGTTTTCCAAAAACTTCTCTGAAGTGCTCGACGAAACTGGAGTAGGACTGAAGCACAGGGTTGTCTTGTGACCAGATGGAATCAGCCCATTGCAGCGCTTTGCCAGACAGTTGGGAGATTACAAACGCCACTTTGGAGTAATCGGTGGGGAATAAGTGCGGTTGCATCTCCAGGGTCAGAGAACATTGCAGGAGGAATCCGTTGCACTCCTCCGCCGAACCAGAGTAGGGCGCTGGTTTGGCCATGGGACTGGCGTACACTGGCGGAGAAGGAGAAGTGACGGTGTTTGCGGAAGTGAAGGTGGGCGCTGATGGTGGTGGAGGAGTGGAAAGTGTGCGACGCAAAGCGTCCACCAGGTCCTGAAATTGATCGGGTTGGCTCATACTTGTGTTCCGCTGTATAGGTCCGGTCTTCTGTTACGGAAGGACCAACCAGGAGACAGGAGATAGTAACACAGGTATTTATTGAACACAAGCAGAGTTAAAGGTGACAACAGGTGAGTATCTTGCAGTGAATGGTGGTTGTAGAATGGTATAGAGAATGATACTGTCCTTTGTGATTGCAGAGTGCCGATGGATGCTGAGGTTTGCTGACTGGAGACGATGACTGCAGACAACACTTCACACACAGAGGGAATCGTTCGAGGGAACACGGAGACAGGATAACTGGTAAGTAACACGGGGAGTCCTTGAGGTAAGCATACAGGTAAGTCCTTCGATGCAAACGAGACCGGACAATGTGACTGTGTGAGTGTGTGTCTTAAGTAGTGCTGGTGATGAGTGGGTTGATGAGGTGCAGGTGGCGGTGATTAGTACTCCGGGGAAGGTGTGCGCTGTGGTTGGTGGATGGTGGAGCCTGGTGTGTCTGTGACAGATATAGGCCTTATTTATTTTATATATGAGTTCAAATTTACATCAAAATGTTAGGTAGTGTGGCAAAAAAAGCAAAAATTTGATTCATTTAATTCAAATGTGTCCTAACCAGTAGCAACTGTGATTTTGATTATTCATCCATGTCTTTTATCATAGCCACACCCACAGTGAGATCTCATTAGTCCAAATTCCTGCTCCACACAACTAAATATTAAAGATCAAATATAATTTGATTGTCTGTGATTGTTGCATTGTGCAGCCTTTTTCATTTAAAATTACTTAGACACTGTTGATATTTAGTCAGAGAGCTGGTAAAAAAAAAAAAAAAAATAGTAATGGAAAAAATAATTATTAAATTATATTTAAAAAAATGGACTAAGATTAGAAGTGGACCTCAGGGAAAAAATAAAATATATAAAATTACAAATAAATACTGTACAAGTGGACATTAGGGGGAAAATTATTACAAAAAATAAATAAAAACTTAAGAACATTTGTGGACCACAAAAAAAAAATTTAAAGTAATTTTACTGTACTTTATTAGTGAATTTTATGTGGACATCGGGGGGGAAAAATAAAATATAATTACAAGAAATAAGTAAAAACTTAGTGGACGTCAGGGCAAAATTAAAATAAATAAAATCATTTTAAAAATAAAGAAAAAGGATTCGACTTTTAGTTATTTATTTTAATTTACGTAAATTTTTCCTTTATTGACACATTAAGTCAAGTCAAGTCACCTTTATTTATATAGCGCTTTTTACAATGTAGATTGTGTCAAAGCAGCTTTACATTGATAACTGGTACATTATTTGGCTGCACAGCAGCTCTTAAAGAATAGTGTCAATGCAGGCAGATCAAAGCACTGTTGAATATCAAATGTCAAGTCAAATGTCAAGTGTCCCCAACTAAGCAAGCCAAAGGCGACAGCGGCAAGGAACCCAAACTCCATCAGTGACATCAGGTGGCAGACAAGTGGCAAATAGGTGTGACCTATTGTGAAAAAAACCTTGGGAGAAACCAGGCTTAGTCGGGGGCCAGTTCTCCTCTGGCCAACAGTGCTTTGTTACGATTCAGGTTGCCATCGTAAGTCCAATAGGATCGCAACATTCAAAGTATTTATACATTATAACCTACTAGATGAGCGAAGAAGCCAGGAAATGACTAGGGATGTGCCCGAAGCCTAAATCCGAATTCGGAAAGGCACGGAAAATGAGTAACGCATTCTACGGAGCCCCTAAAGAGACATGGTTACCCTAACCCTAACCCTAACCTAACCCTTTCTGCCGTAGTCAGTTACATTACAGTACATCAGATTGCACTTATCACATGAAGATAGTGAGGAGAGATGACTGACAAGACGATGGCGGAGGATTTGGTGCGCAACAGATCCTGAGCGTCATTGACAAATATCTTATCTTGTAAAATGTGTGGTCAGTACCGCTGCTCCCTAAAAAGAGAATGGATGATCACGAATTTGTGAAAGTAAAAAGCAAGCACTCATTCCAAAGTAATTACATAACCCGCACACTGATAGCGGCTCCCTGATGCCCGCAAATTATGTACAATATAATTACCGAACTAGATAATTACGAGAGAACGCAAAAGCATGGAAATATATTTTTTCTCTCCTATTTTTTTTTTTTTTTTTTTCATCATCATGTCTCTTTAGGGGCTCCATAGAGTGCATAATTTCCTTTCCGAACACAGTATTCGGCTTCGGGCACATCCCCAGAAATGACATTAAATGCATATATTTTTTACTAGGTTGATTTTTTTATTCTTTAAATTCTAGAAAAGCTTAATAACTGAGCAACTAGTAGTCAGTTTAATCATTTAATTTCCAGCTGAAATTTTCAGACAGCCGTCTTCTTATGCCTCACATAGATGATGCTTTGACCCCCTTGTTGGCACTCAACCACCATCCCGAGGTCACAGCGTTTCTCTCTATGTGAATTTCAGGATTATTTCAATCGCTCTCATCTGCTGCACAAAACATGTGGTAGTGTTTACAGACATTTTTTTTATGTACACACCCTTTGATTTTTTTCTTTTTCTTGTTTTTTCTTCATTTAATAGTTTCCATATCACACATATGATCACCACAGATAAAAATTGTTGAAAATAAAGAGATGTTTCCGGCCAGGAAGGTCTGTTCTCTGTACAGTCTGATAGCTCACTTACTCTGATGCTGTTAAATGATTCAGGCATGAATTCCCTCATTGGCCCTAATGAGTGCCCTCTTGTGGAGCCGCAGGAAATCAGCCCCTGAGGACTTTGCACTTAACACCTAAGATGAAAAGCACAGCCGTGAGTGTCTTGCATCAAATGGGCTGTGTTTTAAGAGTCTTGGCACTTCTGGGCCGTGCCCTTGAGTACAGTTTGAGCCTTTGCACCGTGCAGGTGTGCGGTCTCTTTCCCTGGCGTGTGTTGAGGAAGGAATGACTCACTCCACATACTCTGAAGTGACTCATCCTGCGTTGTATCCCCCTGCATCACTCCCTCCATCTTTTTTTTTTTTTTCGAGGGAGTGTTTTTATTTCGACGACTGAGATAAAGTGTAGCCTTCATCTGACCCCTTACTTTTTTCCTCTTTTTCCATCTCTTGTTGTCCTGGTCTTTGTTTTTGTTGTATCAATCTGTACACCTGTCAGCGTTGTATTCGTCTGCTTTCACTGCCTCTATCAATATGGTAAAAGGGGACATATTAAGCCTGGGCGAAAGGCGGGATGTACAGTGTGACGATAGATATGTATACGCATGGTATTTTAATAGAACAGACAATGTGTCAAACCACATTGCAGACAGATACTTCTGTTGTAGATTTGTTTTTAATGCAGTGGATTCTTTTTTGACATGTTGGGCACATCAGTCCAGTGTTGACACACTGTCATTATATGGTGCATTAATATCAATGTGGAATTCAGCTGGTGTGCGTTTTTTTTAATATTTTTAAATATGAGGGAAGAACAAAACGCTTAATTTGGTGAAGTTATTTAGCTGACAAAATGTTTTGCTAAAAAAAAGGCAAACTACAGCTACAGGTTTTATTTTATTATGCAAAAAATATATATATATTTTTTTTATAATGCATAAAAAACAAAAAGCTCACAGGAAAAAGCATACATTGACTACAACATAATCAGTTATTAATATTTAATTGGTTCTCTCTTGTTTTTGCTTGTGTTCATTATTTTCTTTGTATGACAGCCTGGTGAAGTAAGCTTACAAAGTCTTTAACAAATTTAAATAATAAGAATAAAATAACAGGTAGGACTGTCTGTTTTTCAATAGAATGTTCAGGAAAACAATCATTATTTTTGCAGTTGCATTTCATGTTTCTAGTAGCACAACATGACACAAAAATGACATACTTTAAAACTCATTCACTGTTTTTTGTTCTCAGGCTGAAGCTCTGACTCCAGCACTGCAGGCGGAGATGGATGTAAAGGAGGCCATTCAGCTTCAGCAAGCTGAGAATGGAGAGGTGGTTCAGATCCAGATGCCAGGCACTTGAAAAACCTTCTCACGTGTTCATAAACAATGATATTCGGCTAGAGCGTCAAGGAGAGGGCGAAACCGATGAGCGTGGCCACTCAAACTCAAATTCTCACCCTGAAACCACTGCTGTCAGTCATCAATTATTGACTAAATCCAAGTAAAACAAATGCAATTTGTCGTTTGGAAACTACTGGCTGTTTCCCACCAATAACAGTCACAGTGTGTTTAGTAACATATAAGCAATGGCTGGCTTCATCGCTGGCTCATCAAATCTCTCTGGCACTGAACAAAACAGAAAAGAACAGAAGGCTTTTTCCTCTTCAGTCTATCTGAAGTACCTCATATGCAAGGAACAAGCATGTTTAACTAAAGATTCGAGCAGACGGTTGGGCTTAAAGCGGTCACTTAAAATTACCCATGTGTCATTTGGGCATCACACTTTGCAGACTTTCATTATCATATATATATTATGAATCAGCAGCTATGTACAATATGCTTCAGTTCATAATCCAAGATTTTTCTGTTTTGCTATCCTTTTGTGATGTTTTTTGGCGTGTGTGTGTTTGTATTGGTGAAAGGCTGGGGTATGTTTGAGGTCCGCCCCTTCTTCGTTCATCAATAATCAATTTGTTTTCATAATGGTTAGTCTAAATATTTTTTGTTTCATACAGCTTTATTGTACAGAAAAAAAACTACTGAAAGTTTTGTGGAGCTTTTGTAGGGCAGTTTACTAATACACAGTAATATGATGACTGTGTACTGTGTTAATGTAGTATATGAAATATGTACTTTTTCATATATATATATTTGTGTATGAAGGATTTGATCAAAATGAATAAATGACCGTTGTTTCCAAATACAGTGTCCTGATTAACAAATAACAGCAGCTTTAACTGAATCTGCCAGACAAAGTCTAAGGCGACATCAGTGAAATTTCAGCAAAATTTTGCAGGAAGTCCATTGTCTTTTGTCAATAGTGTAGCGATGTATGAAGCACAGCTCACGCAGAAGTCACTTTCAAACCATACAGCTTTCCGTTGGTCAATGTGATTTTTAAATGATTACCCCAAATTATAAATATGTAGTAATAGCATTACAAAGTATCAGTAGTTATTTATTGTTACTAACCTTAAAGGGTTAGTTCACCCAAAAATGAAAATTCTGTCATTAATTACTCACCCTCATGTCGTTCTACACCTATAAGACCTTCGTTCATTTTCGGAACAAAAATTAAGATATTTTTGATAAAATCCGATGGCTCAGTGAGGCCTCCATTGCCAGCAAGATAATTAACACTTTCAATGCACAGAAAAGTACTAAAGACATATTTAAAACAGTTCACGTGACTACAGTGGTTCGACCTTAATGTTATGAAGCGATGAGAATACTTTTTGTGAGGCAAAAAACAAAACAAAATAACTTTATTCAACAATATCTAGTGATGAGCGATTTCAAAACACTGCTTCATGAAGTTTCGAAGCTTTATGAATCTTTTGCTTCAGTGGTTCGAAGCGCTTATCAAACTGCCAAAGTCACGTCCCCCAGTGGTGAACCATTGAAATTTCAAAACACTTATGACGTAACGAAGCCTCGTTTACTGAAATCACGTGACTTTGGCAGTTTGATACACGCTCCGAACCACTGATTCGAATCAAAAGATTCATAAAGCTTCATGAAACAGTGTTTTGAAATCAACCATCACTAGATATTGTTGAATAAAGTCGCTATTTTGTTTTTTTGGCACACAAAAAGTATTCTCGTCGCTTCATAACATTGAGGTTGAACCACTGTAGTCACATGAACTGTTTTAAATATGTCTTTAGTACCTTTCTGGGCATTGAAAGTGTTAATTATCTTGCTGGCAATGCAGGCCTCACTGAGCCATCAGATTTTATCAAAAATAACTTTTTTGTTGGACAAAAAATTTGCGTTCTGAAGAAGAACGAAGGTCTCACGGGTGTGAAACATCATCAGGGTGAGTAATTAATGACAGAATTTTCATTTTTGGGTGAACTAACCTTTTTAAGTCATTATTTCAGCCCTGTGACAGGAAGTTTGGAATTCATAGACTTATAACCTGAATAGATGGATGAGTAAATTCTGTATCACTCAGTTTCAGTGTTCTTTGTAATTATAATAATAAAAAAATGCAAATATTTCTCTTTCAAAACATGTTTTGTGTCAACCCTGTTACATTCAAAATATTTTGGGGTTGATAATCTGTGCAAAATATTCAATTAAGTTTTTACTCATAACAGGGTTGAACAGGGTTTTTTAGAATAATTAATTTTAATGAAAGCAAATTTTAGGTTGAATTTTAAGTTGTTTTTTTTTTAATGTAACAGTGATTAATGTGACTGCAAACTGGCTGATATTCTGCTTAAAAAAAAACTGAAATTAAAATTAAATTTTTTTTTAATTTAAAAGATATTTTGCATTACACACTAAACAAATATATCAAATAATTATTACGTTTTCTGGTAAGTCATGAGAACGCACTTGGCACACACGTTTAGTTTCCTGACAACAGCCCATATACTGCACGGTATTCAAAGCAGACCTATTCCAAACAAAGCCATTATGCACAAATATTATTGCAAATTAAGTGTCGGTGTTGATTTTATGTTTAGCCACTGAACAATCATCACATGCATTATGGTTTAATGATTGCAAGCTAATGAGCGGGAGTGATTAGAAGCAAGTGGCGATGCTTTTGGTTGCTATGTTTGTTTTATATTTATGTGATTTGCTTCAGTTGACCAGAACACCATAGTGAGAGTCATGTAAATGTTTTGGTTTGTTAGATCACCATATATTCTCTCTAGAGGCCCCCCAAAACTCCTACTCTGACTCCCTCGTCTCTAATGGGACTAAGTCAACCTCTCCCCCATTCCGGATGGAATATCCCAGATTGTAACAGTCTTGACTTTTAAGGCCTCTGGCCAGGCACCACTGGACCCGTTGTCATGGCGAAGGTACAAGATGCACTTACAAGTTGCTAACTCATCCTCTCCCACTGTTGTGGGTTTTCGTCAGATTATTTGTATCATTGGGGCAGGGGCGAGGACAATAAAAACTTTTGGTGAGTTTTCCCACGCACACTTATAACGCAATGGTGTATTTTGGATCGCGTGCAGAAAGCAGCCCATATTAACGCTGATAAAAACATCTCTCTATTTCCTTTTGTTTTCTTTTAGTCTCAAAGTCTCCTATTACCCGTCTTCTGTACGCCATCCATCCGTCTCTCTTAAGGAATCTATCGCTTTCTTTTTCCTCTGATTTCCGATTGTTCTCATCCTCCCACTCTTTTCTCGGGTGGTGTCTGATGTTTTGTTTTGTTTTGGGTTTTTTTTTTAGCTTCCCTCCTTCTTCGCTACCATTCTGTATTGGTCTTGTCAGAACTTGGACTACGGTGTCCCCGTAGCCCCCCTAAAATCCAACACTGACTCCCTTTTCTCTAATAGAACCTAGCCAGCTTCTCCCCCATTCCAGAAGATGGATGAAATACCCCAGAAATGAACAGTCTGGAGGATTTTAAGAACCGAGATTGAGTTTTCATGTCATATTTGTCTATATATTGGATAAAATGTCAAACTCATAGTTTTTAATGATGAAATCATCAGTTTTCTTTTGTCACAATACAGGGTCATTGTCAGGGAGGATGTGGGTGAATTGTAAATCATTTTACTTTGATTTGTGCAAAGTTGCCATTTTTACCACAGCTTTTTTCTAATCAAAATGGTTCAAAATGGTTTTCTTTTTGAATACTATTTTAATTGGTAATCATTTCCGCAATGTCCTCAACATCACTTTCCACCCTGTTATTCCAATTATTATGAGCTGCACTGGGGTACAAAAGATCAGATCACAACCTCAGAAAGTAGCTATTATGTCTGATTTCGAAGCAATTGATGGTAAAATTTTAGAAGAAACAGTACAGCACCTTAAAACACCAACCTGCGCCCTTGACACACTTCCCACATTTTTTTTCAAAAGTGTGTTTAACTGTTTAGAAGCAGATCTCCTAGAAGTGGTAAACGCCTCACTTCTTTTTGGGTCTTTTCCAAAATCCATGAAAACTGCAGTTGTTAAGCCCCTCCTGACAAAGAACAATCTGGATAACATCATATTGAGCAACTACAGACCAATCTCAAATCTTCCTTTCATAGGCAAGATCATTGAAAAAGTTGTTTTCAATCAGCTGAACAAATTCTTAAGCTTGAATGGATACTTTGACAACTTTCAATCTGGTTTCCGACCGCATCACAGCACAGAGACAGCGCTCATAAAAATAATAAATGATATTCGCCTAAACACCGATACAGGTAAAATATCAGTACTGGTACTACTCGACCTCAGTGCTGCGTTTGACACTGTCGATCACAACATACTTCTTGACAGGCTGGAAAACTGGGTTGGGCTTTCTGGGATGGTTCTTAAATGGTTCAGGTCATACTTAGAAGGGAGAGGTTATTATGTGAGTATCGGTGACCATAAGTCTGAGTGGACATCCATGACATGCGGAGTCCCTCAAGGTTCAATACTTGCACCCCTCCTGTTCAACCTATATAAGCTGCCACTGAGCCAAATAATGAGAAAGAACCAAATTGCATATCACAGCTATGCAGATGACACCCAGATTTACCTTGCCCTATCACCTAACGACTACAGCCCCATTGACTCCCTGTGCCAGTGCATTGATGAAATTAAAAACTGGATGTGCCAAAACTTCCTTCAGTTAAGCAAAGACAAAACTGAAGTCATTGCATTTGGAAACAAAGACGACGTTCTCAAAGTGAACACATACCTTCACTCTAGGGGTCAAACAACTAAAAATCAAGTCAGGAATCTTGGTGTGATTTTGGAGTCAGACCTGAGTTTCAGTAGCCATGTAAAAACAATAACTAAATCAGCATATTATCATCTCAAAAATATTGCAAGAATTAGATGCTTTGTCTCCAGTCAAGACTTAGAGAAACTTGTTCATGCTTTCATCACCAGCAGGGTGGATTATTGTAATGGACTCCTCACTGGCCTTCCCAAAGACCATAAGACAGCTGCAGCTCGTACAGAACGCTGCTGCCAGGATTCTGAGCAGAACCAGAAAATATGAACACATCACACCAGTCCTCAGGTCCTTGCACTAGCTTCCAGTTGCATTTAGAATTGATTTTAAAGTACTGTTACTTGTTTATAAATCACTCAATGGCCTAGGACCTCAATACATTGCAGATATGCTCATAGAATATAAACCGATCACTCAGATCAACAGATCACTCAGATCATCAGGATCAAGTCACTTAGAAATACCAAGGGTTCACTCAAAGCAAGGAGAGTCTGCTTTTAGCTGTTACACCAGCCGCAGCTGGAACCAGCTTCCAGAAGAGATCAGATGTGCTCCAACAGTAGCCACATTCAAATCCAGACTCAAAACATATCTTTTTATCTACGCATTTACTGATTGAGCACTGTGCTATGTCCGAACTGTTTGCACTTTATTTTATACGTATTATCTTTTTATTTTTTAATTTAATTTTTAATTTAATTATTTTAATTGCATTTTTTAATGCATTTTATATCAATCTTTTATGTATCATCTTTTTATCTCTGACTTTTAATGCATTTTATTTCTTATACATTCCATTTTTATTATTATGTATTTGGTTCTTCTTTATGTAAAGCACTTTGAATTACCATTGTGTATGAAATGCGCTATATAAATAAAATTGCCTTGCCTATTCTTTAAATAACAAAAGCCAAGTCCTTAGTGACATTATCCTCCAGGGTGTGACATAATTTTTATAAGGTAAAACAACAACACTAACATCAGTAAGTATTTACAATTGATTTATGGTACCATAGTATTGTGGAATTATTTTATTTTACTCGAAAACCTTTCAACTTGTTTGATTAAACTGTATAATTGGTATGATAATAATATTTTAAAAGATAATGGCTAGCTTTGTATTTCCATCCTGTTGGGAATACTGTTATGTTTCATCCTGTTAAGATTCTTGTTAATCCTTCCTGTTACATTCCATTCTCTTAGGAATCATGTTATTTTTTTATTTCCAGCCTGGTACATTCCATCCTGTTAGGAATCCTGTTTTGTTTTTTTTGTTTTTTTCTAATTTGCATTCTGTTGTGAATTACATAAATTTCTTTCTGTCATTTTAATAATCTCATTAATTTCTTTATTTCTATCATGTTGCATTCCATCTTAAGAATCCTGTTAATTTTTTATTTTTCCATTATTTAACATTCCATCTTGTTGGGAATTGTTAATTTCTTTATTTGTATCATGTTAATAATCTTATTAATTTCATTTTTTCCATCCTGTTACATTCCATCCTGTTAGGAATCCTATTAATTTCTTTATTTCCATCCTGTTACATTCCATCCTGTTAGGAATCCTGTTTTTTTTATTTATTATTATTTCCATTCTGTTACATTCCATCCTGTTAGGAATAGTTAATTTCTTTAATTCTATCATGATAATAATCTTGTTAATGTTTTATTTCCATCATGTTACATTCCATCCTGTTAGGGATCCTGTTATTTCTTTATTTCTATCATGCTAACAATCTTGTTAATTTCTTTATTTCCATCCTGTTGCATTCTGTCCTGTTAGGAATCCTGTTTTCTATTTCCATCCTGTTAAGAAATTTTAATTTATTTGTATCACACTAATAATCTTATTACTTTCATTTTGTTAGGAATCCTCTTAATTTCTTTTATTTTTTTTTTATTTCCATCCTATGTTCCATCCTGTTAGGAATTATGTTGATTTCTTTATTTCTATTAAGCTAATAATTAATATCTTTTTTCAATCCTGTTACATTCCATCCTGTTAGGGATTCTCTTAATTTTTGATTTCCATCAAGTTGGGAATTGTTAATTTCTTTATTTGTATCACACTAATTGTCTTATTAATTTCTTTATTTTCATCTTGTTACAACCCATTCTATTAGGAATCTTGTTAATTTTTTATTTCCATCCTGTCAGGAATCCTGTTAATTTTTTTATTTCTATCCTGTTACGTTCCATCATGTTAGGAATTATGTTAATTTCTTTGTTTCTATCATGTTAATAATCTTAATTTCTTTATTTCCATCCAGTTACATTCCATTCTGACAAGAATCCTGTAATTATTTTATTTCCATCCTGTTATGAAATTTTAATTTATTTGTATTACACTAATAATCTTATTAATTTCTTTATTTCCATCCTGTTATAACCCATTCTGTTAGGAATCATGCTCATTTCTTTATTTCCATCCTGTCAGGAATCCTGTTGAAAAAAATTTGTTTCCATCCTCTTATGTTCCATCCAGGAATTATGTTAATTTCTTTATTTCCATCCAGTTACATTCCATAATTCTGTATTGCTTTTATTTCCATCATGTTGTGAATTGATTTGATTGATTTGTATCATGATAATAATCTTATTAATTTCCATCCTGTTAAGAATCATGTTCATTTTTTTTTTTTATTTCCATCCTGTAACATTCCATCCTGATAGGAATTATGGGCAACACCAGTATGGAGAACAATTATCATTTTTAACTAGTTGCTTATTAGCTGTTAGCGTGTGGTGCTGCAGGGATGAGGCGAATACGGAAATCCACAATTGTATGGGCTTTAATGAACAATCCAGGAACAAGGAAACAGCATACACACATTAAACAACATCAAGAACGGACAAGGAGTGCAAGGAAAGTGTCCAACTTAAAGGGAGTGCTGACGAGGAACAACAGGTGCTGGGAATCCGGGGAACATGGCGGGAAGACTGATGAGGGAAGTGCAGACAGGTGTGGAGAACAGGAGGATGCTGGGAACTGGAGTCCGGGAAGGCGTGGATGTAACATTACCTCCCCCTCCCCGGTAGGCGCGTCCCAGGGGGGGTGGGCGCCCTGGAGACCTACAGGCAGGTGCGGGGGGTGCAGACGGGTGCGGAGGTCTCCAGGGCGGTCCCAGGACCTCGGGCCGTCACGGCGGGTCAGGAGTCGTGGGTAACCATGGTGGGTCAGGAACCGTGGGCGGCCATGGCGGGCCAGGAGCCGTGGGCGGCCATGGCGGGTCAGGAGCCGTGGGCGGCCACGGCGGGTCAGGAGCTAGGGACGGCCACGGCGGGTCAGGAGCTAGGGATGGCCATGGCGGGTCTCCGAGCCCACCCCCATCTTTCCCACCCACAGATACCCTTCCCCCCCAAAAAAAATTCTTTGGGAGACTCAGGGGTTTGAAGGGCTCGTGGGCTACTGGAGCGGGCTCGGCGGCGGCGGCTGGAGCTGGAGCGGGCTCGGCGGCGGCGGCGGCGGCTGGAGCGGGCTCGTGACAGGCTGGAGCTGGCTCGGGCTCGTGACAGGCTGGAGCTGGCTCGGGCTCGTGACAGGCTGGAGCTGGCTCGGGCTCGTGACAGGCTGGAGCTGGCTCGGGCTCGTGACAGGCTGGAGCTGGCTTGGGCTCGTGACAGGCTGGAGCTGGAGCGGCTGGCTCGGCGGCGGCTGGAGCTGGAGCGGCTGGCTCGGCGGCGGCTGGAGCTGGAGCGGCTGGCTCGGCGGCGGCTGGAGCTGGAGCGGCTGGCTCGGCGGCGGCTGGAGCTGGAGCGGCTGGCTCGGCGGCGGCTGGAGCTGGAGCGGCCTCGTGGCAGGCTGGAGCTGGCGCGGCCTCGTGGCAGGCTGGAGCTGGACCTGGAAATGGGGTCCAGTTCATCCCCTCAAATTCAACCAAAAGCCCCACTGGAACTGGAGCGGGCTCACCGGCAGGAAACTCAGGGGATTTGGGTTGCACGGAGGCAGAAAACTCAGGAAACTTGGGCTGCTCGGAGGCAGAAAACTCAGGGAACTTGGGCTGCTCGGAGGCAGAAAACTCAGGGAACTTGGGCTGCTCGGAGGCAGAAAACTCAGGGAACTTGGGCTGCTCGGAGGCAGAAAACTCAGGGAACTTGGGCTGCTCGGAGGCAGAAAACTCAGGGAACTTGGGCTGCTCGGGGGCAGAAAACTCAGGGAACTTGGGCTGCACGGGGGCAGAAAACTCAGGAAACTGGGGTTGTTTGGTGGCCCTTTTCTTCTTCCTCTTGGGCCGTCTGGGCCCAGCGGAGGATTTTTCATTGGCCATACAGGGGTTTGGGTCCGGCAGGACACTGGGGAAAAGCTCACTGGAGGGGCATGCGGAGGAAGATGGAGATGGACGAACTGGCCAGGCCGCCCATGTTTCTGGGGGAACTGGACGAGATGCACACGTATCATCCAGAACCTCTTCGACAACAAACTCAGAACCATTTAAATACAAAATCAGATTAATAGTATCGTTTAAGGAAGCATACTTGTCAGGTTCCTCAAAACGGATTGTGCTCTCGTCCAGCCCCTCCAGAAAAAGGGCGTTTAAACAGGCATCTGACCAATTCGTCAGAAAAGCCAACTCAACAAACTCCTCCACATACCTCTCCAGCGAACGTCCATTCTGCAGGAGCCCAATGAGACGATCCACCGCTGTAGCTGGTTTGGAAGACATGGGAGGCACGGGAACCAGGAATAATCCCATAATCTTGTAGATTTCCAGATGGTTAATGGTCCGTTCTTCTGTTAGCGTGTGGTGCTGCAGGGATGAGGCGAATACGGAAATCCACAATTGTATGGGCTTTAATGAACAATCCAGGAACAAGGAAACAGCATACACACATTAAACAACATCAAGAACGGACAAGGAGTGCAAGGAAAGTGTCCAACTTAAAGGGAGTGCTGACGAGGAACAACAGGTGCTGGGAATCCGGGGAACATGGCGGGAAGACTGATGAGGGAAGTGCAGACAGGTGTGGAGAACAGGAGGATGCTGGGAACTGGAGTCCGGGAAGGCGTGGATGTAACATTAGCATGCTTATTGGCTGTTTATTAGTACATATAAAGCACATATTAATGCCTTACTCTGCATGACCATATTCTACATCCCTTAATCCTACCAAATACCTGAACTTAACCACTACAACAACTACCTTACTAACTATTAATAAGCAGTAAACTAGGAGTTTATTGAGAGAAAAGTCATAGTTATTAGTTAATATGTTCCCCATACTAAAGTGTTACCGAATTATGTAAATTTATTTATTTCTATCATGCTAATAATCTTGTTAATTTCAATATTTCCATCCTGGTATGCATCTTGGATTTTTTTTTTTTGTTTTGTTTTTTTTTTTTTTGTAAATAATCAATTATAATTAATAAAGTTTAAATGTTTGAGCTTGACCAGAACATATTTCTGAGACTGAGTGTACCCATTTATAGAATTACTTCATTAAATTACAACTTATTCTTTTTTAAAATGATACAGAGTTCAATAAGGACACTTCTGCATAATAGAAGTTAACCATGAATAGACGACATGTACTGTAGCGTTATCTTTGTTGGCCTGACCTACATGTCCACTCTGAATATTTCTTTATATTTTTTATCTAATGCAGACAAACTATTTTTCCAAGTCAAAACATGAAAGTGGTCAGTCTCCAAGAAAATAATTCAACACTTGTTGATCTGATAACAAAGTGCAAGACCGCTGAGCAGTCTGGTCTGAGCACAGCAAACAGGAGACAAGGTCAGATTTTTTTTATGACCCTAATGTTCCTCAGTGGCGTATTTTATGTTTTTGACTCCATGGATTCAAGTTCAGTGTATGATCATTCGAGTGAGCTCATGTTTTTGTGTGTGGACTCATGCTTGATGTGAATTTACAGGTTTCTTTTATTTTCAGGATCTTCTTAGCAGAACGCAAATTTACGTGGTACAGCAATGACCTACATAAGCGATTTCATAATCCATTTATTACATTATCTTCTAATAGGATTAGACCTTGCGTTAAAAAGTGATTAATGGTCAAAAATGATAATGCTGGTCCAAAAACCCATTACATCATTTAAGACACCAAGCAACACTCCCAAATCTCTGGAAAGATGCCACTGATGCTTATCCAATTCTTTTTAAAGGGGACCTATAATGCCCCTTTTACAAGTCTCTGTTGTTCCCAGAATGTGTCTGTGAAGTTTCAGCTATAAAAAATACCCCACAGATCATTTATTATAGCTTGTCAAATTTGCCCCCTATTTGGGTGTAAGCAAAAACACGCCGATTTTGTGTGTGTCCCTTTAAATGCAAATGAGCTGCTACTCCCGGCCCCCTTTCCAGAAGAGGGCGGAGCTTTAACAGCTCGTGCTTCGGTTGCTCAACAACAACAAAGCTGGAGAATCTCACACAACCAAAATGACGATTGTCAGTAACGGTGTTCAGCCTTACAGTATTCAAACCGGAGTTGGACACTGATGGAGAGACTCAGGAAGAAGTTACAACTTATAGAATGCATCTGGACGTTTCTGAGCAGTTAGTGGATAAATTTATGTAGTTGATTCAACTCATCGACTAACATGTGCCGTCATGTTAATCTTTTGTGCAAATCCAGCATTGAATTGACCCTCGTTTGTGAAGCAGTCCAGCCCCCTTTGTTGCGTGTTTTCGGGGCAGGGTTTATGTAAATTTTAGGGTTAGTGATGTCACTAACCAGGGAAGAAGCTTGTTGTAGTCCCTACCAGCCATTTGTTGTAGTCCTTAAACAGAGAATTCTTTAAAAGGAAATATCTCCCTTTGCATTGAACTTTGAGCGTCGTAACTTTGCAGACGTTGTTTATGCTCAAACAGCAACATTACACACTAACTAAAGTTTAAAAAGTGAAATCATAATCAACCACCCTTTTAAAGAAATGACAAAATTCTATTGGTTAATTAGGAGAGTAAACGGAAATTTTATGTGTATCTAGGTTACATATTATGGAAAAACCTATCCAACATCCTAAATTTTTGCTACAATGACAAATAATCTCTCTATTTCTTGTAACCTGTCTGTGGGGGCTAATTTTATTTCTAATTTTTAATATGGAACTTTATATGAAGTGACAAATGGTTTGACAGATATGTGCCTTTTTTAAGTTGCAAAGGTGATAAATCATGGATCGACTATTTTAGGGCTTGAACTTGTTAAGTAACAATGTTTTACTTAAAAATATATTATTATTATTATTGTCATTTTTAGCAGTTATCTCTTCTAAACGTATAAAGGGTCACAACGGGAAAATGTGCATATCTTAAACTAATGTTGAATTTAATTAATGTTAGCCCTTTTAAAAAGTATATTTTGAGGGTTCATAAAGTATATTAATATATGCATTTTCCATATCAACTTGTTTGTTTTGCTGTGTGTATATAAAGTCTAATTTCACTACTAAAGCCAGAGCTTCATAATCTGAGGATATTAGTGTGTTTGTATCAGCATGAACATATACAATTTGTTTGTGCTATCGCTCTTTAAAATAAATCCCAGTCTGATGGGCTGTTATCACATGCAGTGACATTCATACACTTTTAATACATTTTGAAGCCTCTGGTTTATTATTACGTAATAAATAATATATTATTTCTACATACTAACGTTTGGAGATTTGGACTGAAACTAGATTTGAACGTGAATGGTGAAGTTGTGGTCAGGTAGAGGTTAACTGGTTAGAGCGCTCTGGTGGTTGGGCAGGCGCGGAGCTGCTGCGCTCTGACGCGGTGATGGAGAGCTCAGAGATGCGCTGCTGCTCAAACAGGATCCCGCGGCCGCGGCCGACCTTTCCCTCTTGCTTTCTTCGCTCTTCTGCGCCGAGACTTTAAATCACGGGTGAGTCCCGCTTCTTCGGCAGACATATTCAGCGCATGACAGATCCAACGAGACGTCACAGTAACGTAAAGCGCGTGCGAGCGTCATGCGTAGGCTACTCTATATGATAACATGACAGGTTCATTGAAAAGCGTTTAGCGCGTAACAGTAACTCCGACAGTTTGATTAGAGTCCTCCATGAGTTAAGTTATGCAATTGTGCAGATGAGTAAGTTAAAACTTCTTTAAAACACAGTGATTGTTTATTTTGCCAACATACTGATGTTGCTATAGCTATGTAGAGCCACTCCAATTTATAAAAGTAACATGGTAACCGTAATTTACTGCAGTTATTACTTCAGTAACTTGGTTTTAGTCATCAGCTGTCATTAAATATTGAATTAAACTGGCAGACATATTCTGAAACCGTTATCTAATATTAATTTAGTAATAGTAGTAACAGTATACCTAATAACTGTTTTTGGGCAGTTAACATGGTAAATGTTTGTAAAGTCAAACTTCTTTTGAAATACGCAATATTTGCGTATACGCAATACGCAAATATTGCGTATTTCAAAAGAAGTTTGACGTTTGGTCATTTTGTCAACACACTAAAGACTCCATGAAATCACTGTGAAATCTCTTTATTTCCATTCACAACCATCAATAGAGCGCACGAGTGCACGCCCACTTTTTAAACCATAATTTTTTTTCCATATAGGAACATAATAGGATAATAATAATAATGATAATAATAATAATAATAATTATTATTATTATTATTATATAGTATAAGAATAATATAATAATAATATATTATCTATAATATATTATTACATAGACATAATAATGACTACATTATTTTATTATGTAGATTATATGACAAATAATATTATTATTGTGTGTTGTTATTGTTAATAACAATAATTCATGATGACATTATTGTGATATTATTATTATACAGATATAATAATAATAAATAATTCATAATTAATATTTTGTCATTGTTTAATGCGGGCATGAACTACAAGGGTGTGCAGCATATAAAACCACAGATTTAAAGTTCAATGTTTATAAACAATATATTTTAAGTATATTGCAGAATATTCACATATATTCAAATATAATAGTTTGAGAGATTATTTAATATCGTGAGATTGAGAAACATTTGCGGTGCTTCATGGGAGTGGGTTGTCACTGTAGAAATCTTTCATCCTGATTTTTTTTTTTTTTTTTTTTGCTGCAGTTCTTGATTGGTTGATATTTCTCTTCAGGATTCATGGGTAATGTAGGATTTGCAATGTTAAATACAATTTTAAAAAATTAAGTTGAACTTGATGGCTTCAACAGAAGCATATTTCATATATTGATAACCTCTGAGCTCATGGAAGGTTTGTCTTTAAAGGTTTATAAGTTATTGTTAATAATAATTAAAAAAAACCTTTATGGAGAAATTAATGGCATTTATTTTTACTTCCAGTACTTTGGTTATGTGGGAAGTGGCTTTTATTTATTCATTCTGAAAGTTATTTATTGCTTTTGTCCATGGAACAATCTGTCAAGTGTGGTACACATGCGGCCTTCGGAAAATTGTTTCCTCTGACAAAGTACACAGCATCAAGAGTTAATTAACATCCTTTTAATAAGCATCATTTAATGTTTTAAAAGTGCAGCCAAAACATCAGGACTGGTTGCGGGGGTGGATGAAAGCTGGAGATCCATGGGATGTTGAGAAACTTTACCAGAACTAAATAAATGCTGAGTGACTGGGACTTTCCCAAACCTGCACCGAACAGAATGTCCTATTATAAACCATTTTTACCAGACCAGATCTTTAACCCCTAAACCACCTTCCAAATGCACTATTGCATACTACTGTTCAAAAGTTTGGGGTTAGTGAGATTTTTTTTTTTTTTTGGAAAGAAATTACTACTTTTATTCAGCAAGGTTGCATTAAATTGATCAAAAGTGCCATTACATTTCTATTTCAAATAAAAACTGTTCTTTTGAACTTTCTATTCATCAGAAACCGTGAAAAAAATTCACAAAAATATTAAGCAGCACAGTTTGATAACAGTTTGATAATACTAAGACATGTTTCTTGGGCAGCAAATCAACATATTAGAATGATTTCTGAAGGATCATGTGACACTGAAGACTGGAGTAATGATTATATATATATATATATATATATATATATATATATATATATATAGGGGTTTAATGGTACAAAAACATGACGGTTCGGTACGGGTTCAGTACAGAAGGGGGGAGAAAACTAAACATAAAATTGCTTATTTTTTCTTATTTTTTATTAAACAGTGGTTTATTTAACAAATTGTGTCTTTCTCTTTAAATAAAATCAATTATAATTAACATTTCTTAACATAGCATCTCAGCTAATGCTGTAAACTATATTCAGGAAACTCTTTCTTGAACATTTCTACAATATTAAAGGTTACAATTAACAACAGAGCCCAAACTATTAAATTCAGTTGCTATTTATTTTTAGATATAATAATCAACACTCAAATAAATAATGTAAAAAAAAACTTATAAATTATTTTTTCAATTATTTTTCTACTTCAATTCATTTTTGAAATATAATCATTTACACAGTTACTGTCATAACTTGTTTTCATGACTAATTTCTTAAAACATATATTAAATAATTAAGACATTATACAGGTAAAGTAAATGAATATATAAGCTAATATAGTGCATATATTTAATGAAATCCTCCCCTCTAGAGTTCATTTCTCTAGTGAACTAACATGCTGTGGACACTAAATGACTTGCCTGAGGTAAAAGTAATGCTTCGTGAGATATTATTCTCAAGCTGTTTTATTGATGTCTTTCCAGGGTTGAAACACTGGTTGAGAGATTACAAATAAACATATCTATGCATAGATCATCTGTTCTTCTTCTGCACTTTTTCCTGTTGTGGCTGTTAGCAAACATCGTTGCATTACTGCGCACGCCCCCTTCTGGATTGGAGTGTGGATCGCCTGTGACTGACTGTTTTTGTCATCTGACTGTATGCACTGAACCGTGACGTCCGTACAGTGACAGTTCGGGATGAATACATGTACCGTTACACCCCTGTATATATATATATATATATATATATATATATATATATATATCAAATCAAGTAGCATCTGGAAAAAAAAGAAAAGAAAAAAATGATAGAACATCTCTCAGACCTTTTCTTGGCATTTTTGTAATTAGGTTTAAGCAGCTGGTCTCAAGATTTTCCCAGACCTGCCCTGAACCTCAGAACTCTCAGCATGTCCTGTAGTTAACACTTGTATTCTAACCAAAAGCATGTGCGATGTGTTATGACTCACCCTACTCATTAACAAAATAGTTTGGGTAGGAATTGTGCAGATCATCAACAGAACTGACAGAAAAACCTAATTCATCTTCTTTAAAAATGGAATTAATCTGAAAACGTGTAGTGTATTGAGCAATGATCATACAGTTACAGTACAGCTGACAGATGAAAGATAAGCTCAATAATGGGCTGTTAATGTAAGTCTTATTCCTGAAGACATTTTAGCACACTACTGTTCAAATGTTTGGGCTCATTAATAAAGAAATTATACTTTAATTCAGCAAGAATGCATTAAATTGATTAAATGTGACATTAAAGACATTTTAATGTTACAAAAGATTTCTGTTTCAAATTAATGCTTTTTAAAAAAAACTTTTTATTCATCAAAGAATCCTGAAAAAAAGAATCATGGTTTCCACAAAAATATGAAGCAGAGCAATGGTGAAATTGATTATATTAATAATAGTAAATGTTTCTTGAGCAGCAAATCATCATATTAGAATGATTTCTGAAGGATCATGTGACACTGAAGACTGGAGTAATGATGCTGACAATTCAGCTTTGATCACAGGAATAAATTACATTTTAATATATATTCATATAGAAAACAGTTATTTTAAATTGTAATAATATTTCACATTTTTTTCTGTTTTTACTGTATTTTTGATAACAATAATAAATAAATGCAGCCTTGGTGAGCATAAGACTTCTTTCAAAAATTTCTAAATCTTACTGACCACAAACTTTTGATTGGTAGTGTATATGGTTGTCATGGAGTTGCTATGCATGTTTTTGACTTCTGGTGTACATAAATTCAAAAATGTCGGAGTGATTGAATTGTTCTGATTTCATAATGAAGAAAAAAAGCAAGGATGACACTCTTGAATAGAAAACCTTTTTAAGTAGTTTGGCTCACTCTGTTATATGGAAGCTTGCTTTCTGCCACAGAATAAAAAAAGTAATTGCGCCTTTTTATCTCACAATTCTGAATTTTTCCTCACAATTACAACTTTATTTCTCAGAATTCTGACTTTATAACTTACATTTACACACCCTCATGTTGTTTCAAACCTGTATGACTTTCTTTCTTTTGCGGAACATAAAAGAAGATATTTTAAAGAATGTTTGAAACAAAACTGTTTTGGTCAATACATATATCTAAATATCAATTCAGATGCAGCTTCTGAAAAAAAAATCATCCTAAAAGTTTGTGTAATAAATTTTATGTTGAAATAAATAAAATATTTCTTTCTAAAGCTACATTTTGTAATGTCTATTTGATACTTTTCTCATTTAACACAATAATGACTTAGTGACTATTGATTAATTTATCGGCACATCATGTAATTAATTAGAATAAAAATTTGAATTGCTTGACAGCCCTAATATTTAAAAACCTTTTGGGAAAATAGGTTTTCAAGTTGTGAACATATTAAGATATGTAAGGAAAATATTTTACTTTTTACTTCATGGTTATACCACATGACATTTTTAGAGTTATTCAATTTAATCGTTTGTTGATAGTATAAAAGTTTTTCAAAACCAACATGAATACAAAGAGTACATTTGAGCAAACTTGGCACATGTGCTACAGACAATTTTTTTAAAAACAATTTCTCTTTTCTTTATCGCAGACACTCATATGGTAGACACATGATGCTTTCCAAATTTCAAAAATAGCCCCGTTCCCTGAACTTGTAATGGTCTTCCCGCAACAGAACAGAATGAGATAAAACTCAAGCCAACATTAATAAGATTCATTTCAAAACAAATAATCGCCATATCCGCCCAAGGTGAGCGTGAACGCGCCATGCAGTGTCTGTTTTGTCTCAGCAAGGCGTTGAGGCGTTCATTGCTAATTAGTTCAAATCAAAAAATTTCAAAGAGCTGAACTGGTACAGTATGGTACTAGCAACGCCAAGGTCATGGGTTTAAGTCCCAGGAAATGCATATAGTGGCAAAAACGAACACAATGTAAATTGCTTTGGATTAAAGTGCCTGCCAAATGTGTAAATGTAAATGAGGAATGGTGTGTGCGCTACCATGTTTGATAGAAGTACAGCAGGGGGACCTTCAAATCACTGTATAAAACTGCACTTATATGCCTCATTTGCAGAAAACATTGAAGAGCTTATTTGGCTCTCTGCTACTTCTGGAACAGAAGAATTGTTGGGATGAGATCAGTCGCCAGCCTACTGTGGTTTATTGATATGGCACTGGTCAAGTTAAGACATCAGTGTTACTTATGGAAGAATTCTGCTAAATTATTCTTGATAGTCTTGGGAGATATTTCTGAAGAACAGATCCAATCGTGTTTTTAACAGCTCTATTGTTTTTTGATTGTCAGCGGGACAATATTGATAAAAAGCAAATGAATAACAAACATGAGAGCCAAACCAATGGAAAAGAATGCATGAAATCACTGGGCCCCAACAAAAACACTTTATAAACACAAAAGGACAAGAAATATGCAATATTAGACTATGTTAATGGATTACTGTCATACTCTTGAACCCGTCTGTTCTAACCAGCCTTTAGTATGTCTAACGCAACCATCACTAATGATAAAAAGAAGAAGAAAAGAAATTACAAGCATTTATTCAAATCATGATTTATTAATTCATAAATATAATTATACTTTTGGGGAGTCACACCAACATTTTACAACCTGAACTAATAAAAAAGTCATAAAAAAGTTAAACTATTAGACATTTTAGGAGACTTATTGACATTGACACACACTCATGAGGGTCAGCAGAGGTCATCTCTATGATATCACTTCCATTTGTTCTACACATTTCTGCTTGTTGGTTGCACCACATGACTTTTATTGGCAGACACGTTTTTCAAATGTCAATAAGCATTTTTTTAAGAAATAGTAAAAAAATATATGCCAAAGGTTTTCTTTTCAACAATTTTATTCTTTAATGGCTTTTTTCTTCATTAAGATTCAGAATAGTTGTAACACCATGACATTTGTTTTTATTTTTTTTCTTACATTCTTACCATGTTTAACCCCCCCCCCCCAAACAAAAACAATACATCAAAATTAATTTTAATTCAGAAATGAAAGGGATAGTTCACTCAAAAATGCAAATTCTGTCATCATTTACTCGCCTTCATGTTGTTCCAAACCTGTATGAAGTTCTTTCTTCTGTTGAATATAAAAGAGGATATTTTGAAGAATGTCTGTAACCAAACAGTTGATGGGCCCCACTGACTTCCATTGCATTCCTTTGTATATCTTTGAAAAGATTAATCAATCCAGACCAAAAAATCATTATTTATTTTAATAATTATTTATTTTATTTAATCATTATTAAAGCATTATTTATCTGACCTTTGTTTTAATGTAATCAATTTCGATCAGCTTAAAAACAAACACCTGCGAAATGGACATTTTGGAAACTGTAACTCTGTAACTCAACTTTCATCCATTATTTTATTTTGGCAGGGTTTATGCAGTGGTAACGTTGCAGTATTAGGAAAAGTCTTGGTCTATTTTATAGCCTCTGAGAATACTATATTTCCAAAAATGAACAATTTGATTATATATCAGTTGCTAAATGCTTTTTTTTTTTTTGTCAGAGTGGGTCTTGGAGTATCACGTCTGTTTAGAATAATGTTCCTATTCCATGGGAAAATTTCTCTTGTTTGTTGAATGCAGGAAGAACTCTCATTTAAACTTATTTCTTTGAACTAAAACTTCAACTGAGCTTGACAAAGCTGTGTTTAATTTTCTTTCCCCTATCTGTGTTATAGTTACAAATATGATCATACCAGATGTGGCAGAAGAGTCATGCTTCACTTAAAACATTTCATAATTTTGACTCTCTGTGACGCCAAAATGCATAACTGCCAAAAGTTCACGTCGGGGGAACAGCACCTTTGAGAGTGTGTTTTGTTGCGGCCGGTGTGCTGCCAGCCGTATACTGCTGTGATTTAATTATTATTAATGGAATGTCTTGTAGGCCAAATATTTGTGATTTCTCTGACTGGCTTTTGTGCGCTTCTTACACGCTCTCATTTGTTATAGACAGACAGACACGCAGGGTCATCCCCCGAGGGTGTTGATCTGGGTCAGATCACTTATCGCTGATCTCTCCACGCCGGCTTTCCCAGCCTCGTTTCACTTCTGCTGCCTGTAAGTGACTGCGACTGGGAGTTAATTAGCAGGTTGGTGCTTCAGGAGACTTTAAAATGGCATTATGTATAAATAAAACATTTTTATATTTTCTGTAGAATGTCTTGAGTCACTTATGCATTTGGCAGACGCTTTTATCCAAAGCAACTTACATTGCATTCAAGATACACATTAAGGTCTTTTCGCACCACTTAGGAATGGTCCCAGGAAGGTCCCCTGAGAACAAAATTTTCCTCTAGAGTGATTTTCCTTGTTACATTTGCACCGGTAGTAGAAACTCTGATGTGACGTAAGACGTCCGACAGTGACGTCACTTAAGCGTGGCATTACTACGTCATCAGTTCCGTGTGTCCACCAAAGCGTTTTTTCCCAAGGCTAGCGAATTTTCCCAATTGTTTTCAATGGGAGCGCCACATTCTTAAAACACCAGCAGCGTGATAGGGTGCTAAATGTCTATTTCACGATGAGTGCTCTGTGTTTTTTACTGGTCGCCAAGTGTTGAAGAATGTTTAACTTTGGGCAAAACGCAGCGATCATCACTGTCAATTTTTACCTATCCATCCAATAACAGTGGAAGTGGGGCAGGACAAATACCACACCAACCTACCGCTGCATCCTGCTTGTACAACGGCAACAGACGAAAAAAAGAAGCATAATAATGGAACAAAATAATTTAAAATAAGAGCCAGAGCAAATACTTTACATCGTATTGACATTTTTATATAGAAACAATTCAGAAACAAACTATCTTTGAAATGAGATACTAGTAACACTTCTGCGGATATTCTGTATCATAGCAATCAAAGCGTCCTAACTGAAAAAAACGCTGCGCTGCCGACGCACTCTCAAGCACCCATATCTAGGCGTTATAAGCTGGCTAAAAACGCTTTGGTTGAGAGGTGCCTGTACTTTGGCATCGGTCTATCTATCGTTGTTTTCGTGTAGTTAGTTTGTGGAGTAAGTATTTGTAAACTGTGTGTTTACACGGCTTTTTAAAAATGTCAGTGCCAGTGTTTCACATGCATTCAGCCAATCAACATACACTTAAGTCACTGGTAGTTCCTATTGTGCTGGGTTAGACCCTACTCTGAAGTATAGGAGCTAATTTAGCTCCCCCAACAGGTGTACCTGTAACTAAAATCGTTCCCAGTTCCTGTGGTGCAAACACGCCAAAAAGTGGGCACTTCTGCCAATAGTTAAAGAAACTATGAAAATGTTCCTCCGGTGCAAAAGCCCTTATTTTTATCAGTTCTTGCTTTTCATGGGAATCGAAACCATAGCGTTGCTTGCTAGCTTCGTCATTTCCCAGTTGAAAAAGAAATGGAAGAGTGGAACAGGGCACCCAGGGAGCGATTGGCAGTTAAGTGCCTTGCTCAAGGGCACCACAGTTTGGGTAATGAGAGTGGAAGAGAGCGCAGTTCATTCACTCCCCCAACCTACATTTCCTGCCAGTACTGAGACTTGAACTCACAACCTTCAGGTTACAAGTTCGACTCTCTAACCATTAGGCCACAACTGCCTCCTTTAAAGGGATAGTTCACCCAGAAATCAAAATTCTGTCATCATTTACTCACCTGAAAACCAGTGGGCTCCAAAACAACACTGGTCCCTTTGACTTTCATTATATGGCCAATACACTAAGACATTTCTTCTTTTGTGTTCTGCAGAAGTCATACAATTTTGGAATGACATGAGGGTAAGCAAATGATTCAGATTTTTCATTTTTGGGTGAACTATACCTTTAAAAAGCAGTCTTTATGAAGGTATATGAGTTCTTAAATATTGTCAGGACATTGGCATGAAATCTCTATTAAATATATATTTTTTCCCATCGATATTTAGCAAAACAAGTAGATGTGCCGATACTTGTTTTAGAATGTTCAAAACATTTAAAAGTAACATTTCCAAAATGTTTGCAAAGCTATAAAGTGGAGTGTTTCTTTAACGTTTGCATAACCAAGAATTTTTTTTTTTTTTTAAATGGACGTTTTGAATGATCAGAGAACATTCAGAAATAATGTTTTCATAACTTAAAATGAATGTTAGCAAAACAGCTTTCTCTTTGGGTTGTAGTCGTTCCTCGTACCAACATGATAAAGTTGGCGATAACCGAAATGTGTGTTCTGCTCTTGACAGTATTGATAAGGGCTGTTGAAAGAAAAAAAGACAGAAAAAGTGTGAATTTTATGCATAAGCCGATCCAAAACGATGTTCCACTTGGGAGACCTGACCTCATTTTTCTCAGTCTGGCTATATTTTGCCAAATTGAGCTCATGAACCGCTGCCAGACACGTCTCATGTTTCTCATCATGTGTGAGGGCTTCTCCTCTTTCAATGAACTATATCTCTTGTTACAAAAAACGTTTGGAATCTCAGAAAGCTGTAAATTAATGTAAACAGCTTCATTGGCAGCAGAGATGGCACATCTTGTTGTTTCTCAAGGAAATTTATGAGATTTCCACCAAAAGGGGGAAATTTATGCCATTTTATTTTTGTAGAGTTTTGCCAGAATCTACCATAGGAGTTGAAGCTTTTGTCCCATGACCTAAAATAACTTTGATGCTAAATCTGATTTATGTCTTCTATTTGTACTGGAAGTATATTAATATGTCATAAAAAGGACATAAAAAGTAACAGTTTTGAAGGAAGTCTTTGCATCCACTTCTATGGAATAAGTGGAAACACAGTTTATCCCTTGGAACACTGTCTAATTTGTCTTTAATAGACTCCATACCGGTTGCTAACTTGCAAACGCACTCTCCAGTGCCCTTGGGCTAAGTCCAAGTACGAAATCTGATCTAATCTATCTTCATGGAACCACCGTGGCCTGTCAATTCATTTACCCTGAGCATAATGCACCTCAAGGCATGTCTTGAAGAGGATTATGTCTTATGCAAGGCTATAAATCATATGTAATACTGTCAATTGACTAAGAACTGTATTTTTGTTCTTTTTGTATGACTGATTATGTAGTTTCTTGGCTCAAAACTTTAGAAGTCCAATCAGGTCTAATTAGTATGTATACTTATGTAAGAGAGCGAAGGAACCTGAGCCAGAAGTCTAATCTGGGAAGACAGTTGGCTCGCCTGTCCTGAAGCGTCAATAATCCCTCAAGCAATCAAGCCTAAACAAAAAGATTACTTGTACTTTATTATACTGATGTGCAGCCCGCTATTAAGATCGGTCAAAAAATGAAATTCTGTCAACCCTCATGTCATTCAAAACCCTTTTCTTTCATCTACAAATCACAAAAGAAAACAATTGGAATAATGTACTGAAAATCTTCCTTTGCATTGTATTCCTCCAATCTCATTTGGGGTATCTGAATATGCGCATATTCAAATTTGATGCACTGTGATGTATGTTATATTGCACACAAGTCGTATGGACCACTTTTATGATGTTTTTTGTTATTTATGGAGATGAGAGCCATGATCCCAGCTAACAATGAACGTTCTGCCAAGGTTCTCTCAAAGTTATGAACAGACCTTCTTCCATTAATGTTATAAGAATGTTTGTTCAGAGTTATCTTGTGTTTAAGAATGTTCTTAAAACATTAGCACAAAAATATTATTTATTTATACATCAGTCATGGAAGGTTTTTCTGAAACGTTTTAGTTGGATGTTCGTCTAACATTTTTTAAATGTTACTACTTGTTTTAGAATGTTCAAAACATTTAAAAGTAACATTTCCAAAATGTTTGCAAAGCTATAAAGTGGAGTGTTTCTTTAACGTTCGCATAACCAAGAATTTTTTTTTTTTTTTAAATGGACGTTTTGAATGATCAGAGAACATTCAGAAATAATGTTTTCATAACTTAAAATGAACGTTAGCAAAACATTCGTAGAACATATTTGTGATCACCATTCACTTTCATTATATGGAAAAGAGTAATGTGAAAATTCTGTGAAATTCTCTTTTTCGTGTTTTAAGAAAGTCAAAAAAGTAATACGGTATGAAGGTGAGGGTGAATGGATTATCGGAAAAGAAAAAGTGTAGTTTACGGCACTTCTCATTCATTTATGGTATCCGCAAACTGTGAACTGTCGCACAACTGACGTCAAGGTTGTAATGTGATTGGTTATCAAGGCACATGTGATCCAAGTTGGCCGTTATGCTTTCTCCAATGGTAGAGCCACAGACCCTCGTATCTCCCAATAATCTCTATTTATACCGGTATGTGTATTTCACAGTGTTGCTAAAAGATAAATATTACTTTATACTTGGTGATATATTTTGCTAATAAAACGATTGTGCCAGAAGAATAGCATGAATAGTGTCCAGTCTCTCTGTATCATCTCAGTGAGCTTTTATTATGTTTAAACTGATTTTAGCATTTTCCGATGTTCCGATGTGTGGATAAGAAACTTCAGGAAACGCTTGAAAACACTAATTTGCCCCTGCTGGCAAATACCATAACTACACCATCAGATGGCACATTCACAGACCCCACACAGTTCAATGACATTCTGATGCATACTTCTCACAAAATTGGAAAGTATTTTCTCAATCTGGCAAATTCTAATCTGATTGGCTGATTTTACGCATCTTCTGGGAGTAAGGGCACACAATGTTTATCAGTCTGCCTGGAAACAGTCGTGTTTATGATGTTGATACAACAAGAACCTTTGAGGATGAAATAATCATTGGACTTGCCATCACATCTTTAAAGATAGATTTGAGGCAAACAAGTAAACTAGATTAGCTCACCACTAAATAAACAACCAAAAAGAACTGTGTTTGGTTGCCACAGTTGGTTTTGGGGTTACTTTGTGCTTCTGTCATAAATTACGCAGGAAGGTACGCAGAAAAGCTGATCATTTAACACACTGGTACATTTCAAAAAGAAATATTGTGGAGCAGCAGATGCCAGGGTGGACAATCAGACCGCCAAGTATTTTGGCCAAAGGATTTTTAATTCGTGCTGCTATGTCCACACTTCAGAATTATAGCTATTGCTCATCGACAGGGCAAAGGATTGGTTGATGGGAAAAGCCTGCCAAGTAGAGGAACTCAGTGATTGTTACAAAAAAAAAATCAATCTTATCTTTATTTTTCCATCAGGGATTGTCACAAATCACAATACTAAAATTTCAGTTGCCTCTACCAGCAATTTTACTATTCTCTACACAGCACAAAACAAAAACTAAAATGTTACTGAACACACTCAATTATTAAAAAAAGAAAATATATACAAATATTTACAAATCAAAATAAAACAATGTCATGCCTTGAAGCATTTATCAATAAGTAGACGTTGCTTCAAGTTTCATGTTATTGTTCAAGTAAACAAACTGTCAGAAACAAAGAAATAAATGATGAGTGTTTTTCTTTGTTTCTTGTCAATATTGTTGTTTGATTCATATTACGCAGTGATTATTTATATTAGGGATAATGGTTTAAATTATTTAAATCATTTCATTGCTCGTGTTCTCATATGAGGAAAATTATCGCTGAACGAATCCGAAAGAAGATTCGAGTCATGATGAATCAAATGACCCGCCAGTTCACCTGTTAACGGACGCAGTAATGAACACGCTCTGCTTAACTCCACCGACGGAGTATGTATGCATGCAGGTTATACTGAGGTAATTTTATTTATCATACAGTATTCACCCATATTCTTGTCAAATAAGATACGTTAAGTGCTGAGCGCATGCGTGTGTTTAACGACGTCGCGGGCGTTTTAGCAGTAAAAAGAAAAGGCTATGTGCTTTTCGTTAATAAACACTATTTATCTTTCAGTTGTTGAAAAGGGTGTCACGCTTAGGCTTAAAAAGAACCGGAATTAAAAACATTTAGCTTCTAACTAATCACTTATTTGCACTCGAGGGTAACGTAGATGCTATTTACACAAAATGTAACTAGGCCTAGGCCTAACGTAGTGGCTGTTTGAACCAAGTATAAATTTCAACAAACAACCTTCATTGTTTACACTAAGAGTAAATAGTAATAGATGCCTTAAGATAAACTGTAAATAGAAGTGATGTACTATTTGTATTTGTAAAGGTATTTGGTTTGAATTATTGTGGGCTGAGTTTAAAACACTGAAAATACACTGCCTTAAAGGTGCTAGGAAATTGAAAATTGAATTTACCTGGGCATAGTTAAATAATAAGAGGTCTGTACATGGTAATCACATACCGTGAGCCTCAAACACCATTGTTTCCTGCTTCATATGTAAATCTCGTTCGTGCAAAAGACTACTGAAAAACAGGTGAATCTCAACGTAACACCGACTGTGACACAACAGTCGGGATCATTAATATGTACGCCCCCAACTTTTGCATATGCCAGCCCATGTTCAAGGCAAGCCAGTATTAACGTCGTGGAGCTGCATAGCCGAATCATCAGACGTTCTGCAGGTATTGTGCAGCATGCAAGCAAGGACAATAGCGAAAATGGCAGATGGATCCATAATAACTGTTCATGATCCATGATATCATGATATATTTAGTGATATGTGTAAATTGTCTTTCTAAATGTTTCATTAGCATGTTTGCTAATGTACTGTTAAATGTGGTTAAAGTTAGCATTGTTTCTTACTGTATTCACGGAGATCAGAGCCATTTCGTTATTTTCATTTGTAACCCGAAAACGCTTGTAGTCTGTATAATTCATAAACGCATCTGCATTCTTATCGAGTCTCTCCAAAATTGTGTAGCTTTAGCCCCGTTAGCTGTGCAGCACACTATCAAACTCATTCAGAATCAAATGTTAGCAAACATCTACAAAATACATGCCATACTTACGTGATCTGATATGCTGCATCACGAACAGTTTGTAAAGATCCATTTTGAGAGTTATATTTGCTGTGTGAACTTCAGTATTGTTTATGCAATGTTTATTGAAGTCCTGAACATTATGCAATGTTTATTGAAGTCGTGAGCTTGTTTATTGAAGTCGTGAGCTTGGGGGCGGGGAGCACGAGCATTTAAAGGTGTACACACCCCAAATCAGAGCATTTTTAATTCCACCCCAAAATAGGCAGTTAAAACATGCTATAATAAAAAATCTATGGGGTATTTTGAGCTGAAACTTCACAGACACATTCTGGGGACACCTTAGACTTATATTACAACTTGTAAAATGGAGATTCTTGGGCACCTTTAATATTAATAATATAATAGACAGTGGCAGGTTCACTCCAGCTCACTCAATATGCAATCAAATAATAACTTAAAGAAAGCTGCTCAAATACCTTTGCTAGTACTGGATTTACTCAACAATTTAGGTCGTACTTCACATTTTAGATCTGTAGTAGGTGTCGTGGTTGTAGAAAGCTGTTTCTAACTAGGTCTAAGTGGAAGGGTATTAAGCTGTTTGGAGGCCACATGTTAAAGAGGTAGCGTCAACACCTGGGGGTGTTTGTGGGAAACGTCTGCAGACAGTTCTGTAAGCGGTTACATACGTAGATGCTTGAAGTTGGACCAGGAATTAAAGTTTTCTCCTCTCATGTCACTCCACACCCCATGAAAGGCCACTTTCAGTCCTTCTTGATGAAAATGTCCTATGATGTACTTGACAGTTTTTCCCTCTTATGTGATGTCATCACAAGAGGTTTGCTTTTGCACATACTCTACCGGTCAAAAAGCCTCTTACGCTCACCAAGGCTGCATTTATTTGATCAAAAATACAGTGTAAACAGTAATATTTTTATATATTATTACAATTTAAACTAAGTGTTTTTTAAATTAAATATATTTTAAAAAGTAATTTATTCCTGTGATGCAAAGCTGAATTTCCAGCAGCCATTACTGCAGTCTTTGGTGTCACAAGATCCTTATGATATGCTGTAGTGCTCAATTGACCCTTCGTGAAGACCCGCCCCCCTTAGTTACTGCTGCTATGTCTGACAAGCCATGGCGCTCTCACGCCACACATCATGTTATCACGAAGTGAAAAATACATTGCGAAGCAAAAGAGGACACTGATAACTCGCCGACGGCTTCCAAATTGTGTCATTTTGTTTTTTAAGAAATTCAAACAATAAAAACTGTTTTGTGGCTTTTTAATGTGTCGTGACAGATCGCTGTAGCGCCTCAGTTCAAGCGGCACATGAACGATCATCTCTTCCTAGTTATAGCACGAAATAAACATGAATGGACATCAGAAGGTATGTTGTTTCAACCGCAGAAAGATGTTAAAACACTATTTTTCAAGTTCAAGTCCACCGACATTAATCTCCTGTCTGGTTTGTTTGTCAGACAAAATGGCGGATTCAGAATTGTGATTGGTCAGATCGCCTGTCAGTCAAACTCGGGTGAATTACTATTGGTGCTCAATTATCAGTAATGTTTCTTATTAACAATGTCGAACACAGTTTTTGCTGCTTAATATTTTTGTGGAAATCATGATACATTTTTGTTTTCAGATTCTTTGAATTTTTTATTCTTTTGAGATTCAAAAGAACATTTTTTTTTAAAATAGAAATCTTTTGTAACATAAAATATTTACTTTTAAAGAATATATATTAGGGATGCACCTATACCATTTTTTCCAGAATGAGTCCGAGACCGATACTTTTATTTTTAGTACTTGCCGATACCGAGTACCGATACCTAAATTAAAATTGCAATGAAAATTCTTGAAAATATTGGGCAGACAAACTAAAAGAATATGAATCAAATTAGTTGGCTTAGCAAATACAGTGCACAGCATAAATGAGTACACCCCCTCTGAACAAATACAATTTGTTCAGTAAGATGTATTTTCTTTATGATCACTAATACAATTCATGGAAATATGGCAAAACTAAAATGTATTAAACATATACATAATAAAAACTGAGAAATATATGTCATTAATAGCCATAAAATAAGTAAATTAGCCAATTTTGTTTAAATTAAGGATTGCAGAAATGAGTACACCCTAGATTTAATTCAACAAATGTATAATATTCTAGTACTTAGTATGCCCTCCATAATTTTGAATATACTGCTCTGACCCTTCTTGGCACGGAGTGTACAAGTTCATGACAAATTGTCACATCTGTCCTGTTTAACTCCTGGATGATGAGCTCCTGAAATGCCCTGATCTTTAATGGGGAGTGTTGCTCAACTCGTCTCTACAGAATCCCCCACAGGTGCTCAAGAGTGTTAAGATTGAGTGCAATACATGTCCACAGAAGGTTTTTCACCTTGGGAGAATGCATATCCTCATTGTCATGTTGAAAAAATGCCCAACAATGCAGGGAATGAGGAAAGGGTAACATCTTCTGTTTCAAGTTTGTGTACTAAATTACACAGTGGTGTGGGAATTCATGACAGCATTGATAAAGCACAACTCCCTCACACCTTCAGCACTCATACATCCCTGTGTAAGAGCTTTACTACCACTGAACTTAACTGTGGGAACCAGGCACTTCTCACTGTACTCCTCCTCTAGCAAAACCATAACATTTTGGATGCTGTTAGATCCAAAATGATTGATTTGGTCTCATGAGACCAGAGTATTGATTCCCAGAATCTATATTTTATAAATATGGGCTTTGGAAATGACTAACTGACTTTACTGTGCTTTGGCTACAGTGGGTAGTTCCAGTGAGAACAACAACCATACATGTCAGTTCTGCAGGCTGCATCTTACTCTGTGAGATAAACAGTCACTCTTTTCATAGCTTTTGCTGGCTCTGAGACACTCGCTTGTAGTGGTTCAACGGATCACAAAACTCACGGTTCGGATCATATCACAGTTATTAAATCACGGATCGGATCATTTCGGATCAGCAAAAAAAAAAATTGGGGGGTAACTTTGCTTTTATTTATTACTTTAACTACTCCGATACCACAGCAGAAACTACTGGCCTAACTAATACATTATTAAAGGCAAGTGAACAGACTGTAAAAAGAACAAATACTGTACACCAATTACAAGCATAGATAAATACAACATAAAGTTACAAATAAAGTATAAGGTCTAACTGTAGTATTAATTTTCGTGTACAGAAATGTAATAATTAAATGTAAAATGACACTGTTCACTGTATAAATTTAATATAGATTAATCTTTGTTAAAGCTGTGTTTTGTTGTTTGATTTACACAACAGACAACAGCAGGTATTTATAGGTTTCTGTCACTTTAAGAGTAAGACCCCATGCACACACACATCTGAATTCTCACCTCGTTCAATTAAGACATAACCGAATATGTTTACGAGAATACTTGCCGAGAGGGGTATTTTGACTGACATATGCATTGAGGACGCGAAAGAGAAATCAATTTGGAGTTTGTGAGCGATCTGAAACGCACCTCTCTCTCTCTCTGTGTGTGCGTGCGTGAGCCTTGTATGTATGTGCGTCTGTGCGCACCGATAACAGCGTGGCGTGTGATACCGAATTAAATCCTCTTTTGCCTCTTCTAGTGCTGGAATGGTTTTATATCTATTTAATGTGTAAACTAGCAAGACAAAACACGTGCAAATGATAACCTTTCACTCTATTGCGGTTAAACTTGCAATTGATCCGCGAATCACATGCGTCCCGAACCGTGGGGCTTGGTCCCTACGGAGCACGGATCAACAACGATCCGTTTAACCACTACTCGCTTGGTATTTCTCCTGCTCTTTGTCTAGCAAAAAAATCCCTCATCACTAAATGAAAGCTTAAAATGAAGGCCTGATTATTTCAGGGGCCTTGTCACAAGTCCATTGTTTTTGAATTTCTGTGTTACTTTTGCTATATTTTCACACTTAAAACAATGATTTGGTAATCCTCTTGTACCACTGTCCTCTTTTGTGCTAAAAAATAAGTCTCCTGACAGTTCTCTCCTAAGTGGTTCCATTGATGTCAGCATTAAGTCTGTGGGCTGTAAAATACTTAATTGTCAAGAAATTATTTCTCTTTAAATGTTTTGGTTCAACATACTTACCTGTTGATCAAACATTGCCTTAAACTTAGACCAGAAATTTTTTATTTCGTTTTATTTAGTAACTTTTAGGAGGGTGTACTCATTTTTGCTACACAACATTTTATCACCTTGATAAGAAAATCTTATTTTCCTGAATAATTTTGACATGCTTCTTTGGTAATTGATTAAGCAGACTTGCTGGAACATTATATCTCTAAAGAACCCTAACATGTCTTCTAAGTAATTGAGTAATTGCTGACTTTCAAAAGTTTCAGACGGGGTGTACTCATTTATGCTGTGCACTATATGTATTTCCTTCAGTTATTTTCATGCCTAATTATGCCTGTTTAAATGTATGGACTAGTTGCACGTGGCTGCCAAGTTGGATTTTCGATCAGCGAGTGTACGCATATACACTTCCGGTTTTGCTTTATGCCGGTGCAGAGTGCCGGAGAAAGCCGAAAATGATCTCTTATAGTTGTTTATAGAATCTGTTATATCACTTAAAATACAACTAAGATATATAGTACAATCACATGAGCCAGTGGCATTTAAATGCATGCATGCATGGGTTTGAGTAACGAACTCATGGTGCATAAACATATACAATGACAATAATGCCTGTAAATATACAACTACAATTAGAGTTGTCTGCATAAAATGCCTTGTGAACGTTTGCCCTGTGATAAATTTATTTCCATAAATACTATTTTCTCAATTCTGCATATATTTTCACTTACCTACATCAATTGCTCCATCAATATGATCACTATATATTTTACGATTTCTTTGCATCAGTTATCTTTATAGATAAAAACAAGGGCTGTGAAAAGATTGCGATTAATTTATATTTTTACTGTAGCACAAACAGTTTAATATAGGTAAGTTTTTTTTTTACCCGTAGTAAAATACGTTTTTTGCTGCTTAGACGAGACAGATGATTTATGCAACAGATGCTCTTTACTTGTCTCACTTGAACCAAATAAATGCAGTAATTAATAGAAACGCACAGGGGAAATACAAACACTGAAAATTATGCATTTAAATTACATTGGCTACTAAATAATACAGTTAGCGATAATGTTACCAAATAAAGTTACTTAAGCATACAACAAGTCTATATCATATTCCCATGTTTATTTATATCTCTGATGAGGATTGATGCTTCGGTTGACAATAGCAAACATTAGATCTTCATGAAGATCGAGTGTTGTTCCACGCAGAAAGAGAAGTCAGTTTTGAGCCATTTAGTCCCCCGGCTGTCAGAACGATGTCAGGAGATACAGTTGAGCTCAAAAGATCTGCAAAAATGTTAATCATTTTAACAAAATAAGAAGGATCATGAAAATTGCATGTTATCTTTTTATTTAGTACTGTCCTAAATAAACTATTTCACATAACAATTGTTTACATAAAGTCCACAAGACAAAAAAATAGCAGAATTTATAAAAATTACCCCATTCAAAAGTTTACATACCCTTGATTCTTAATACTGTGTGTCATTACCTGGATGATCCATGGCTGTTTTTTTGTTTTGTGATGGTTGTTCATGAGTCCCTTGTTTGTTCTGAGCAGTTAAACTGAGCTCTGTTCTTCAGAAAAATCCTTCAGGTCCTGCAGATTCTTCAGTTTGCCAGCATCTTCTGCATATTTGAACCCTTTCCAGCAGTGACTATATGATTTTGAGATCCATCTTTTCACACTGAGGACAACTGAGGGACTCAGACAAAACTATTACAAAAGCTGCAAACATTCACTGATGCTCCAGAAGGAAACACGATGCATTAAGAGTCAGGGGTGAAAACTTTTGAACAAGAAGTTGATGTGCAGTTTTTTTTTATTTTGTTTAAAGAACATATTTTTTCATTTAGTTCTGCCCTTTGGAAGCTACAAAAGATACTTACATGTTTCCCAGAAGACAAAAAAAGTACAATTTATTCTGTTCATCCAATTCAAAAAGTTTATATCCCTGACTCTTAATGCATCGTGTTTCCTTCTGGAGCATCAGTGAATGTTTGAACCTTGTTTAATACTTGTGTTTGAGTCCCTCAGTTGTCCTCAGTGTGAAAAGATGGATCTCAGAATCATACAGTCACTGCTGAAAAGGGTTCAAATATGCAAAAGATGCTGGAAAACCAAAGAATCTGCAGGACCTGGAGGATTTTTCTGAACAACAAAGCTCAGTTTAACTGCTCAGAACAAACAAGGGACTCATGAACAACCATCACAAAACAAAAAAACAGTCGTGGATCATCCAGGTAATGACACACAGTATTAAGAATCAAGGGTATGGGGTCATTTTTATAAATTCTGCTATTTTTTTTGTCTTGTGGACTTTATGTAAACAACTGTTATGTGAAATAGTTTATTAAGGACAGTACTAAATAAAAAATAACATGCAGTTTTCATGATCCTTCTTATTTTGTTAAAACGATTAACATTTCTGCAGATTCTGCAAGGGGTATGTAAACTTTTGAGCTCAACTGTATATATTACACACTTGAGTGTTTTGTATGGATAAAGAGATCCCTGTGGATCACCGCTGAGCCTGAACCGCATAATCAACAGGAGAAAGATTGAAAAGATTGTGTATCTCCGTGTATCTCGTTGAATTACCACACAGAGGATGTTTTCTTTCGTCTCTGATAGACCATAGGGGTGGGAATCTTTAGTCACCTCACGATCCGATCCAAATCCGATTCTGGGAGTCACGATCCGATTCCAAAACGATTCTTTATCTACTTTTTTTTTCTTATTAATTAATTAGTTTACCGACTTAAAAACCTTAAGATCCTTACATTTACATATCCTTACATAAGTAAATAAGTAGGCCTACTTTTTAAAAATAATTACAAATTGAAAAAATTTAATTAAAACAATTGTATGTTAAGAATTTTAAACTAATATAACTTCAAAACATACAAGCAAGTAGCAAATAATAAAGAGGAGCAACGAAACATACAAGCAATAGACAAAGAGTGCTTTCATTATTTAAGATTATCTGAACGCTTTCTTTCTCATGTTTACTGTCGTTTGGTAGAGACAGAGCGCATTTAGTATAATCTGAAAACCACGCCCACCGGGGGGGAAAACAATCCAACCGTCTCCATTGACTTTGTATTGCGTGAGGCTCCTCCTTGTCATTTCTGACTTATTACAAAAAACAGAACAATGTCTAAAAGCTGCTATGTGACATGGTGTACAGCAAACAAGCTAAAAAACCCAGATCTAAGTTTTTATAAGCTGTCGCCCCCAAAAAACGAATGTTTAAGGACACAAAAGTGGATACAGGCAGTGAGACAGAGCACAACGGGTCATATTACTATAAGAAATAAATTGGAGGGGAACGTAATCGGCGACAGGTTATGCTAAACAAAGAAAAAAAACATTAATTATTTTTAACCATGTCAAAGAATTTTTTCACCTTTCGCCGAATACATTCCCCTCCAATGCATTTCTTATAGTAATATGACCCGTTGTGCTCTGTCTCACTGCCTGTATCCACTTTTGCCATGTGCATCTTACTTTCACTTTCAAATTAGCGGCAATTGCTTGAATGGTGGGTTATTATTCTCACTGAAAAACACAACAACAAAACAGTACAACGACAAACTCGCTTATATTAAACAGAATTTGTATTAACAAAACGAATAAGAATACATGCTAGGCCTAATATAAAATAACAAATAGGCTAACTTACACAACGTTTATATAAAAAACTGAAAATCAAACCGTTAACACCGACTACCCTAGCAAGCCTATTTCACATGTGTTTTCTTTCTCAGCTGTTTACATAACAGACTGTGTTTCACAAGAATACTTTCCTTGGGCATTTTGACATAATTTGGTGTGAATTTGTCAGTTCAAGTGCAAGAAGACATTAAAGAGAACTTGATTTAATAGGCTATTCGTGTGCTGTCTGAGAGGCAGCTTCGGATGTTTGCGCACAGAAAAATTCTTGAAAACGTTATGTGATTACTGTACCGCCTTCCTAATGTAGGGAACCACTCATACATAAATCATGTCACAGTTCATGTTTTTACTTGCACATACGATTTAATTTTAATTCAAATGATGCATGTTTGCTGAGTGCATCCCTAAAATATATATATATATATATAATATATATATATATATATATATATATAATATATATATATATATATATATATATACATATAACAAAAATATTAAGCAGCAACATTTATATTAATAAGAAATTGTTGTTTCTTGAGCATCAAATCAGCACATTATAATTATTATTTTTAAAGGATCATGTGACACTGAAGACTGGAGTAATGATGCTGAAAATTCAGCTTTTCATCACTGGAATAAATTACATTTTAAAATATATTAACTAAACTGATTTTAAATTGTAATAATATTTCAAAATATTACTGTTCTTAATGTATTTTTGATTTTTGATCGAATAAATACAGCATTGCTGAGTATAAGAGACTTCTTTCAAAAACATTAAAAAATCTGAATTATTCCAAACTTTTGAATGGTAGTGTATTCATGTTTTTCCTGACTTGTGTATGTGTTACGAAAAAAAAAGCATATGGCCTTCTTGCAGGGTTGGAAAGACCCTTGATATTGAGCATTTTTTCTCTCAAAGGGATGTTTTTTTGTAAAGCAAAATATTTACAAGAGAGAATTTTTCGAGCACGCAGATTGTTTCTGTAAAGGAAAGTGTTCACTCATTGTGATTCCCATTGCTACAGATTGTCTTTTCATTTAAAGTGCCGAATCCCAATTTTATATCCTGCGCATTCATTTCCAAATAGGAATATATACTTCCAAACTATGTAATGTGACCTAATTGTGGACCTCGATAAAGAGTGAATTTGTCTTCATACTGCATTCTGTCATGAACAAATTTGCAAAATATGCGAGCTTCATGCATGGTTTGTGTCTTGCAACCTCTATATGAATGTACAGATGGTGATCAGTGATCTGAAAGTTCAGTGTTCTTGTTTGACCTAGTTTGATGTCATTATGTTTTTGTGCTCTGGACGTTGTGTTCTCTTGGTGGGATGACGACAGAGCCCCGTCTGTGAGACTAAAACTCTGTCAGCTCAACTTCAGGGAGAGAATATTGAAAGCAGCTACAGCATTCCGCCTGCTTCTTGGCATATCCGCTAATGTGTGCTGATGCAAGACAGATGCATTTAAAGGATGCATTTAGCCAAGGGACCATTATGTGATAAATACACAGATGCACTTCTTACACACATTCTATATGTGAAATTAGGGCTGTCAATGTAACTTTATAATTTAGTGCAGTTAACCCTCTGGTGTTTGGTCATTTTAGACTGAAAAAAAAAAAAACTTCATCGCTACTTCATCGGAATGGTACAAACTCGATTACTTATATGTAGGGTTGCAAAGGGGCGGAAAGTTTCCGGTAAATTTCCGGAAACTTTCCATGGGAACTTAACCTGGGGAATTTTGGAAATATTCCAATTTGGAAACTTAACAGGAATTTACGGGAATTTACAGGAAATAATTGGAAATTTTGGGAAATTTATATAAATTTATAATATTTAATTTATAATAAATGCCAATCACTAGCGAAAATCACGTTAGCCAAACCCCGTAAGTCACATCACTAAAAACAGCAGGCTAAGAGGGAGACAACACAACCAGATAGCAAGCAGTAAACAAACCGCGCAACTGATGGAGAGAGCGGTAACTCACCCATCTGATGAGCCGAAAGTGGTGGAAGACTCAACAGGGTAGAGAGCTTGCAGCACCCCGATGGCAAAACTTGGAGGCAGTAAAAATTGCAGTCAACAAGTCCAAAGTACCAACAGTTAGAATTGGAGTAATCCGAAAAGCACATAGAAATAGAAATACAATGGTGATATAGAAATACAAATAAAGCAGTAATCCGATCAGTGCAGCAAAACATACAAACAAACAATCCAGGTTTGAAGCGGCAGCCAGTCACGCACAGCGCTCTGCATCTCCCTTTGATATCGGTGCACGTAGAGTTCAAGACTTTAGCTTTGTTGAAGCAACCCGGATATTCACAAGAAATCAGCATTTTAACACTAATAAAATGTAGAGTATAGCTCAAATAATTTGCTTCTTCATGTGGATTTCCTTTGCTGTACACAACTTGGTTCTCGCGAGACTAGCATATTCTCACCGGAGCTCACGCTGCGCATGCGTCTTACTTCACAAGCTGGGACGCCACTCTCTCGTGAACACGCGTACGATAGCTAGCGGAAGTTAGAGATTACAGTTTATAAAGTTTTAAATATGGATATTTTTCTTACACAAACGCATCGCTTCACTTCAGAAGGCCTTTATTAACCCCCCAGACCCGTGTGGACTTCTTTTATAATGGATGAGTGCATTTTTTCTGTCTTTAGAATTTGGGGCACCATCCACTCCCAGTATAAAGCATGGATTACCCTGGACATTATTTAATATAACTCTGATTATATTCGTCTGAAAGAAGAATGTCATATACACCTAGGATGGCTTCAGGGTGAGTAAATCATGGGGTAATTTTCATTTTTGAGTGAACTAACCCTTTAAAAAGAACAGCATTTATTCAAAATAGAAATATTTTCTAACAATATCACTTTAATATCACTTTTTATCAATTTCACACATCCTTGCTGAATAAAAGTATTAATTTCTTTCAAAAAAAAAAAAAAAAAAATTACTGACCCCAAAATTTTGATCGGTAGTGTATATTGTTACAAAAGATTTCTATTTCAAATAAATGCTGTTCTTTAAATTTTTATTCATCAAAGAATCCTGAAAAAAAGTATCACAGGTTATAAAAAAATATTAAGCAGCACAACTGTTTACAACGATGATAATTGAGTATCAGATTAGCATATTAGAATGACTTCTGAAGGATCATGTGACACTGAAGACTGGAGTAATGATGCTGAAAATTCAGCTTTGCATCACAGGAATAAATTATATTTTAACGTATATTAAAATAGAAAACCATTATTTTAAATTGTGGTTATATTTCACAATATTACTGTTTTTTCTGTATTTTTGATCAAATGTGCATGTTATGGACTGGGGGAATGCACAGTGCATGCAGGGGGTGTGGCCTCAATAGCCCTGCAGTAAGTAGTGTGCTGTGTGAATGTGATTGAGGAATGTGCAGGGTAAAAATTTAACTGAAATTGCATTAAATCTGGTTGTTTTAATCAAAATTATGCTGCAAGATGTTTTTTTTTTTTCAACTACATTTAAGTACCCTGTTATAGACTAACCTGTAATTTTGCAAATTCCCTGTTTATTCCCATTAATTCCCGTTAATTCCCATATATTCCCGTTAATTCCCACGGAAAGTTTCCAGCTTTGAAAATTCCTGGAATTTTGCAACCCTACTTATATGGCAGTCCACAAAACTTTTATGTTACCACAAAAAGCTAAATCAGGGGTCAGGTTGAGGGCTGGATAGGAAAAAATGTAACCATGTGCGGGCCGAATTACCTTTTTTAAACCTTAGTGCGCTGACAGTTACATTAATATTAACCAAACAAACTACAATTTAATTTGCAAGAAAACTAGAAAAAGACACGGCTCTTTGAAAACGGCATTTGTTTTTATAGCGAAAAGGCTTTATTACATTTTTTAAAAAAAATGTTCCCTTTCGAAAGGGAACTCGCACTACATCTAGCGCTATGGGGGAACGCCTCCACGGGGAACCGGTGTCTGAAACGCTATCAAATCACTGCAATCGTATTGGCTGGCGACACCCTATGACGTCACTACTAGTGCGACCTGAACGCACATAAGGGGCGCCTAGAGAACAAGTCGACCTCTTTTTGTCTTCAGGGACTGTTTTGTCTAAACGCTGTTCAAAGCGCTGTTTTAGGTAAGAGTGGCTTTTTTAAGCAGACATTTCAAGGGGTGTGTACATCCGTGTCTTAGATATTTGATGCTTGATGACACTCATGACTTGGGCGTCCTTTGTTAGAGCATGCATGTTCAATACTTGAGAGTTCTTACATGTTTTTGTGAGAGCTTTCCTGCTGAGGAAGCTCAACTCTCATTTGTCTCTCTTCCTGTGGAAAGAGGGACAATCTTTTGTGCTCAATGCGCACAGAAGAAGTTCGACTGAAGTGTTTGTACGTGTTTATTTCATATGCTTCAGCGGCTGACGAGAGTGTTGTGCTGTTTGAGGATGCTTTGTCTTTTGCATCCTCAATATCGGCAGTCTGTGCTCTTTTACATTCAAGTGATGTGTGGATTGGTTTAAGTTTCTGACACTTAATAACACACATTACTTGTGCGTTGTTTGTTTGGGCGAGGAGCGCGTGCGTTCAGTTTTTGAGGAAACCATTTGCTCGCGCTGTGTGTGTTTCCCATGGCAACCCCAGTCGTGTGTTGTTTATCTGCACCCGTGTATATGAGCCTTCCTTTCCCTTTGAGATCAACTGGGAAGAATCTGTTTTTGTCCCGCATCTGTTTACATCAGCATGTAATTTTTGCCGATTTTGAAAGCTCTGGTCCTGCTCGTATATGGCAGGACATACGCGGCAGCAGATTACGCTCTGTGCTCACCCCCCCCCCCCCCCGAGTTTGTTGCATCATTAGGAACCCTTCTGTTGTTCCGCATCGGGCTTGGTAGTGAGTGCATCCTTTCAGTCTGCATGAGTATGGCAGGCCTCATTTACATGAAGTCCTCCGCTCTTTGTAGTCACAGATTGAGTTTTGTAGGTCGCCTCACTTTCGTGACAACGGTTTATTTTAGCGACCTCAGCTCCCTATAGAAAGGATTAAAAGGGGCATTTATTCATCTCAGGTGTTTTTACATCAGGCCTGAGGCTGGACCGATGATGTGTTTTTTTCCATCATTTGGAACAAGTGTCCGGCACAGAGCTTGTTGGTCAGCGCATCCTTTCAGACTGCAGAGTATGGCAGGCCACTTTTACATTTAGACCTTTGCTCTTTAGGGTCTCAGTGAGCTTTAGGTTACCTCTCCTTTCGTGAGAGCCATTAAAAATTCAGTGACCTCAGCTCCCTGTAGAGAGGAATAAAAGGGGTGTTTATTCTTTATTATATGTTAGATTACGATATATATGTGTGTGTGTGTGTGTGTGTGTATATATATATATATATATATATATATATTTTATACACTTATGTATTGGGGCGTTTAACTGGGGCCCTGGAGCTCCCATGATTAGGGAAGGTTATCGTGATACCCTTACTATGTGCCTCCTCTCTTTGTGAGGTTTTTATATAGTGGGTAACATTTAGAACGAAATATCACCTGTAGTGAATGGCATGGCATCCTCTCTTTCTGAGAGTCGGTTTTCTAGGCCTCCGCTCATCTGAGCTCCAGATAGTCGATATGTCAGGTGCTCAGGCCTTTGGAGACGCCCTGATAATCCTTCTGGTTGAGTGAGTTGGCTTCCTCTCGTTGAAGAGTCGTTTTGCTGAAGCCACTGCTCTGCTGAGCTCCAGGTAATATCACGATTTGAGGTGTATGGCCTTTGCCACTCCCCTGAGCTCCAGATAGATCATGACTGTGGGTGTCGGCCCTCTCTGGGCCGCCTTGACATTACCCTGTGGTGAGTGAGCTGGCTTCCTCTCGTTTGAGAGTCTCTATTCAAAGCTACCGCTCCATTGAGCTCCAGGTGGTGAGTTCACCTGTGTGTTGTGAGCCGGCCTCCTTTCTTTAGAGTTGTTAGGCTGAAGTCTCCGCTCCATTGAGCTCCAGGAATGTCATGAGTGCGTGTGTCGGCCCTTCTTTTTGGGCTGCCCCTATATCTGGCCTAGGTTAGTACTTTGGGAGTGTCTTTTAGACAGAGGCGGTTATGCTGTAGCTTTTCTGCCTCCTAGCATGCCGTAGCTCGGAGTAGGCTAGTCCTAGGAGAGCCTCTCCAGCTTAGGACTGGCAGCTAGTGATCCTAGTACGCCTCCTATCTTTGTGAGAGTCGTCCCCGGCTGGGGCCCGCCTTCTGCATTAGGCTATTAATGCGAGTAGCAGGCTTTACGGCCTCCTTAATTTGCCTAGGTCGAGCTGGGGCTCCTCTTGATATTAGAGTAAAAGCGCTATGCTGATCTTTAGTTCCCTAGTGAGGAAATATATAATTAATATCAAGTCGCGGGGTCGAGTGTTGGACGCTTCTGTGGAATTTCTTCCTGTTGAGGCCTCCATTCCTCTAGAGCTGAGCTCAGATGGTCATTCTCGTCTTGGAGCAAGAGTTTTTGCTCAGACTTTCACCCTTGAGCCCTTTTTCGGGTTTAGCTCACTTAGCTCCCAGAGCTCTGTGCCCCATATGTGCCCATCACCAGTGATGCTCAGGTTGAGCGTATCGAGTACTCCCTCCTTTCAGGGTGAGTTGAGCACGCTCATCTATCTGAGGCCTCCTTGTAAGCCTGGTCACATAGATTTGTACTCCCCTTGTTTTAAGGGTAGAAAGTGTTATGATGAGAACATGGCTCGTTATGGCAATGCTAACGAGTATTCCAAGCCTGCAATACCTCTAGTGACTGTTTCTGCTGGAGTTTGATTTGCGATCAAGTAGTTGGCCCTCCTTGGGTCTCCTTGGGAGCGATCCTCCGGGTTGAGCTAGGTTCCTGAGTGTCCTAGTTCCCAAGAGTTGAGCAGACGGTTATCAGGTAGCCCAGGTAGCCCTGATACTAGCCCTGGAATTCTATTCTCTAGATCTGCTAGCAAGTAGTTGGCCCTCGAGCGGACCACCTGGAAGGTGATCATCTGGGTCGAGTAGGTCCTTAGCACTTCCAGCTAAGTTTGTATCCTAACTCCCTAGAGTTATATCAGAGTGTAGGCTCTTCAGGAGCCTCCCTGGCACTTGCGTTGAGCTTGGTCAATACTTGTCTCGGTTGAGTCTAGTTTGTTCTCCCCTCGCATTGGTTGGTTCCTTAGAGTACAGCGCTCCCGAGTTCTGGTCAGAAGGTCGAAGATCTCTTGTGAGACCTCCCTGGTAGATCAGTATTTTAGGCTGTAGGTACTCCCCTCTCTTGTGTGGGTCGTCATATATAGGACCTCGCTCCCTGAGTTGGTCTTAAAGGTTTAAGAGATTCTTTTAGTAAGAACTCCCTTGGTAGATCAGCTCCGGTTGGAGCTGGAGGTCTGCCTCTCATTAGGGACCCTATGTAGAGTACTCAGCCTCCAGAGTGCCTTGTTTTAGAAGCACTCTGTAGATTCTAGGTTGAACGGAGTAACTCCCCTCAATTGCAAGGGTTTTAAGTGCTATGCTGAGTCCTGCTCCTCAGGATGCCCGTCTCTATGATCCGGTCTGAGTTGGTTAATGCCAGTTTGCAGTTCCTTATTCTGGACGCCTCCTCTGGAGGCAAGTGCTTTAGAGACTCTGTTTAGGTAACAGACAGGTTGCTGGCCAGACTAGGTTACTAAAGTAGGACCAGGTCGGCCTCCCTGGTGGCATTAGGGGTAGACTATGCTCCCCTGAGAAGTGACTGGCCGGGGCGCCCTTTGGCTCCCTGGCCACATTCCCTTAAATGGACCCCTTCTGTTTGAAGTTGTTGGTTCCAAACCTTTGAGTGGCCTTGGTATTTTTTTCGGATTTTTCGTGGCCAATTCCAATTTTTTTACAAGCAAATTTGCTGATTCTGTAGCATGAGCAGTTGTTTTTGATTTAAATTTAATTATCTAATTTCAAGATTTACAGCAAAAACAGCATGGACTAGTTTTGTGAAATTATGCTACATAAGACACCTGCACAAAACAAAAATTGCAGACGGACTGAATGAAAATGCAAATTCACTCTCTAACAGTAGGTGACGCTTATGGAACAGCAACGATATAGCGTTTCCTTGGTTACCGCTGTACACTAAGCAGTGCTGCGCTTGTAAACACAACTTTATACAGAGATAAAGAGAAAAAAAAAATGCCATCAAAACTTTTCTGAAGACAGTCAGTTCCCTTCAGAGATACATTCACATTAGACATGTGCCGATATTCGGTAATGCGATATATCACGATAATGAATATGCACGATATTGTTATCGTGGGCACTTAAAAAATACCTTGAATTATTATTTATTACGAATTATCCAATTTTTTATAATACATTTTAAGAATACTTTCCTCATCAACCTTATAAAATGCACAAAACCGCTGAATTCTGCGTCAAAGGGAAACGCGCGCTCAGATGTAAACAAGCCCAACGTGCATGAGAAGCACATGGCGGAACGAGTGAAGGAGACGCGCTGAATGAAAGTGCGCGTTCACTCTCTGACAGCAGATGGCGCTGATTGAACAGCAGAAATGCTGCGGTTACCTCGGAAACCCGTAAACAAAGCAGCTCTGCTACTGAACAGCATTTAAAATGCTTCAAACAGGCATTCAGTTTTTTGTATTGTAATGTTGTTCATCACAGTACCAAATACTTAATACTTGAAGACTTAATAGGCTATTTATTTTCAAACTTAAACATTTTTATATTTTAATCTGGACTACAACAAGCCCTATAATGATTTAAAATGTTCTGATTATTTGTTATAGTTCAGTAACACTAAGTGATATAAGGCTTCATTAGTTTACATGTTAATTCATTATTACCAAACTGACAATGAAAAATACTTTATTAATCATTTTTAATGTTATTAACATTACTAAATCAAAGGTTGTAATTATTATTTAATGGACCTGAGCTAAAACTAACAATGATCAGTTGTATTTTTTAACTAACATTAACAAAAAATAATACCTTCTGTAACAAATGTAGCTATTGCTTATTCTTAATCTTAGTTAATGCATTAATATTAAATAATGAGACCTTATTGTAAAGTGTTGCCTGTTGTTTTGTATCATTCTTTTGCACTTTCATCTGTTTGAAACATTTTACTTTATAATTTTTTTGTGTACTGCGTTATTATACTTAAATGTTAAGTTCTTTTTGTTATAAGAAAGAGTTCTTAAACCTGTTATACTATGACAACACTTTTTTTGCAACTTATTTCAATATCGTGATAATACCGTATACCGTGATAAAAGCTTCAGCAATTATCGCAACATGAAAATTTGATACCGTCACGTCTAATTCATATAAATTCAATATTTATATTTTTCTTCCCATATTTTGCAAACAGTGAGCTTGTGCCTCGTACAGTATTTTTGCCGCATCTGTGTTCTCCTCTTTGCGTCCGTATTCAGTGTGTGCCTGTTTTAACATCCTGTTTACAGACAGGACGTAAACTTCATAAAATTTCCACACAAATTACAGTCTGGGAAATGATTGCAAAACAGTTTGTTTGCAAGTCCAGAATAAAGATTGGCCAAAATAAAACTAAAAGCTGTTCGGATTTATGGCTGGTGGACCATGCATCTCTATTTTTTATTATTGTTTAAATCATCCCCCGGGATGGATTGGACACCTTTGTGGGCCATATTCGGCCCGCGGGCCGTATGTTTGACACCCCTGAGCTAAATGGTCAATAAAAATATAGTCACACTTATGTTGTTCGCGGTCAAAAATGACCCCCATTGGAAATGAATGGGAAATATGCAAAAATACGAAAATACAGAGAATTCTTTGTGTGTACAGTCTACAAATCATCCACAATGCAGAAAAAGGGTGACGCTCTAAAATATCAAGAGTGCAAAACTGTGCACACCCCCCACAGACACACATATATGAACTGGTGTGCCAAAAATGGCATTTGCTGCGTCCCAATTCGCATACTATCCGTCCTAAATAGTATTCAAAATTAGAATTAGTGTGTCCCAAATCGTAGTATGTTGAAATGAGTTTTCCAGAGATACCCGGATGGTCTACTTTTTCCGGTTAGACACTGAAGTGCAGATCCGTGCACACTCTAACGGCTAATATTGGCCATAACACATTGCGCTGTGGACAAGGATTCGATTAGAACTACAAATACTAAGCGACAGAACGTCCGTTAAAGACGCAATTATGACGAAGTATGTCCCAAAGCTTGCATACTTTTCTGCTACACACTCAAAAGTATGTACTTTTTCTTCACAAAAACAGTGCATACTTTTAGGCCGTAGTATAAGTAGGCAAATTGGGACGCAGCGATTGTCTCCATTTTAACATGAAATACTGCTTTAATTGAAAAGTAATAAAAAATATATATATATTTTTTGTATTTTAAATGGGTAAAAAATGATCATAATTAATTATTAATAATTAATGATTGCATAAATATTAATTAGTACCATGAAATTCTTTCAAAATACAAAATCAAAAAGAAAAAAATATTATTGAACAAAAATATATTACATTGATTTTACCGAAAATAAAAAAAAGTTACATTTCAGGTTGTTCACAAGTGTGACCCCCAAATGAATAATATCAGAGGGTTAATTTATGCAGTATTAAAAAGTGCAATTAATCATGCCTCTGTTTTTAATTTTTTTCTTAAAATGTATAAAATTCAAAAGCATATCTTTAACTACACATTGTCATTTAAAGGTGGGGTATGTATTTTTTCAACAACGCTGTTGGACATTGTTGATGTTTGAAATTAACCCAAACAAACCCACCCCTTTCTTTATTGCTCCACCTCCAAAACTCACCCTCCAATCCTAACCACCCTGCTCCGAGTCGGTCTCAAACCCTGGCCCGTCCGCTGCTGGAAGGCAAGGTGAGTGCACTGACAATGACACCAAACACCGCATTTCTCTAGCGGTTGTCAGTGCGCAGTAGTTTACCTGCTCAACTCTCACTATCTGGCCACTGTTACACACGCAATGCGAGAGTGGATGTCTGTTTATCACAGCTGACACGCAACAAAAGGCTTCACGAAAAATAAAGCGCAGACGATGAATGAATGACAAGGAAGCACAAAAAAAAAAGTACAGTACACAAGAGTAAATACAAACAAGTGTTCGTTGTTAGTCGCCAACAGCACAGCAGCCCCAGACAATCAATGACACTCAAACCCAGTTTTACTCACATGTGAAGCGGAATCAAAGCAGCCTCCGTGTCTGTTTTCAGGCCTTCCCGCTTAGCTCTCTCCAGCGCTGGAAAGCTTTTCTAATATTAAGGCTGGTCCTAAAGTGCTTGTCCAGTCATAAACCTTCATTTTCAAGTGATATTCTTTTGAGCTGTTTTGTATTGTCTCATCTCTCTTTCTGCGTTTTTTTTTTTTTTTTTTTTTTCAAATCTCCCTCTTGCTCATTTTGTCTCCTCGACCGTCATACGCCCCCTAATGCTGATTGGTCAGACGTTTGTTGTTGGTGTCGGCCCGACTAACTTCCAAACAGTGTTGTTGAAAAAATACATACCCTACCTTTAAACAGCCAGTAATGGAGCGCTCTGACTCATTCAGTGAGTTAATTTAATGTATGATTCATCAGTATGATTCAAACTATTAGTTTGTCTTAAGGCCCATTCACACCAAGAAGGATAACTATAATGATACCTATATTAGCGTCCACACCAACACGCAATATCTTTCTGTTTCATCGCGCACGCTGTCGTTTTGTCATCTGCCACGAATCCAGGATGGATTCTGATTGGCTCTCAATGTTTTTATCTTTCATCAGATGGAAAAAATCATTCTGAAAGTGATTGCAACGATATCGTTCCTCTGTGCCATTATCATTATAGTTGTGGTGTGGAGTCTGCTATTCTTTTACATTTAGAATGATTTTTAGAACTATATCTTTATTGTTATAGTCCATGGTGTGAACCGGCCTTTAGTCGTTACAATAAAGGAACTGGCTTAAAAGTGTCAGTTGTTCCTGAATCTGACTACACTGGTTGCGTTATTTGTTATTGATTCACTGAAAAGAACTGATTCATAAGATTCATTTGTTCACAAATCTATATGCTGATCATGCTCTATGCGTTTTTTTTGCTTTTGTTTTTTTAATAGAAAGATGTTGATTCAGTGTGTTCATTTAATGAATAATTTGTCAGTGATTCAAACCATGGCTTTTTGTGTTGTCTTAAGCGATTCATTAAATGAACTGGCTTATAAGAGTCATTTGTTTATGAATCTCTATGCCCTTCATGCTGTATGTTTGCTTTTTATTTATTTATTTTTGTGGAGCTCGCTGGAACAACTTAATATCAAGATGTGTTTTCTTGCCATATTATGTCTGATGTCATAGTAAGTCAAATTGTTCATTAAATATTATGTCTGATGACATAGTAAGTCAAATTGTTCATTAAATATTTAAAAAATTCTAAATTTTTTACTCAAACTCAACAGTCGTAAAATTTTGGCAAAATTTTAGTAAAATTATCAAAAAATGCTGAACTTTTTTTATTATTTGGTTGGCTACATGTGTCCAAAAGCCTATAATTCATAAATGAAACCTCAGAACTAAACTAATATGTGATTCTAAAGAAGCATGCAAAATTTAATGCAGATCGGGTGATAGGTGGCACTTTAAATGTTATAAAGTTGAAAAATGTTATATGTTATGTTGAATTATAGTTATAAATGTTATGTTGAATTATAGCAAATGTTGGTCTTTCCCTATTCAAATTAATCACAGCTTTATTTGCATTAGTGAAATTAGCTGTGCTGCAGCCATGTAAACTGGCTTGCTTAAAAATGGCAGTTAATAAATCATTTGAGTGGAAATTACCTGTATAAATTGTAAAGTGTGCTAAGGTTAGGCCTCAAGAACATCAAAAACAAGAAACTCTACAGCAGTTAGAGCAGCGCTAGATCAGGTCAGTAAATATGAGATGAACCAACAAATCAACTACTGTGTTGTGCTTTTAAATTTCTACAGCAAATCTAATTGTGCAAGCAAGAACAAAAATTTGGACCTAGTTGAGTCTGTGCAGCTGCCTCTAGGACAGTCAACCGTTACATCAGGCTTTGTTAATAGGCGTTGCTAGACTAGACAAAAGCAGTGTCATTGAGCTAGAGAATCAAATTTAAACATCACTGTCAGCATTTTAGTAATCAATCCACCATGTTCACATGACTCAGAGCAAGACTTCAAAATCAGGAACAGCTTCAAGTGCAAATGAGCATGTCAACATTTCATCAAACAAACTAAAGCAAACCGCAAAATCCCCTTTGACAGTAAATGACCGACAGAATGGACTGTTTCCTATTGTTTTAAAGAGTCCAAAATGTGGTCACAAGACCCTCTTTCCGGTGATGTCAGTGGCTCGTCTGAAAATCTAAACAACTCTTCTAATGCAAACAGCCTTTTGCTGCTATTGCACATTGATTTAAAACAAACGGGAATGGCAAAAAGGAAAAGGGTGGAAAAGGACAAATCAAAGTGAATGGGGGTTGTTTATGTGCTTGCTAAAATTCATTAAACTTCTAAACCGTTAACAGAAAAAATGTGACTTAAAAGGAGTAGTTCACCCCAAAAATTTGAATTGTCATTATTTATCCAAACTCCTCTTCTGTGGAATACAAAAGATGAATTTCTGAATGTTATACTGGTCACATTTTTCAATATAATTACAGTGAAAGGGGACTGGGTCTCTCAAGCCTAAAAAATGAGGCTAAAAGCATCGTAAAAGTGGTCCAAATGAGTTGTGGGACAAACAAAACAAAATTTTACATAATTATTTACTGAAAATCTATATCTAATATTCGCCTTAGCACTTTTTGTCGACTTAATGAGGAAAGTAATGATGTCTGATTCATCAATGAATCATTCTTTTGAGTCAGAACATTTCAATGAATCACAAAACCAGTCTGAATGATATATTCATGAATCTCACGTTTACCCCACCGACTCTATGATCCAGTCACAGTCATATTCATAGTTCATTAATCACACTGACCTCTTTTATGCTGTTTTTGCATCCTTTTTGAAGTTTGACAGCTCCTGTCCCCATTTACTTTCATTATATTGAAATGAACAGCCGGAATTGTCATGATTCCTGTCTTGTGTTCCGCTTTCTCAAGGACTTGAAGTGTTTTCTCTTCCTATTGTTTCTGTGTTCAGTTCCTGTTTGCTTTGTCCCTTGTTAGTTCCTATAGTTACTATGATTAGTTCTCACCTGTTGTTTCTTAGCCTTAGTTCCTTTGTGTTTGTGTTTATTTAGTTTATTTAGTTACCTCTGTGTTTCAGTTGTGTTTTGTCGGTCGTTGTTTCGCTGTGACTGTTTTTGCTATGAGTGTCTAGTTATGAGTTCCCATGTTGCTGCTCTTCTCCCTTTGTGGATTATGTTCCTTATTCATTTGTGTGGATTATAGTCTTCAGTGCTGTGGTGGCAGGCCTATTTCCACAGGGGGATGGGGCATGGGTGATTTTCCATGGACCACACCCCCTTCTCCCTGGTGGTTGCACTCCGCATTGAAAAGTTTAAAGCACAAAGGGAAGAGATATTGATGCTTATCATATCTATGCAACAGTTTATTGAGCCCTTTTCTTTTAACAGTTTTAAATTTGTTACTGTGCGCGTGAAAAACAATTTATAGTCTTTCCTACTCCTGTGTTTTGATCTAACAGACATGCGGTAGCAAGTAACATGAAACAATAATCTCCAGCAAGATGAAGTCCTTTTATGCAAAACCATAGACCTTTATCTACAAATAAAGTATAATAGGAACATTGATCTTGGAGTATTGTTTTAAAATCTTTCATTCATAACAATAGTTGGATTTTCTGGCTTTATAGATGCCACCTGTGCACGAGTTTCCTCTGTGTACATACATAGCTGGCATATATAACCAAACTACCTTACTGTAATTGTTCCCAGCATCTTTCTCTTGCTTCTTTACTATTACGCTGTTGTAGATCTGGCCTCTGGTTTGTTTTACAGCTCTAAATACATCCCCATACAGCCACCTCAAAGTATGCAACATGACGGCATTATGACGGATGACCCAGCAAACCCTGTCATACACAAACCCGCAGCTCAACCCCTGCTCCTCTGCTCGTTTATTTTCATGCTGGGAAGTGGAAATGCATTTCATCACTTTTCAAAACCATAATATATTGATGTAGGGGTGTGTGATATTGACAGAAAGCAGTGTTTCGATATTTTCTGGGATTTTGTCGATCACAGCGGTGGTCAGTTCACAGCAGAGGCACAAATAATGAACTTTACAATATTTGCGCCCTTAAACTGATTTCCAGGGGAGTTTTTCTACCCTTATTAGATTTATGCATCATCTGACTTTTATCTCAAATTCTTAGGTTTAATCAAGAAATTAAATTAGAATTTAGAATTTAATGCAGAATAGAATTTAGAATTTAGAATTTAATTTAGAATAATTAGACACTGTAGGCTGTTTGCTAATCAAATGAAATCAATATCAAGTGGATAATAATATATAACGTACTGAAGGTAACAAGGTTGCGCTGTTGAGGCTGGATAATAATGGATAATAGTGGATAATAATATATAATGTACTGAGGGTAACAAGGTTGCGCTGTTAAAGGGTTAGTTCAAAAATGAAAATTATGTCATTAATTACTCACACCATCATGTCGTTCCACACCCGTAAGACCTTCGTTCATCTTTGGAACACAAATTAAGATATTTTTGATAAAATCCAATGGCTCAGTAAAGCCTGCATCGCCAGCAATAACACTCCCTTTTTCAATGCCCATAAAGCAACTAAAAACATATTTAAAACAGTTCAAGTGACTACAGTGGTTCAACTTTAATATTATAAAGTGATGAGAATACTTTTTGTGCGCCAAAAATAACAAAATGGCGACTTTATTCCACAAGATCTAGTGATGGGCGATTTCAAAACACTGCTTCATGAAGCTTTGAAGCTTTACGAATCATTTGTTTTGAATCAGTGGTTCAAAGTGATCCCATGATTTCAGTAAACGAGGCTTTGTTACGTCATAAGTGTTTTGAAACTTCAATAGTTCACGTGACTCTGGCAGTTTGAAACGCGCTCCGAACCACTGATTCGAAACAAATGATTCGTTAACCTTCGTAGCTTCATGAAGCAATGTTTTGAAATCGCCCATCACTAGATATTGAATAAAGTCGCTATTTTGTTATTTTTGGTGCACAAAAAGTATTCTAGTCGCTTTATATTATTAAGGTTGAACCACTGTAGTCACATGAACTGTTTTAAATATGTTTTTAGTTGCTTTCTGGGCATTGAAAAAGGGGATGTTATTGCTGGCGATGCAGGCCTTGCTGAGCCATCGGATTTTATCAAAAATATCTTTATTTGTGTTCCGAAGATGAACGAAGGTCTTACGGGTGTGGAATGACATGAGGGTGAGTAATTAATTACTTGAATTGTAATGATTGAAAAATTTTCATTTTTGGGTGAACTAACCCATTAAGCAACATCACATGACCAAGAGTGCTGTTTTCTTGAATACCATCACAATTGAAAATGTGACACATTTCATACAACAGTTCAATAAACAAGTAGTTAATATTAAAGGTACAATATGTAAGAATTTTGAAGTAAAATATCCAAAAACCGCTAGGCCAGTGTTATATATTTTGTTCACTTGAGCACTTACAATATCCCGAATGTTTCCATCTATTTGTAAATCGTGAGAAAATTGCAATTTTAACCAAGGCTCCAGGACGTGCGAGGAGTCGCCTGTCAATTGCGTCATACCCGCGTTACCTGCGTTACCCTCGGTTTCCGGTTTTATTTTGTAGAAACCATGAAAACACCAAAGACCCTTTAATATATTACATGTTTTAATAGAAAAGGGAACAACTGTTTTGATAGGCTATATTTATAGACAGAAAACTAATTATTGTAAAGTACCATGCTTTACCATGCCTCAGAGAAAAACACAATTTTATGAATAATCGCATCCATGAACATGATTTCTTCCCGAGTCCTGTCCCGATTCTTTTTCACCGGCTGTGAGGTGAAAACCACATGTCCCAAGATTCCGCGCTAAAACTTGGCGTCATCAAGCCACGCCTTTATTTTGAATAGGCCTCTAGCGACCTCTAGCGGACAGAAAATTCTACATATTGCACCTTTAAGTCACTTTAGACGCAATATTGACTGTTTTTGTTCTGTTTCATCAGCGAAAATAGTTCCAAACAAAGATCACAGCAGAACCATAGTGCATCTCACGGCGACACTCAATCATGTTTCATTACTGAATGTTTCAGCGTTTTGTAGGAATCGGTTGAGTCAAAGATTCAATGACCCGTTCATAAGGCTTGTTTGAGATGCATCAGCACTGCGCAGACCGATCAGCATATGACATCAAAGTACCGCAAGAGCGATTTAAAAGCATAAGGAGTCATCTGCTCTCCAAGATTCGCTCTCATGGTACTTTGATGTCATACGCCGATCGGTCTGCGCAGGGCCGATGTATCTCGAACAAGCCTATAAACAACTGCCTCATTTTTGAATGAATCAGCCGTTTGAAAGAAAAGTTTGAATGAATAAATAAATGAATAAATAAATAATAAATATTAAATCAATCTCACAACATTTAATGCAGTTGTAATTTTTTTTCAGTGTAGATTTGATTGCTAGCATATTTAGACAGGTTTTGTTTTTAGGCAGTTGAATATAAAAAGTCCAGTACAAACGTTACTGCCGCTCCTCAACGACAGCTGTCAGAGTTGCTAGGAGACAAGAACAGTCCTCCGTAGGCTAGACTGTCCCATTTAACAATGCTCGTTCCGACCTTCGTGGTCTTCGAAGGTGTGGCCTTTGAAGTCTTAGTCCTTAGAAGGATGCAGCCTCTGAATTGGGACACAGCTTTTGTCTTAATGTGTAAGTCATTGAATCATTTATTCAGCTAATTTGTTCAAATGGCTGATTCATTCAGGAACAAAGCAAGTGAATCATTGATTTGTGATTCATTCAGATTCAGGACCGAAACACCTGTGTTGCTCGGAGATGCACAGCGGTTCTGTACTAATATTAATATTAACATCTTGTTTATTTAACTGTAATTTAACTGTATAAAATCAGTATTACATTTGCATTTGCACATTGTACTGATATTCGGTGCTTGCTTGTGTAATATTGCTTAATTATCATAAATATTGGACAAAAACTGAATTTTGGGGTCATTCTAACTGCTCTCTTACTGTATTTTTGCAAAGTGAGTGACACTCAATAATGTCAGCTTTGACATTGTCAACAATTACGATATTTTCGTTTACTTACACATATTTCACACCTGAGCTGATATTTTTGCATTTTGTGTACTGTTTGCTCATACAGAACTGACTGCAATGATGCTAGAAGGATGGTAATATGCAGTTCTTATAATGTTCTAAGTGCTTTTTAGCATGTGGATGTTCTGGATTGTTGCTAGCTCATTACTTATCGGCCCACTGTCAAGATATTCAGGTCTCTAGATGTGACTCTAGCCCCTCCATTGTAACTCTATGGGGTTCTTACTCTGTCTTACTTTAGTTTGTCCTCTTTTGCCCCTCTTCTTGTCGTATCTTCATCTCTTTTCTCACTGTTTTTCTTTGATAACACTGTTGCATGCGCTTGAGCCAGTCCAAATCGAAGTGCACAGCAGAACTTCCTCTTCAGCAGACTAGACAATTGATAAATGATGTGGGCTGTCCAGCTGGTTTCTTTCCAGATGGAATCAAACAGCTGAGGAACATGGGATTTGCAGCCTGGCTGTAATGACTTTGAACAGTAATGTCTGCCCTGACTGATGATACACTGGTGCCCAGATAGAAGCCTCTGACAAAACCCTGCTGGCCAGAACTGACCTCAAAACATGCTCTGACTGTCTGCCGCTGCCCATATCTCAAGTTGTCTTCTTTTTCCTCTCAACACTCTCTCCATCTTCTGGTCTTCCACCTTCCCACAGGACAGTTTTGTTGCTCATAGGTTGATCTTTTATCTCAGAATACTTGTATTGGCACAAAGTGGAATTGCAAAACAAAATTTTTTTTTTTAAATGCAAAAGTTAGTAGTATGTTTGTTTACATATGGACTTTTGGTAACACTTTATTTTACAGTGCCGTAGTTACACGTTACTACAAAAAAGATTTTTTTGGCACTCTTTAATGCGACCTGACAGATCGCTGAATCAGCATTTCAACCTTGGAAAGAGCTTGTATAAAACAGCTGGAGAACAATCATGTCACATAACATCAAATTTACCTCAGAAAAGCCATTCAATGGTCATAAACTCGTTACTCAGCTAGAAAAATAACTATAAAAACTATATACTAAATATATGCACTATATCATATAATCCTTATATTTTTACTTAACCTGTTGTCTACATGAGAAAGAATGGAAGGAGCTAAAAATGAAATTCAAGACCACCCATATAATTGCATGTGTAGAGCTGCCTTTCACCAAATTTACCTCTCAGATATTACTAATGAAGAAAAATAGATTGGGAGTGTGCAAGACATATGACAATGTTTTTTAGGATGCATTAGGAGGGAAGCCAAACTATACTCATTTGCCAAGCGATGCTGACATTATGGTCTGTGAGACTGGTTCAGATTCTCTGTAAAGAACAATTCTTTGTGACTGAATGTACTGTAGTTCTCAAGTTGCAAAAGCATTTCAGTTCCTACTTTAAGTGAATCTTAGTTCCCAGGACATCCACAAGATGGATGAAAATGCTGATGCTGTAAAAGGAAGGCAGACGTGACAACATATGACAAAATTAAAACAAGTTTATTCTTTTGTGGCACTTACAAAATAATTTGGCGCTTGTTTTTTTCCCTTACAACACACACACACACACATACATACATACACATATATATATATATATATATATATAAAAACACATAAAACTATAGTTTTCAGGTTTGTATATCTAATAGTACTATAAGATGGAAAAAAATACAAAAATACTGTCCAGTCAAATATTTTCTAGACACTATTTTACACATTTATAAAATGTATATTTTGTACAATACAAATGGTTCTTTATACATGAATATATAGCCAGCTTATTCTTTTAGTATGGGGTCTCCTGTAAGAGTATCATCATTCTTGAGTGTCTGTGACATCACAAAGTTTGAAAACCCCTTTTGACTAGGAGAACAGTTGTGATATTACAACAGTCTCCTATGTGATTGTTCCCTGTGGGTCGAATGCCCACATGCGTGACCTGATCCTTTCCAAGTGTTGTGCCATATTCCAGGCTGGATGCTGCAAATGTGTTGCTGTTTATCGAGTGCAGTAAAACTTTGGCATCCAATATTGCATCCCTCTGGGTATATGGTGTCTGTAAATGAGTGAATAAATAAAAACACGCTTCCATTCCTACTCTGACCTAGAGCAACCCAAGGATCTGCTCAGCTCTGGGTCGTATAATGGCACAGATGTGTCTATTTTTGGGCTTTGTGCTCTTTTAAAAAGAAAGCTTCTCAGAGAAGGGTTATATTGTAGTTATTATTTGTATTTTTCATAGCCTTGTTCAGATTGCATCCAACTAATTGTCTAAACACAGACTTGTGAAGGCTACAGACAGGGTTATCATTATGATGGGGGTCGGGGTTAAGTGGAACAGATGGCCCATCTCTGTGCAATGCTGTGCAGTGCTGCACATGTGGCTGTACACTTGTCATCGGTCTCATCCAGACAGCCGTAAAAACATGTTTCCACAGACCAGTGAGCTGTTGCTTAAATTCACACTACAGTGGCAAGACCGGTCTCCACGAGAACTTAAGTTCTTTGCGTTCTTGGAATTGAGAAACAGCCAGTGTTTCCCATACATTGATTTATTTGTGGCGGCCCACCACAATATTAACATTGCCCGCCACAAATAGATTTCAGTGCTTCCCATTCATTAGCTAGACTGTGGCAGCCCGAAAAATATATTTAAACTTCTCATAATAACATAAAAGTTCTTTAATGTTGTGTTTTGCACCATTGCTGTCAAACAAACTAAAATCGAAAGCACAACAAGGGTTTGTTTCCTTATCAATTAGCGAAAGACTGTCTATTTGCGCTGTGCAAAGAGTAGTGCGCACTTCGCTCACGTGATCAGCTCCGCGGGTTTGATTCTCAATACCTGTTCACAGTGAATGAAAAATTGACAAATATGCCCATCCCTAATTTATACTTCATTGGTAACACTTTCCCAGTCATAGTCAGTAATGTCAGGCATTGCATTTGAGATGAAACTGAAGAATGAGTGAACACTGGTAAATTGAAGCGCTTTGTTAGAGGGTTAATAAACTCAACCAAATGCATCCTATATGAGATTAATCAGATATATACAACATAAAAGTAATATTACAACTTACATCTGCACAAAAGGATGCCAATGCGCACATGAACTTGACTGTGCTTGTCTTAATGTGTAACTACCGTTGTGGATGCAACTAAAGCACAACAAATTTACAACATTCTATTACAATAGTGTTCTCATTATAATGTTATGTATATGGCAGATTGGTGCTGTACATCTTGCACTTGACTGTATTTTCATGATCAAAGTGATTCCAGGCATCACTGTGCAATTTAAAATCCATAGTTTCACTTTATTTCGCCGTTCTGGATGGCATGATGTCCTAATGCTAACCAATCAGACCTCAGGTACTGCCCAAAATGCCTCAATAACCATCATTTTTACGGTCGTTCACCACTGTCATGTCTGAGTACTCAAGTACTCGTGCACATCCCTAGTATGAATCCTGAAAATAAATTACAGTTACCGTATTAGCCCGTTCTTTTTAGTGAATCAAAAACACACAGCATAACCAGTGTAGTACTAATCCTGAACAAATGACTCTTATGAGCTGGTTCTTGTTAGTGAATCAAAAACACACAGCATGACCAGTGTAGTACGAATCCTGAACAAATGACTCTTATGAGCTGGTTCTTTTTAGTGAATCAAAACACACAGCATAACCAGTGTAGTACGAATCCTGAACAAATGACTCTTATGAGCTGGTTCTTGTTGGTGAATCAAAAACAAAGAACATAACCAGCGTAGTATGAATCCTATACAAATGACTCTTATGAGCTGGTTCTTGTTAGTGAATCAAAAACCAAGAGCATGACCAGTGTAGTACGATTCTCAAACAAATGGTTCTTATAAGATGGTTCATTGAACGAATGGCATATGGTACCACATTTTTAAATGGTTTAGTAGTTTTATTTAATATATAGTTAGAGCCAGTTATTGGATTACATTTATGGTGCTTATAAAAGTCTTTGTAAACATTTTTCACTAGATTTGTTTTAAACTTAGATTTGTTGAAATCTGAAATTGTCATCAATTGCCAACAAAATTCATTTGTTTTTTCCAAATATTTACTCCTCAAAAGAACTAAAATCATTAATGGAACCATTACAAGGATTCGGGACCAGAATTCCTCACCATTTTCATTGCTGTTTATGGAAAGTTTTTTTTTTTTTTTTCCTGTAAATCCTAATGTGTGCATCTGGGAAATTGTTTGTAACATTAATAAATCAGACAACAGGAATGTGTATCAAGGAAATAAATACTGTCTATTTTGATTCCAAGTCTCCATTTCCTCTCCTTATAATCACATAGCTCTCCAGGAGACCCAATTGAGACATAAAAGAGTTCTCATATGTGATTTTTCCTTTCCTCTGGCTTGTTGTGTTTCTGATAGTTCATCAGGCATTTCCTGGACTTCCTGGTTTCTTGGCCCAGTACAGCTGTGCAGTCCACCTGCTCCGTGTGGAGATTAAACTCCCTTTCCCATGACTTCTGGAGTCAATTAAGCAGTCTGAAAACACAGCGTTGAGGTGAATTTAGATGCAACTGTCTGCCGAATGGAGGAAAAGCGGCCAGCTCTGCAGTGACAGGTACATATGAACAGTGCCAGAATTCAACAGTCACAAATTCACATCCTTGTTGGTTTGTCACAAGCCAAGGCAGAGCTGAGTAAGCTGGCGAACAGCCATGTTGAATCAGTGCTTCATTGTATAGGCATAATGCAGTGGAGATGAAATGTGGTATTTTCTGCTCATTGTGTACCTGTCTTCACCATGTGGGCTAATGACAAGGGGAAAGCATTGTGAGTCACTCATGGGATTTGGCCCAAAGTACCGTAGCATTCGAAAATAGGATTTAAAATGCTGTTTTTGGCATGGAGCAGCAGGTACGTTAATGCGCTGTCAAGGACTCGACTTTGCTCATGTACTGTCGAGTGTTCTTCTGTCTTATATCACCCACAGGCACGCTGAGTGTCATCTGTAATCTGTGTTGATATACAGTAGGATCTGCAGTCTATGGTGGAGCATGTAACATTTTCGGATAAGGCTGTCCATTAGTGTAGTCCCATAAAATACTATAACAGCCTACGGCTGTTGAACAATTAAACAATTATTACTTAAAAATTGATAGTAAATACATAATTACAAAGAATCAGCACGTAACACATTGAATTAAATGTGAAATTTTGAAGTAGAAAGACTGAAATTGCATTTTCTTGTAAAACATACTCTAATAATCTTTGTTGTGTTTGTATTGGATTTATTTAAGAATAACACTGACTTAAACTGGGATTGAAATCTAAAATGCAAGAAATTGCCATCTAAATGAGTACTTTTACCTTGTTTTGTAGTAAAAATCCAGTAAACATCCTTAAATCAAGATTTTTTTGAGAAGCAAATTTGCGCAGGATAGTACCATTATTAATATCAAGATGTTATTGTATGTAAAATAATATAATAATAATAATAATAATAATAATGTTGCATAGAAAATACACAAAATATAATTTTACTCATATTGACCCTTGTTTTAAATATAAACCTCACTAAATTTGTGTTTCTTTTCTTAAAATGAGAAATGGCAACACTCTCAAGCAAGCACATTGTCTTGTTCAATAATGCAATAACTTTTATCATTATAAAATTCTTTATTACATATCAATGAAATTATTTTAGTTTTTGTAATACTGATCATCATCATCAGTGAATCATTATCAGTGATTTTTTTTTATTTTATTTTAATTTTTGCCCATAGTAAAATCACAAATAGTATCAATTTTATGACTCAGTTTCCTCTCATATACAGTAAAGAGATGAATGAGAGAAAATGGAGACTTTTGCTTTTTCTTCTGAGATAAACACTCCAGTAATCCCACATTCATCTCCTCTGGAGTTTCAGAACAGATCTCAAAATGTGCTAAAGTTAGAGATTTCAAACATAATTTCCATTCAATTCCTAAAACCAATTTATTTTAGCAATGCGATTAACATTATAGCTCTATACTCTTACTGAATGCCAACAATTCTCTCATTTGTGTCTCATAGGGAATTTTAGGAGAAACATCTGAGACGAAGTTGATGTCATATTTGAAACACCAAGTCTGTTGAGCTCTGAAATGGCAACTTCTGAGCAATAAAATGAGTATTAACTGAATCATGATTTATTGACTAATTTTGACAGATTTATTGACTATTCTAAGAACTTAACAGAAACCAAAATGTTTGAAAAATGACTTCCTCTAAGTAGGACGATAATCTCACGCCAAACGGTCAATCTCCCTGTTTTATTGCATCATCGACTGCCTTTCTGGTTAGTCATGTTTGTTTGCATCTGTTTATTCATGTCTGGCTGTAGTTTTGTCTTCCTCTTGAGAGTGAGACGTGAACACAGGCTGCTATCAGATCCAGTCTGATGTGGATGTATTGGGTTTCATTTGTGTTTTGAGACCAGAGCAAATCCAGACTTTCAGCTCTTATCCAAAATGATAGCTAAGCAATAAACTTGATACAATTTTTTGATGACTCCATGGGAAAATGTCTGCACTGCTTATCGACAATGTTTTTCATTTGGTATTGGAGAAAAAACCAAATAAATTTAATATGCAAAGCTGTTTCAGTAAGTAAACAAACACAGCTTCTCGTGTACTTTTTTTAAATAAAAAACTGAATCGTTTAATCATTCATTGTCATTCAGTTTTTATGAACAGGAGCAATTGATTACTTGAAAAGATCCATCTCTAAAATGATTAGTTCACAAATCTGAATTTAAAGTCATTCTGACCAAATCATAGAATCATTCAGGTTGTATTAACAGGAGCTTGATTTATGATTTATTCACAAATCTGGCAGGTTTTATGATCAGAAGCAATTGATTAATTGAAAAGATCCATCTCTAAAAATGAATTCACAAATCTGACATTGGAATCATTTAGACCAAAACATTGAATCATTCAGTTTTTATGAACAGGAGCAATTGATTCATTGAAAAGACCCATCTTTCACAAAACTGACATTGTTACTTTTCACATGAACTTGCCAAGGAGAGTTAAAGCAGAAATTGAGATTTTCAGTAAATAACGGGTTAAATTTTGTGTGTTTGTCACATAAAAACTGTCATATGACTTCAGAAAACTTTGAATGCAGCACATGAGTCATATGAATCACTTATATGGTGCTTTCATGTTCTGTTTACAGGGTTAGTTCACCCAAAAATGAAAATTCTGTCTTTAATTACTCACCCTCACGTCGTTCCACACCCGTAAGACCTTCGTTCATCTTCGGAACACAAATTAAGATATTTTTGATAAAATCCAATGGCTCAGTGAGGCCTCTATTCCAGCAAGTTAATTTAGACTTTCAAACGCCCAGAAAGGTACTAAAGATATATTTAAAATAGTTCATGTGACTACAACAACACTAAAAAAAACAAAAAAAAAAAAAAAAACACTAGGGCACAGGCACAGATCTGGCTCTACACAAGAAACTTCCCCAAAACATACTGATAACGTTCTCTCTCACAGTAAGAGGTACAGACAATATTCGTCATTATTCTCTAGTGATTGAAGATGAAAAGTAAAGTAAATGCTTTAACTAAGAAGTGGTCACGTAGATGACAGGCTGAAGTGACCCCAGTGACCTCAGCTGTCTTGACCAGCTAAAAGAGTAAATATATGTTTTAAAGGGTTAGTTCACCCAAAAATGAAAATTATGTCATTTATTACTCACCCTCAAGACCTCGTTCATCTTCGGAACACAAATTAAGATATTTTTGATAAAATCCGATGGCTCAGTGAGGCCTGCATTGCCAGCAAGATCATTTCCTTTTTCAATGCCCAGAAAGGTACTAAAAACATATTTAAAACAGTTCATGTGAGTACAGTGGTTCAATCTTATTGTTATGAAGCGACGAGAATACTTTTTGTGCGCCAAAAAACAAAATAACGACTTTATTTAACAATATCTAGCGATGGGTGATTTCAAAACACTGCTTGATGAAGCTTCGAAGCTTTACGAATCTTTTGTTTCGAATCAGTGGTTCAGAGCATGTATCAAACGATCTCAAACTGCCCAAGTCACGTGATTCCAGTAAACAAGGCTTCGTTACCTCATAAGTGTTTCACTTTGGCAGTGCTCTGAACCATTGATTCAAAACAAAAGATTCGCAAAGCTTCGAAGCTTCATGAAGCAGTGTTTTGAAATTGCCCTTCACTAGATATTGTTGAATGAAGTTGTTATTTTGTTTTTTGCCGCACAAAAAGTATTCTCGTCGCTTCATAACATTAAGGTTGAACCACTGTAGTCACATGAACTATTTTAAATATGTCTTTAGTACCTTTCTGGGCGTTTGAAAGTCTAAATTAACTTGCTGGGAATGGAGGCCTCACTGAGCCATTGGATTTTATCAAAAATATCTTAATTTGTGCTCCGAAGATGAACAAAGTAATTAATGACAGAATTTCATTTTTGGGTGAACTAACCCTTTAAAGCTTGAAAGCTTCAGTCATTGTGATTGCAAGGAAAGGAGTGACCGGCACATTCTTCAGAATTTCTCCTATTGTATTTTACGAAGAAAAAAAGGTTTAAAAGTACATGAGTGTAATGACAGATTTTTTTTTTTGGTGAACTTACCCTTTAAATTCTTTTGGATCAGCTTAAAACAGATCTTGTGTGACTCAAGACTAAAACAAATGGCTAGCCGAATCATTTCAGAAATGCAGTGAAGAATCAACAAGTGGGTCTGGGCAGAGACTGCGTGTCGTCGACGGTCTGGACTCCAGACTCCAAAACAACCCTACAAGACTATAAATGCTGACTGAATTGACAAGGAACTTGGCTCATCCTTTCTGGCTAGCACTCTGTTTTCAGGTCATTTTTAGCCACTACCTGATTATCTTGGGTGGAGCGAAGCATTCCTGCAGTTTGGACAGGTCTGATCTGGCCTCGTGCCATAGTATCGGGCCTGAAGCATGTACATACTGTATGTCTCAACGCACATGTTCTCGTTCCATTGGGTGCATCTAAAATGTCTATACTTTAGCAAATCGTGAAGATCTGCATGTCTTATACTGTAAGCTTATTTGCGTTTGCACTTGTGGCAATATTGCGCAGGCATGCATTGTTTGTTTTGGCTTCTTTTATGTTAAAACAGCCTGCGAAGCTTTGAATGTCGTCTTTATGTTCAACAACACGATATAAACCCTCGGTAGCTTTGTTAGTGTTCTTCTTCAGCGTACTGTATCTCTACAAATCTCTTTTGTTTGAATGCACGTGATGTACTTATGTGTCGGCCGACCACCCAGACGCCGGTTCATAACAATAACACTTCCACTTCCTATCTCTGATAACACTACGGTTACGGCTGAGGGAATCTCGGCAGGACAGACTGTATCAGTCAACTCAGTCCACATCAGAGGATCAGACCCCTCTGTTTAGGAAACAGCTAGTCAAGCCTACATGTCAAAAACTTCCTCCTCCCTCATGTAACCTAAACACACTAATCTGGCTCTAAACTGTCATTATAACAACATTTGTTACAGTGTTAATGCTTTAAATGTATACATCTTTTTCTGTCTATCTAGACCCTATTATGGGTATCGCTTACAGTGACTTTGCCAAGTACAAGATGTGTTCTTGGACAGTGTTCAGCTTTTTAAGTCATAGATATTGTGTCATTAAAAATGTCTTTTGAATTTGTTTGAAAGCCTCAAACGTAAAAAAAAAAAAAAAAATTGTCAACATAAAATGCAATGTGAACTTATGTATTCACACCGTCTGTGCTAATGTACACTACCGTTCAAAAGTTTGGGGTCGGTACACTTTTTTGAATGCTTTTGAAAGAAGTCTCTTATGCTCACAAAGGCTCAATTTATTTGATCAAAAATACAATAATAACAGTAATATTGTGAAATATTATCACAATTTAAAATGTTTTTTTTTTTATTTTAATATTTTTTACAATTGTAATTTATTCTCTGATCAAAGCTGAATTTTCAGCATCATTACTCCAGTCTTCAGTGTCACATGATCCTTCAGAAATCATTCTAATATCAGGGATGTGATTTTTTTTTTTTTTTTTCAGACCTGAAAAGTGTGACCCATGTGAAAAGCGTAAATCTGAGAAAAAAATATTCAGGGCTAACATACAGATTGGTAACTGTATGATTATTGAAATCACAAAATGTGAAGTGTTAAGGTCTCCCTGCGGTTTCGTTTGAAAGCAAAGAAATTAAGACAACCATAAATGTTAGCATTGTAATTTAACTGTTGTTCTGTAAAAATATAATGATAATAATTATTTTCTTTTTTGATAATTGTTTTGCTTCTTTTTTTGTCTTTAGCTAATCACATGTATGAAATATACCGATTTGGTGCTCAAGAAACATTGCTTATCACTGTTCACAAACAGTTACTATTTTTGTGGAAGCTTTGACAATTTATTTTTCAGGATTTTTTGATAAATAGAAAGTTCAAATGAACAGCATTTATTTGAAATAGAAATCTTTTTTCATATTTTTCTTCTAAAACATTTTTTTCCTGCTAAAATAGTATCTTGCAACATCTTTTCATTGTCATGTCTTTTTTGATTGGTTTTAAAATGATTTAATTGTTATTTAAGTAATCATTGTCAATATTTATTAATCTATTTGAATTAATTCTTTTTGTGTGTTCTTATTAATTATTATTAACAAAAAAGCTCTTCATTAACGAACAATTTTTGCCAGTAACTTTCTCTTGGTTCTAACATAGCTTGAACCCTATCTTAAAAATTATATTTTAACTTATCATATGCTAAAGTAAAATGAACGGAAATTAAAGGTTGTTGTTCAAGCCCTTAACCATACTCATTTTCCATATCTTTAAAATTTTATTGGTTGATAGGATTGTTATTCACAAACCAATAAGGTCCTGGAACATGTCGTACTTGGCAAAATTTTGGGAAACTACAGAAATTGGTGGTCAACTGATGAAGTTGTTTTTTTTTTTTTTTTTATATATTTCTGATATCTGTCTGTGCAGATACATAGATTAATTATAGCAAATAAGATACAATATTGGATACATAAGATTATAAAAAAGATAAGGTTTAAAAATTAGAATATAAATTAATGCTTATGAGCACAACATTTACTCAAAATCCACTAAAAATCCACTGTAAAAAGTGGTAACCTGCAATTGTTTTCTTTAAAGAGCTATGTCTACCTGATTTAACCCATAAAAATTAGTTATGTTGGTATAAATGAATGTATATAGTTTGGTACAGTGATAGAAATAGTATTAAATAGTATTTTTGACTTGACTAATTTAAATATTACCTACCATTTTTGAATTTTCAGTTTTTAGATACATTAAAAAAAAATGCTAGTGTATATCCATTGACAAAGCTTTTTGATTTTTTTTTGATTTTTTTTTTTTTATAGCTGAAACCGGGCTGAATGACAGATTCTGTTTTTCAGTTGATCAGTTATCAGAACTCAAAATGGCCAAATATCAACCGATTAATCAGCCTGGCTGATATATGGCTGGATTGTGTTGTTTGAAATGCCATTTTCTGTCTAGGGGAAAAATAGTAGCTTTAAATGTTGTATTTATGCATTTAGATGGTATCCGGAGACATTGGGCATTCTAATTTTTTGTCTGTCTAGTCTAATTTATAGTTTTGTACTGGCTCCAGGCTGTAGTGCAGTTTGAAATGTATGCAAGATTACACAACAATCATCACTGCTGAGAGAAAAAGCCATTAGAATGATGGAAAATCCCCACGGTTGAACCTTCACACGTGAATATAGCTTAAGGTATATTCGACGTTGCACTCTGTTAACAATTTTGTTAGCGTGCTACTTATGACAGATTTATTGTGCTTAATGATAGTTGTGTTTTTCCTTTGTGGTTTGCTTGAGAGCGAGAGCACATTGTTTTATACCATGGAAGCCTCTGCCAGCTCTTTTACCCCATTTTGTCTAGACTTAATGAATGTTAATTGACAGCAGTGCCCAGATGAACTCAAAGGCGTCTGATTGACAGTCTGGTATTGCAGTCATTTTCTGGATGTTGAATGTCAGCTTGACAGGTTAGAAGGTGATGTCAAGGAAAAAGCTTTCCTTTCAGGGCTTCACATTAAAGTAGGGCTGTCAAAAGTACTGACTTCGGTACCAAGTCGGTACTGAAATTTTAAAAATGTGGTGATACCTAGGCCTGTCGCGATAGTCGATATATCGACTTATCGCACGATATATGGACATGACCTCGATCATTTTTGGTGACGCGATATATTGCCCATTATGTTTACACAAAAATAAATGTCACCGACATTTTGCCGATCGTGCTGCCTCGGTCATCTCGTCTGCTCTCCGAGGCGAAAGCGGGGCTCAGGCAGCTCCTTCATACACAGAGCTGACATCGACAGGCGGAAAAATGTGTTTTCCTGACAACTACAGACAGTTTGGAAGAATAAGTGCAAATGCACTCAGTTTACGCAATCCACTGGTGCACATATAAACATGACAGCGTGAAATGGTGCACGCTCACAGCTAGTTTCACACAGGATGCGGCAGTCGCGAATGTCTAGTTCGTTTTCATAAAGAATGTGTTTTTGCATTCCACTGCGCCATTTTTCCATGGAAACGTGTTTGTTTGACTGTTGCACTCGCGTCTTTAGCAGCATCTCGTCCATGACGCGGTGCTAAAACGCGGCGCTCAAGTTAAAAGAAGTTTTTCAAACATGCCTCTAGAAAAACAGATACCTCAACAGGCCATATCTGACTGCTAAATCTGTGTCTTTGTTCATATGGACATCTGACAATAGCATGCACCCTTACTTTACTGAGAAGGTAAGGGAAATAAGGTCAGGGAAAAACCTGTAGATGGAAAATCTCCATACAAGTGCCTTTTGTGCATTTGCAAGTGTTTTTTTCTGCTTGTTATTTTGCAGTTTTTGTTAGCAAAGGTTTATTTATTATTTATTCAACATTATAATTTTTTTGACGCTTCAATTCCAGTAGTCTATCTAAATATTCTTAAGAGTTAAGTTCATTGTCATTTGAAAGTGTGTAGGCCTACTTGTGTTATTATGCTGTTATATTATGATTATATATTCAGTGGCATAAAATGGTCTTAAAATGACAATAATATCGCATATCGCAATTATTTCTAGGGCAATATATCGCACAACAAAAAGTAGTTATCGTGACAGACCTAGTGATACCAGCATTTCCCCCTAGCATTCTGAGTGCTGTTGAGTGGATTCTTAAACACCTCTGATTGGCCATTGTGTTCACACGCTCAACAGATATGTCTGTGATTGGCTACAATGATCTTTGGCTACAATGAAAGCAGGCTCAGGATCCGCTGATGGACACCTACTTTCAAATGCTACTGTGTATATCTGTGTAAGCGCTTGGTAAATAGCGTCAACGATATCTATTTACAACAAGTTTTTGAAGCGTTGATCATTGTAGCCAATCACAGACATATCTGTTGAGCGTGTGAACACAATGGCCAATCAGAGGTGTTTAAGAATCCGCTCAACAGCGCTTAAACCCTAGTAAAAAAAACGATTCATTAAAAGAACCTCCCCATAAGAGTCAATTGGACTGTTTGTATGTTTTTGATTCACTAAAATGATTCAGTGCTTTAATGTGCTGTAGTTTGTTTTAGTGCATGAAAACTCAACTGAAAGACGGAGCGCCGCTGTCAACCATCCACCCCCTGTCTTAAATATATGTCGTTGACGTAGACAGAATGATCCTTATTATTACGTTGATGATGGTCAAAACATATATTATTGATGTATTTTCACGTCCATCTTGCGTTGGCTCGTCGGCCTGTCTAATCCCAAATTCTACCCCTGTGAGCACCATCAAAAACCCCCATCAGAAAAACAAGGCTGTTTAAATGACACATAGCTATTTTGTTCAGAGAATAGCACACTGTGACGCCTAAATTAGTGTTTTCCCGGGTTAAAATGCCAGTGAAGGTTTTCCATCATGGCGCTTCATCTTGTTATAATAAACACCAGTAGGTGAGTGCCGTGAAATGAGTGGCAGCTGGAGAAGGATTAGTTTGTGTACGATTTATGAACAATTCATAAGCTTGATTAAGTCTGAATCCATATTTCCGCATCTTCAGACAGTCTGTGAAGGAAACCGTTTCAACACCTGCTTCAAAGCATTGCTAGCTGCTCAATGACAAAGTCTTCACATCACCGACAGGAAAATTACAGTTTAGCGTCAGTTTAGTTTCCACTACGACCGCCTTTCCCCTGTCTTTCTCTGCTCTTCCAGAGTTAAAAACATGTTCCAAGATGAGCCGTCTGATAATAATGTATCTTCTGAACCTTGAACATGCTCCAACTCCTAAATCTGAGCTGATTTATCTCCTGATGGAAAATATTTCACCCTGACAGAAGTTTGTAAGGTGGCCCGATGCGAGACTTTCAGATGGTTGACATTTACTGGGTTGTGTGTTTTTGTGTTTACTACTGATCGGTTTGATCTTAATGCAGTTTGTGTGTGTATTTATAGAATCACCAGCCATGGGAACTGTATTTATCCCTTTTTCCTTCAACCAATACTGCTTCCTGCCACTAGGGGGGAGGCCATAAGCACGGTTGGAGCGACTGAAAGGGCATTTTACTGGATGGATGCAGTTTCTGGAGCTTGAACTAGGTTATTTACACACTGGAAAGGAGTAGACGGTGTTTAATGTTTGTGGAGTTTGGTCTTGGTCACTTTGAATTCTTCCTCACTGAAATCATGTAACCATATTGGTTTGTTGATTTGCACTCGGTGCTTGAAAAAAAAAAAAGTTTAGTATTTAGAGTGCTGGCATCTCGTTATGTAGTATCAAGCGATATCAGATATGACAGAAATATAACCTGAAAGCTGGAAAGAATAAATAGGCTAAAGAAAGGTTCTTTTTTTTTTGTTTCATTTTTTTTCACAGATAGGGGTCTGAAGAATAACCGTTCCTGCTGTGATTGAAGATGACATCACAGGCATTACAGAGATGAAAAGCTGATGAACTTTGCTGTCAAATCCATGAGAGCGAGTAATTGAGAGCGCTCTGCTTATAAGAGAGATGTTTATGTGTGCCTTTCATCTCGGTGATTTAAATACATGGCCTTGTTTTTGTCATAAATCATCTAAGCTAGTGATTCCCAACTGTGGGTATGTGTACAGCAGGGGTTACTTAACCCTAGAATGCATAAAGGGGGTCAAATTGACCCGGCAGGGTGTGTTTTTTTTAAAATATTCTATCAATAAAAGTATTTATTTATTTGATATTCCATGAAAAATCTTGTTTCTGACCCCCATCAATGTTTTTTTCTCATATTTCTTGGTCATAATATGGGGGGAAAAATTGCCTCAGACACCAGCCACATGTCCCAATATGCCTACTTCCTTTCTATATATCTCTCTGAATTCACAGTATTCCGTAGGCATACATACTTACTACATACTTTTTAATGGTTGCAAAGTGATTTCTTCATCAAATGTAGTACCTACTTAGTGTGTGATTTAGGACACAATGGATTTGTAGAGAAAGGCCACAGGAAAGGACAACTGAAGGCCCAAACAAAGGAAAGAAGTGCAAACGCTGCCCAAAAGTTATGCACAGAAAGGTACAAAACGTGTGCGAAATGTTCTGTTCCTGTCTACAAAGATCATTTTCACATTATCTGAGAAATGTGGGGAGTGGAAGTTCAGACTACAGCATACTTTACAGTAGCTCTGAATTTGTTCGATTGCTCGTTGCTCAGAAAAAAGTAGAACTGCATTTTAAAACATGAATTTTATCTTTTGTACTGCATATATACAAGGAAAGTGAACAAATAACCATGTTTGACATATTAAAACATTTGTGTATCATCAGTTCTTTTAATCATTTCATTAACAGAACACCGATTTTATGAAGAAAACCATCAAGTCCAGTACGGCTAATTTTGACCCCCTTTATGCATTTTGGTTCCTGCGTTCTAGGGTTAAAAGAAAAGCATATAATAAATAAAAGATTACAAAACAATTTAATATTTTTTATTATATTATGTAAATAATTGTATATAGATTGTAAATATTATAAATGACTAATCATTTTCCCCTTTTTATTTGTTAAACATGATAAATAATCATGATCATCCTTTTTAAATATTCTAAATGAGATATCAGTGTACATGTGGCATTAGGAGGTTGGACATTATCATTCTAGAAATCATTTGATTGGACAAAATCTGCATAGTGCAGGATGAGTCATCAACTTGCTCTGTTTTCACCAGACTGTAAAATTAAATTTTTATTTATATTTATACAGTGTACATGTGGTATTAGGGGGAGGGACATTCTCATTCTAGAAAGCATTTGATTGGACAAAAATCTGCATAGTCCAGGATGAGTCATGAACTTTTGTACAATTTTCCCTGAAAGAGAAAATTGGTATTGTTTTGTTTTTTGTTTTGTTTTGTTTTTTGTTTTGTTTCAGGCCTAACAGACAGCAGACAAAAGTTCTAATTTCACTGGAGTCTTAAATAGGAAGTCCTACAGATGGGCCTTTGTTCGTACATAAGACCAAAAAGGTTGGGAAACACCAATGTAGCCAACTGCAAACACCTGATGGTTCTCCTAATATTTCACTGCATTGTGTTCAATCTACTCTTGTCAGTTTTCCATCTTTTTCATTCTAGCCATTAATACGGTTCTTAGCAGTTTTTTGCTCTTTTTCCAGTATCCATAAGTCAGTGCCAAACTCTGTGCCAGATGTAACATTTCATGAAGCTATCACGAGCCGAAGCCAAAGTAATTATTTCACTTAATTTTCAGAACATTTTTTAGGGCAAAGAAAACAGAGTCTTGAATGTTGTTGTTAGACATTTGAATCAGTAGTTCAAATATGTAGATTATTATATTAGCATTCTTAGATGTTGCTCCCTGACTAGGGAACGATAAAATTCAAGTTGAGTTATTGAGTTGAGAAAGCTCAAACCATATGTGGAAAAACTTCTGATACTACTCTAATAAACATTTATACATTATATCTGTGCATATACAGTATCTCACAGAAGTGAGTACACCCTTCACATTTTTGTAAATATTTTATTATATCTTTTCATGTAACAACACTGAAGAAATGACACTTTGCTACAATGTAAAGTAGTGAGTGTACAGCTTGTATAACTGTAAATTTGCTGTCCCCTCAAAATAACTCAGCACACAGCCATTAATGTCTAAACCGCTGGCCACAAAAATGAGTACACCCCTAAGTAAAAATGTCCAAATTGGGCCCAATTAGCCATTTTCTCTCCCCGGTGTCATGTGACTCGTTAGTGTTACAAGGTCTCAGGTGTGAATGGGGAGCAGGTGTGTTAAATTTGGTATTATCGCTCTCACTCTCTCATGCTGGTCACTGGAAGTTCAACATGGCACCTCATGGCAAAGAACTCTCTGAGGATCTGAAAAAAAGAATTGTTGCTCTACATAAAGATGGCGTAGGCTATAAGAAGATTGCCAAGACCCTGAAACTGAGCTGCAGCACGGTGGCCAAGACCATACAGCGGTTTAACAGGACAGGTTCCACTCAGAACAGGCCTCACCATGGTCGACCAAAGAAGTTGAGTGCACGTGCTCAGCGTCATATCCAGAGGTTGTGTTTGGGAAATAGACGTATGAGTGCTGCCAGCATTGCTGCAGAGGTTGAAGGGGTGGGGGGTCAGCCTGTCAGTGCTCAGACCATACGCTGCACACTGCATCAAATTGGTCTGCATGGCTCTCGTCCCAGAAGGAAGCCTCTTCTAAAGATGATGCACAAGAAAGCCCGCAAACAGTTTGCTGAAGACAAGCAGACTAAGGACATGGATTACTGGAACCATGTCCTGTGGTTTGATGAGACCAAGATAAACTTATTTGGTTCAGATGGTGTCAAGCGTGTGTGGCGGCAACCAGGTGAGGAGTACAAAGACAAGTGTGTCTTGCCTACAGTCAAGCATGGTGGTGGGAGTGTCATGGTCTGGGGCTGCATGACTGCTGCCAGCACTGGGGAGCTACAGTTCATTGAGGGAACATGTACTGTGCCAACATGTACTGTGACATACTGAAGCAGAGCATGATCCCCTCCCTTCGGAGACTGGGCCGCAGGGTAGTATTCCAACATGATAACGACCCCAAACACACCTTCAAGATGACCACTGCCTTGCTAAAGAAGCTGAGGGTACCTAAACCCTATTGAGCATCTGTGGGGCATCCTCAAACGGAAGGTGGAGGAGCGCAAGGTCTCTAACATCCACCAGCTCCGTGATGTCGTCATGGTGGAGTGGAAGAGGACTCCAGTGGCAACCTGTGAAGCTCTGGTGAACTCCATGCCCAAGAGGGTTAAGGAAGAATAGTGGTGGCCACACAAAATATTGACACTTTGGGCCCAATTTGGACATTTTCACTTAGGAGTGTACTCACTTTTGTGGCCAGCGGTTTAGACATTAATGGCTGTGTGTTGAGTTATTTTGAGGGGACAGCAAATTTACAAGCTATACACTCACTACTTTACATTGTAGCAAAGTATCATTTCTTCAGCGTTGTCACATGAAAAGATATAATAAAATATTTACAAAAATGTGAGGGGTGTACCCACTTCTGTGAGATACTGTGTGTATGTGCTATATATATATATATATATATATATATATATATATGTGTGTGTGTGTGTATATATATATATGTATATATATATATATATATATATATATATATATATATATATATATATATACTGCCTTTTGAACGGCAGTGTGTGTTTTTATATAAAAACACACACTGCCGTTCAAAAGTTTGGGATCGGTAAGATTTTTAAAGTTTTTAAAAGAAGTCTCTTATGCTCACCAAGACTGCATTTATTGAATTGAAAATAATAAAATAATAATAAAAAAAAAAAAATAATAAAAAAAAAAAAACAGGAACAGAAATATTATTACAATTTAAAATAACTATTTCCTATTTGAATATATTTTAAAATTTAATTTATTCCTGTGAAGACCAAGCTGAATTTTCAGCATCATTACTCCAGCCTTCAGTGTCACATGATCCTTTAGAAATCATTCTAATATGATGATTTGATGCTCAAGAAACATTTATTATTATTATCAATTTTGAAAACAGTTGTGTGCATTTTTTTTCAGGATTTTTGGATGAATAGAAAGCTCAAAAGAACAGCATTTATCTGAAATAGAAAGCTTTTGTAACATTATACACTACCATTCAAAAGTAATACTTTTATTCGGCAAGGATGCATTAAATGGATCAAAAGTGACAGTAAAGACATTTATAATGTTACAAAAGATTCTATTTCAAATAAATGCTGTTCTTTTGAACTTTCTATTAATCTCTTTGATTAATACTGTTTTCAACATTGATAATAATAATAAATGTTTCTTGAGCAGCAAACCAGCATATTAGAATTTCTGAAGGATCATGTGACACTGAAGACTGGAGTAATGATGCTGAAAATTCAGCTTTGATCACATGAATAAATTACATTTTAAAATATATTCAAATAAAAAAAAGTTATTTTAAATTGTAATATTTCACAATATTACAGTTATTTATATATATATATATATATATATATATATATATATATATATTTATGTAAGTGAGGAGAGCAAAATAAAGTAAACTGTGACATATTATACTATATTATACTAAATTCTTCATACAGTGGACTACCAGTAAAATTGATAAAAATTTGGAACCAAAAATTATTCAGACACTTTGACCTGACCATGTTTTGCTTAAGTGTTATCTGACATAAGATTAATTTTTTTCTGACACAGTTTAACTCTGAGATCTTGTCATATTTTATTACCATTTTTTAAACTATAGTAAATAAACTGTATTAATAAATGAAATGTTCAAGGTGTCTAAATAAATTTTGGTTTGACTATATTTTTTTTTTTTTTTTTTTTTTTTGCTGTAATACTTTGAATGATATTTGAAAAAATTGATTAAATTGATTGGATAAGATTGGAGTTTAAGATAACCAGACATGCATTACGTGCCTGTGGGCCCTAGTGGTCTTCTTCCTTTTGGCAGTTTCGGACTGCACGTTCTGAGGCCATTGGCCCCACTGGCCCTGGCCATAATTCAGCCCTGGTGATATTACATCAAAGTTTCAGAATGTTCTAAAACTGTCATGTGCTGCATGAATTTATGATGAAAAACTGGAGAATAATGCAGATGTCTGTACATTTTCATTATATTTCTCCCCCTGCCGATTTTGCCAAATAAAGCTCTGTGAACGTGATTTCCAATATCCTGTGTGTTTTGGAGATGTGTGGAGTTGCGAGGGCCCGACTGATGTTTTCAGGATGTGGCAGAGGATTTACGAGACCCTGCAGTGAGTCCTCGTGCTCCGGCTATCTTCCACCATGTGCCTTTTCCCCCCTTCGCAGACGTTTGGCATAATGACACAATGGAATCACCTCCTTATCGACCTGTGGACTGCTCATTTTTGCAGACTTTCCATTGCTGTCTGAGGTTTCTTGCCAGGTTTCTAGGGTTGTGACTCAATAGCAGCTGTTAATGGTCTTGAACATGAACCAAGGGAGAAATCAGTGTCCATTTATTTTGTAGCTACAATGCTCACGTGGGAAATACAAGTTTGAATCGAGCTCGCAACATTTCCCGATCCCAATTTGCCACCTTTTCTCTTTTTTTATGCTCTCTCCATTATAGTATAAAAGTAGCTTGCATTGAGTGTATGCTCACAGATAACGCTGCAGAATTTGAAAAAAATCATTCGCAAAATTGTATATATACCCCACCCCTTTTCTGTTTGTCAACTTGAAATCAAAATTGACACTATTTACTTTTGTAATTCACATTCCTGTTTTTCATAATCATTCACATTACTCCAAATTAAAAAATTTTTTTTGCAATTTTTCATCAATGTTTAAAAACTTTTTTTTTATAAATAGATGTTATAAATGTATTCAGTTACTTTGTGGATAAGTCCTGGCAAACATTTTTTTGCCCCTAGTGGCGGTTGCATGGAAATTTCAAAATAAAGTAAATGACTAATGAATGTATGAATATATTCACATAAAACAAATAAGCGGCAATACATTTGAAAGAAAAGCATAGTAGATTTTCTAGGGCTGATTAATGTAAATTAATTAAATTCACATTTATTTGTATAGCGCTTTTCACAATACATATCATTTCAAAGCAACTTTACAGAAAATGCATGTGTCTACATTACAATTTAGAGTAATCTGTTATCAGAAGTTGACTGTGTCCAAGTAATGTCCATATGTTCAGAAATGTACAGTTCTAAGATAATACAAATCACTCAGTTAGCTAACATCATGTATTCATTTTAGACAGAAACAATGAGCTCATTGAAGTAATTATTACAAGTTGTGAACATAATGACAACAATATATAGAATATTGGTGCATGTTGATTCAGAGTTTGCCTCATCTGAAGTCCTCGCAGGAGTTGGAGTCATCTCCTCTCTTCACAGGTTTGGTGCATCTGAAGTCTTCATAAGAGGCTTGATCCAAACTGGACGGGCATCCCGAGATAAAACAGAAAAGCAAATGGAAAGTAATAAATAACATGTCAAGCAAAGATAATCATGTGCATTTAATCTTCTATAATTGTAGTGCAAGGTTATGAGATGTATTATGTGAATACTTGGCTAAAGAGATGTCTTTAATCTAGATTTAAACTGGGAGAGTGTCTCTGAGCATCATCAGGAAGGTTATTCCAGAGTTTAGGAATCCAATTATGTGATAATTATAAAACCGCCCATTTTACAGAAATAGTGTTTAAAGATTAATGTTTTAGTGCATAAATGTTGGTAATTCGCTCACACGCTCAGAGTTTTGATTAGAATACGTCAAATCCAGTTGCATACGGTCTAGTCCAAAAAGTCCAAATATTTCAATGTACCCAAAACTCAAATCGAACCCAAAATTTTGCATATGCATATGATTGGAATTCCACACAGCTCCCGTACTACTCTCCATTGGAAATGAATGACTTCCGGTGTGACGTTTGTCTGTAATAGTGAAAAGCTGCTTTACTCTTAAAAAAAAAAAAAAAAAAAAAAAAAAAACTTTACAAAAGTTGAGTTGAAATATTGGACTCAATTTGATGTTTTTTGGTAAGAATGAGTTTAAAGCATTTGAAGTTCCATGAGATTTTTCATTGCGGAAAATGTGAAAAAAATTCTCTGTGGGCCTACTTACAAAATATACCTACTTATAAAATATATCAGTGTAGCTGTTTACAGATGTAGCATAATACTTTTGAATATGGATTTCACATAATACGGCCATGTATGCTGTCATAAAAGCACATGACAATTATTGAGTTAGGAAGTTAATCCGTTTTCATGTTCGTACAGCTTTGTTGAGTTCCTGCTGAGGTGACTGACGGTTCACGTCAAAGGGCGCTGGACCGTTGCCATCTTCACATCACTCAACGTTTCCACTCGCAGCCCTCATCTAAAGCTGCTATTTTAATGTGATCTGAGTTAGATAAGAAAACACTCCATGTTATTATATCTCACCGAGCACCCAGTTCATGCCTTGACAGGTTGACACGGAGTGTGTGTATGTATTTGAGGGGTTTGAGGGAAGTTCATCAATCTTATTCTTGCCTTCCTCATACAGGCTCATCTTTGCTGTCATCGGGTTGTGTTTGTGTGTGTGACCGGGCGTCTCGGGTGGAGCGGTCAGTGGAGGTGTGACCCCAGCCGTGTGTTAAACTGCTCACATATGCGACAGTAGCGGGGGTCAGGGACACATGGTGGATGCAGTTTGCCCTTGACTGGGGTGCGTTAAACCACTAGCAGCTGTTGTGCTGTTTTGCTTGGGGAAATGAGGGGTGGTGGCACGAGAGATTGAGAAACAAACTGTTGAATGAGGTGAGAAATTGAGAGAGAGAATGAAAGAAAAAAAGAGAGGGCAGTGGATTTTCACCTTTTTATTTACAAGTGAGATTTGGAGTGAGATTGGAATCGCTGTTTTATTATATTAGATACACTATATTGTCAAAAGTTTTAGGACGCCTGCCTTTACGTGCACATGAACTTTAATGACATCCCATTCTTAATCCGTAGGGTTTAATATGGAGTTGGCCCACCCTTTGCAGCTATAACAGCCTCAACTCTTCTGGGAAGGCTTTCCACAAGGTTTAGGAGTGTGTTTATGGGAATTTTTGACCATTCTTCTAGAAGTGCATTTGTGAGGTCAGGCACTGATGTTGGATGAGAAGGCCTGGCTCGCAGTCTCCACTCTAATTCATCCCAAAGGTGTTCTATCGGGTTGAGGTCAGGACTCTGTGCAGGCCAGTCAAGTTCCTCCACACCAAACTCGCTCATCCATGTCTTCATGGACCTTGCTTTGTGCACTGGTGCGCAGTCATGTTGGAACAGGAAGGGGCCATCCCCAAACTGTTCCCACAAAGTTGGGAGCATGAAATTGTCCAAAATGTCTTGGTATGCCTTCCTTCACTGGAACTAAGGGGTCAAGCCCAACCCCTGAAAAACAACCCCACACCATAATCCCCCCTCCACCAAACTTTACACTTGGCACAATGCAGTCAGGCAAGTACCGTTCTCCTGGCAACCGCCAAACCCAGACTCGTCCATCGGATTGCCAGACAGAGAAGCGTGATTCGTCACTCCAGAGAACACGTCTCCACTGCTCTAGAGTCCATTGGCGGCGTGCTTTACACCACTGCATCCGACGCTTTGTATTGCACTTGGTGATGTAAGGCTTGGATGCAGCTGCTCGGCCATGGAAACCCATTTCATGAAGCTCTCTACGCACTGTTCTTGAGCTAATCTGAAGGCCACACGAAGTTTGGAGGTCTGTAGCTATTGACTCTGCAGAAAGTTGGCGACTTCTGCGCACTGTGCCACCTGATGTCTGCCACCTGTCTGCCACCTGATGTCACCTGATGGAGTTTGGGTTCCTTGCCGCTGTCGCCTTTGGCTTGCTTAGCTGGGGACACTTGACACTTGACACTTGACATTTGACTTGACATTTGATATTCAACAGTGCTTTGATCTACCTGCATTGACACTATTCTTTAAGAGCTGCTGTGCAGCCAAATAATGTACCAGTTATCAATGTAAAGCTGCTTTGACACAATCTACATTGTAAAAAGCGCTATATAAATAAAGGTGACTTGACTGTGCGCCTCAGCCTGCGCTGACCCCGCTCTGTGATTTTACGTGGCCTACCACTTCGTGGCTGATTTGCTGTTGTTCCCAATTGCTTCCACTTTATGATACCACTAACAGTTGACCGTGGAATATTTAGTAGTGAGGAAATTTCACGAATGGACTTATTGCACAGGTGGCAACCTATCACGGTACCACGCTTGAATTCACTGAGCTCCTGAGAGCGACCCATTCTTTCACAAATGTTTGTAGAAGTAGTCTGCATGCCTAGGTGCTTGATTTTATACACCTGTGGCCATAGAAGTGATTGGAACACCTAAATTCAATGATTTGGAGGGGTGTCCCAATACTTTTGGCAATATAGTGTATATTTGTGTTTAAAGTTGTTATAGTGCTACTCTGCGTTCGCTCGGTAGCTGCTATGAGACACTTGTTGCACACTATAGTAAGCTAGATCGATATTAGGCATGGTAAAACATGGTACTAGCTGTAAATCAAGAAAACGAGATTTAAACAATAAGACTTACTGTGTTTAGCTATATAACATGATTAGTTTTCTGTCAGTGAATGTATCCATCCAAACAGTTGCTCACCTGTCTAATAAAACACATAATATATTAAAGCGTCTTTGGTGTTTCCATCGTTTCTACAAAATAAAGCCGGAAACCGAGGATAACGTGGGTATGATGTCATTGATAAGTGATGCACGGACATGTCCTGAGTCCTGGTTAAAATTGCTTATTTCTCTGGATTTAAACATTCTTGGAAGCTTTTGGTATAATGGAAGTACACAAATCAACAAAATATATAACATTGTTCTAGTGGTTTTTGGATATTTTAATCCAAAAATTTTACATATTGTGCTTTCAAAGGGATAGTTCACCCAAAAATGAAAATTATTCCATGATTTACTCACCCTCAAGCAACCCTTGATTTCCAGGTAATTGTTATAGAATCTTGGATAAAACATATAATGAAAAATTTCTTGCTAAATCAGTGTTGAAATTCTGCATATTCCATCTGGTCCTGTATATTGCCGTTCATTAGAGCAGCACGATTAATCGTTAAAAGATTGCAATCTCGATTCAAACATTCACTTGATCTTATTCCTAAATGAAAACGATTCGGCTATATCAGTTAAACCTTTGACAAATACGATCACAGCAGAACATTCAAATCTGCGTTGATGCTGCCGCTGACCCAGAGTTTAGGTATGAAATAACTTCACAAACAGTTTTTTCAACCACACGATTTCATTATTTCTGACTAACAATAATTCAAATTTTCACAGTAGTACTGGAATAAAAGTTTACAGTTTGAATAAACACTGATGTCTATGGTAGCGATCAAAACAGAGTAAATCACTATTTTAAAGTAACACTTCAAATAAAGATTGTATTTGTATTACAAATAAAGATTGTAGTTACATTGTTACACCAGTAGGTAGCAAGAGATTTGTTCAAAAACTCAGATTCATCCAGTAATGAAACAAGTGAAGTCTTGATGAGTGAGTCATTGAATTATTCACTCAAACTTTGAAATAAATTGTGTTATTCTGTTCAGTTATCTATTTAGAATAACGGGAGAATTGTGATCTCAGTTTGAAACAAAAAAAATTGTGATTCTCAATATATCCAGAATCGTGCAGCTCTACAGTTCATGTAACATATCAATGCATGTTCAGCGATGTGGTTAGCCAGTCATAACAGAGGTAATTCATATAAAGTCTTAAAGTTACAGTAGCACAAGCCTATGTAGAATATGTCCCAAACGAAAATGTGGTGAAAGTTTAAGTTTAATTACATTAAATAACAGAATAACCCTTAATATCTGACAGAGATTGTTCACCGCAGGGAGCGCTGACAGTGTCTAGCGGGATTTGCTATTAAAGGACGCTAACACGTGCAGACGCATGGGCATTGAGTAACTCTCTCCTCTCATGAATGTGTCACTTTAGCGCGGCGCCTCTGAGTTCCAGGATCCAGCTGGCTGGGAAAGCAGTCTCCCATAAATGTTCGTTTGCCTCATTAAAGTATGCCATGCTTTTTGATTCTCAGGGTTGTAAGTTGTGTTCCGTCCTCCGGTCCTGGACGACGCTCAGACTTCACGTCCCAGCATGCATGTGTGTATATTGTGCCTCTGCGTTTGCTCAAGGTTCACGCAGACAGAGGGATTGAGGTTGTTTTTTCGTTGTGACAGTGCAAGAGATGGATTGTGACGAATCCAAGGCATCGCTCGAAATGAAACTCATGTGCTGGAACATATGCCATTTTCACTCAGCGTGGATTATTTCTGTGCTATAGTTGTCTTTAACAGGCAATTAAAGTTCTGAAGTACCTTGAAAACTACTGACTGACTGACCTCGCAAGAGATGCATGGTCTCATTAATACACTTCCAGAACCATAAAAGGCCCTTTTGTTCATAAATATAGCTCTACATAATGTATTTTGTTGGATTTTCCCTCTCGCATGAGGTCTTTACTCTTATTTTCGACATATGCGCCTTTTTCGTTTGCACCTCGCCTGTTGGTTTGCGTCATTGACCACATGAAATAATCCACTATTTGTTGTGTATTCCTGCATCATTTGCTTAGAATGGAGTGTGGCATTGTGTTTTTATAGTAAACAGATGCTAAAGAGCATGTTTGGACGATATTACATTGTACAGAAAGAGTCTGAAGTTCAGAGCCTCTTGAAGTTCAGTCTGCTGTTTACAGTTTGATTGGTCCACTGGTACCCAATGGACAGATAACTCTCACATGGAAGTTTAGGAACTGTGTAATGTTAACTTCTTGTGAGTATGATTTTTGTTGTTTTAAGAAGTTTTCACGCGCACAGCTGCAGGAGTATTTTGTTGGAAATATGTCAAAGGAATGGGAGGAATAACAACTCTCAATATGGCGGCTGTAGGAAAGGAAGTCCACCTTTCAATTAAAAATGTTTTTGCTTTTCAATGTTTTGAGAAGTAGAGTTTCATACAGTGACCTATGCTGTTTGCTGTAAATATGCAAGAAAAAACATATTTTTCATATTAAGTTAAATAAATAATTAACAGAGTGTCTATTTCCACTAAGTGTAAATAGCCTGTTTTGTTGGCAAAGGCTATTTACACTAACTCTGCCCACCAATGTCTGGTTGGGTCACACGAGATTAAACAAGACGCGCGCTACTCAACGTCTCCAGTAGTGTAGTCCGTAGGGAGGATGGTGCATGGAAGTACCTTTTGATGCGATCAACCAGAGTTCGAATCTGCCTTTTGCTGAACTCTCTTTTCTCCCTTTTCCCATCACATAACAGATCGGAAAGGCATTTATTTTCACTAAAAATGAAGAAAATATTTGAAAAGTTGAAATAAAGTGCCTAACGATTGTTTAATAATATAGTATTTATTGGGTAGGGTTAGTGGTAGGTGTAACGAGGGCTTTATTGTCACAATAAGGCGGCATCCATTTAATAATGTTAATAAATATAGTCATTTACACACTGTTATTATTGCATCCTGTTAATGTCCAACAATACAGAGGTGCAAATAGTATCTGTCCCTATTTAGAAGTGTAAATAACATCTAACAACTATTTGCACTTATTGCAAAGAAATGGTACTTTTATATAGTGTTAATAGAATATATCGCTATTTTCACTTATTGTACATAGCATATCGCTAAAGAAATGCTGCAGTTGTCACTAAGTGCAAATAGCCACTGCCAATAATTAAAGTGCTTTTTCGAACATTTACTGTGTAATATAGCTAATCACAACAGACTGTTCCATCTGACCAATCGGAGCAGAGTAGACCAATCACAACAGACTGGGCCATCTGGCCAATCAGAGCAGAATAGACCAATCACAAAAGACTGTTCAATCTGACCAATCGGAGCAGAGTAGACCAATCACAACATACTGTTCCATCTGACCAAGTGGAACAGAGTAGACCAATCACAACAGACTGTTCCATCTGACCAATCAGCCAATCAGAGCAGAGTAGACCAATCACAACAGACTGGGCCATCTGGCCAATCAGAGCAGTGTAGGCTCTTGGAAATGGGGGGCTTAATGAGAATACTTTATTTGAACTGTTTAAGACATTGTGAGAAAAGAGGTGATGCTGTAATGTATATTATGAGAAAATTAAATTTTTTTTTTTTTTTTTTTTTTTTTTTTACCTTGGATGCATGTAAACCTATTGTAGGAGACCTCCAAAACAAAACAGGAACTTTTAAAGTAGCAAAATTTGGATATTATTCTCCACACACTGTATTACCAGATATCACAAAAAGTTCATTTTGGACCTAGTATATGCTGCTTCAGACAGATTGATTTGTCACATGGCATTTAATTCTTAGTTAATTTGAATAATACTTTTGTGGTTTCGAATTACATATGTCTGGGTGATCTTTTGCCATCCGAACAGCAACCATTGAGATGACTTTCCTTGGTTTGGCTTCATTTTTGTCCTTTGGGGCCTCATTGAAGCAGCTGAAAATCTGCACTGAAAATCCCCAGTTTGAGAGTTTGAGCTTATTTAGATGACCTTTTCCTTTACTTATTGAACTGCAGTATAATTTAAATGCACATATTAAAAAAAGATTCATGGAAAGAATTATGATACATCGGTATAGGATTGTATTGTATTGTCTTATGCAGTTGACTAGTTGATATCATGCTGTCCTAATTAAAAGAGAGTTTTTTAGCAATCTGTTTCACTTAATGTCCCCTGCTTGCATAAAATGTATCCATTGCAGTTTTTATGGAAAAATCAAGTGGTTAAACTCATTGTCCAGCTGTTCGCTAATGATGCTTTTACTGTTTGACACCAATTTGCAAGTGACTCACAATGAGTCGACTGCTCTTTTATCATCATTTCAATTTGAATTTAGCACGCAGGCCTCTTTCGAAACATCCTCACCTTCTTACCTTTAAGCAATCAACACTCCAAGAAAATATACAACTGTGTTTTGAAATTACTTTATAATATCTGATTGGCTGGGACTACAGTTATTGTTGAATGAATGATCTGTGGAAACAGATTCAGGCTATCTGAAGCATAAAAGCAGTGAGTTTTGGGGGTTTTACTGAGTTCACAGCTAACTTTGTAGACCTCCAAAGCATGCATGTGCACTCAGTATTGATTCCCAGAAGTCTGTCTCAATAATTGCTCAGAGGTGACCATGAACATGTTTTACCCTTTACAAGCTACTGATCATTCTGAGGAAATGCCTAGCAGGTTCAAGTTTCCAAGGTTTGAATCATTTTCTCACATAATAATGTTCGTGTCCTTTGTGTTTTTGTGATTATATGCTATTAACCTTTTGTGTGCACTGTACTTTGTTACCTAGAAGAATTGAAATCAACTAAAAGTCACATTCTGCATGATATAAATGCCATAAAGTGGAACTTGCCCATGTGTTTCTATAAGGTCGCTAAAGTGATTTGAGTGGTTTTCAGTGAGTTTCTACTGTGTTCTGGGTGGTTGCTTACTGGCCTAAGTCTCTATAGCTATGTTTCCATCCATAATTTACGTCGAAAATCAGAATATAGCAAAAATGATTGAAGCACCGTTTTCATCCGATGTGGGAAATGGATGCAAAATATAAATGAAAATTGTTGTAGGCACTTAAATGTAATATCTTTTGTGGAGCTTAACAGTAACAACCATGAGTACGCACAGTATCAGATTTGGATTGGTCCTGTCTGACCGATACCCAATCCGGCAAAAATCACAGTATTGAAGCTGATACTGATGCTGAATATTGGATCGGTGCATCCCTAGTTTGCTATCATTAAGACTTTTTGATGCCAATTTTTTTCTGCAGTTGTCTTTCCATCATAGTGTATTTTCTTAGTGAATAAGAAGTTTATTCGTCTGAAACAAGTAAACTCACATTTATACACATTTTGGAAATTTTTGGAATCCAGTATTTAGTTATACGATACCCAAATTTTTCATAAAAATATGTAGAGATGCACAATATTATGGTATTATATTGATTATCAGCCTATATTAGAGATTTAGAAGTAATTGGTATGGATCAATATTGAATATTTAATTGTTCATTTTTATTTCCACTACTTTTTAGATTTAGATTATCTTTGCCATTATGGCCGCACGATATTGGAAAAAAAGATATGATTTTTATTCTGATTATAATTACAAATATTAAACAAAAGAAATATATTGTATTGATTTTATTATTCTGTAAAATAATTTTTTTTTTATCAATGGCACATGAACAAACAAGGACCTTCTTCAAAATAATAATTAATTTTATTACATATAAAAATAATAAACAATACACTCTGTATCATCCTACTGTAGTCTATGGCTTGCCATTTCGTTGTACATTAGAGGTGACGCTTTGCAATTCACAGAAGCACTAATTGACATAAAAAGATATGATTTTTATTCTGATTATAATTACAAATATTAAACAAAAGAAATATATTGTATTGATTTTATTATTCTGTAAAATAAAAAAAATGACTATTTAATAAAATTATAATAATTTTATTTTAAAATACAACTGTAATATTACAATACTAACACATTTTTTTTTAGTACTATGCACTGTAATGTTGTAATACCTAAATTCACTTGTGTCATCTAAAATGATAGATTTTAGTGTTTTATTTTGTTTATTTTAATTAGACACAGTAGTATGATATTTTAATTTATCAGTTATTAGCCAATTTTTGGAACCTTTCCATTCTACAAAAGGTTCTTTATATTGGAAAAATGTTCTTTAGATTATCTAAATGTTCTTCATAGTAAGAAAAAAATTATTATTTTAAGAACTGTTTGCTGAAAGGTTCTTTGAGGAACCAAAAATGGTTCTACGGCATTGCTGTGAAAACACCCTTTTGGAAACTTTGTGTGTATAGTGTATGTCACCTGGCTTATATTATTCAGGTCTCTCCTTCTGTGTAAATTTATGGGATCCACCCCCCCCCCCCACCCCCCCTTTTATCATCCTCCAGGTGAAAACAGTCCAATCTTATTCTTGTACCCTAATAGCATACTACTCATTGCACCACAGTATTTGAGGTCTGGCCTATGCTGTGTTGTTTTGAGAGAGTTCTGATCTTGCCTCTTGAGTACGGGATCGAGGACGTCCCAGGGATGACACCAGTTGCATTACCGATCTCTCAAATTATTTCACATGCACATAAGTAACTGTTTTGCCGCTTGATCGAGAGTCTGAATGCTTTCGAAATTATGATACGTAACATAATGACATGTATCATTTTTCCTGGACTATTGTTTTTTCCGTCTGGCCTCTGCAGATGGAAGTGATTATGCACAGAGGGAGGTGTGTTTTCAAGAAAAAAGATTGAATCCGACTTCCTTACCCAAGTACTTTCCCAAACACCCCGTGCTTCCTTTGAGGCCGGGGATTCGTGGTTACATTACCAAACCGTGATGTCGCCCCATCCCCCCGGCAGGATCTGAGGGAGGCCAGGTCACGAGTCTACAGCACCCAGCTGACTAGAAGCATCTGGAGCTACTGCTTTGGGGGACACGCTGATTGCAAAGTACGCCGTGTGGCCGAATCCCGAGCGCTTGCCGTCAGCTGATTGCTACGATTATGAACGCTGTCCTTGTGTTTGTCTTTGAGAGCGTCGATTTCAAACTGCCCTTGAGGAACGCTCATTACCCTACTGAGTCCTTCTGTGGCTACTCGGCTTACGACGCTCTTGTTTTGCTCCTTTTTCCTCGGCTTTCAATCATCAGCCAATCAAATCTCAAGGGTTGTTTCTACTACTGTCCAGTCAAGCCTGGTATCTTTGCTCCATTACAAACACCACCAGTCAAAGTTTGAATGCACTTGACTAAATCATATGAATAATTTAGATTGGGATAGTGATAGTTTTCAAGTTTCGATTTGTTTCTTATTTATGGTCATACATAATTTCCATGCTTCCATTTGGGTCTGAGTTTTGTTGACTTTTTATTATACAATGTGGACAATGAAAGCATGAAAAATCAGAAGGTGTATCAAAACTGGTCATTCAATTAACTCCATTCAGTCCTGCAAATGAGAAACAGTCAAAATTTCTGTATGCTGTTGTTTGTAAAAAGGTCTTTGTACTTTTTGACCATTTTATTTTCTGTTTGAAAAGGAATAACGAGAAATGGAAAGAGTGCTCATTTGTTCATTTTATTCATCAAACGAACAATGAGATTTTGGGTTTCATTTTTTGTTTGTGGTTTACAAATCGGTTTATGGCTTCAATGTATTATTTGCATATGTGAGCGGCACTGAAATACCCCTTTCATCTGATTGGTCTAAGTACCCAGTCTTCTGTATGGCATTAATTCTTAAAGAGTCAGTATGGCACTAGAAATATAGGAAATTTTTGTTCCTTTTTTAACTTTTGTACCTATATAAATTTGCCGGGCAAAGTCCCAGTGCTCAGGTCCATCCCTGCTCACTTTAGAATGGATATCACTGCAGTATAGCGGCAGTACAGTACAGTCATAACCAAACATTTCACTTTTTACCAATGAATGGGACTACTGCATTTATCAATGGCACATGAACAAACAAGGACCTTCTTCAAAATAATAATTAATTTTATTACATATAAAAATAATAAACAATACACTCTGTATCATCCTACTGTAGTCTATGGCTTGCCATTTCGTTGTACATTAGAGGTGACGCTTTGCAATTCACAGAAGCACTAATTGACCGTTCGCAAAGACCCGCCCCCTTTAGTTACTGTTGCTATGTCTGACAAGCCATGCCGCTTTCACGCCACACATCATGTTCTCACGCAGTGAAAAAGGTACATGGAGCAAAGAGGAAGCTGACACCGCGTCGACAGACAAGGCAGAGAAGGTTCCTTTAAATATGAAACAAACTTTTAAATTTAAATAAACTCTAATTTTTAAAGAAATTTAAACAATAAATACCGTTTTGTGGCTCTTTAATGTGTCGTGACAGATCGCTGTAGCACCTCACTTCAAGCGGCTCGTGAACAGATCATCTCTTCCTACTAGTTAATTTATAGCATCAAGTAAACATGAAAGAACATCAGAAAGAATGTTGTTTCAACCGCGGAAAGACGTCAATACACACCATTTTTTTAGGTTCAAGTCCACCGACGTAATCTACTAACTCCCCTGACTGCTTTGTTGGACATAATGGCGGATTCGGCGTTATGATTGGTTAGATCGCCTGTCAATCAAACTCCCTGCTAAGGGTCAATTATGTGCTCAGCAACATATTTCTGTACAGTTAACAGTGAGTGGTGGTTCCCGACAATATTTTATTAAAGTGTAAAAACGTTGGCAATTCCATACAGACTCTTTATGAATCAGTTTTCAGTTTTTTTTTCAAGAAAAAGTTATAATTTACTATATCTGTTTGCAAAACTTTTTGTGTCAAAGTCATAGGCAGTTTTGTTTAGTATGCCATGCCAGTGTGGTGGACTGTTTTATTTTTAACTGGGCCATTGACAAATAAAGCTTTTCAAAACAGATGTAATGCATATTTTTGAGTCATGAACAATGTGTTTAAACAAGTTTGTTGTTAAAGGGTTAATTCACCCATAAATGAAATTTCTGTCATTAATTACTCACCCTCATGTCGTTCCAAACCCGTAAGACCTTCGTTCATCTTCAGAACACAAATTAAGATATTTTTGATGAAATCTAGAGTTTTTTTTTTTAAATCCCCAATAGAAAGCAACATAATTACCGTCATTCAAGGTTCAGAAAAGTACTAAAAGACATAGTTAAAATAATTAACGTGACTACAGTGTTCAACCTTAATGTTATGAAGCGATGAGAATACTTTTTGTGCGCAAAAAACAAAACAAAAATACCGACTTTATTCAACAATTTCTTCTCTACCCTGTCAGACTCATACGCATTTGACACGGTGAACTGTGTTTATGTCCGAATGCCGGCTCATTATTGGCCAGCTCCAGCGTCAGCATCATACGCATGCGTCGTGGTGTTCATGTGAACAGCTCGGCCAATAATGAGTCGGTGTTCTGACGTAGAACCTGGAAGCACTGAGAGGGGAGAATGACAGGGGAGAGACAAATTTGTTGAATAAAGTCCTTATTTTTTGTTTTGTTTTTGTGCACAAAAAGTATTCTCGTCGCTTCATAACATTAAGGTTGAACCACTGGAGTCACGTTGACTGTTTTAACTATGTCTTTTCTAGACCTTGAATGATGGTAATTACATTGCTTTCTAAAAAAAACCTCTTGGATTTCATCAAAAATATCTTAATTTGTGTTCTGAAGATGAACGAAGGTCTAACGGGTTTGGGACGACATGAGGGTGAGTAATTAATGACAGAAATTTCATATTCAACTAACCCTTTAAATAACATTTCAAAGTGTTTAAATTACTTTTTTGTTTTTATGTCAGGCGGTATAACCAAATAGTTGTATGTATATACTGTAGTTGTACCACCTGACATGGAAAGTGTACCAACCTACCCATATTTGAATTAGCAGTTTTTACCAGTATTTCAAAGAGATCTTGCCTCTGCCACAAGGATCAGTTGGGCTCCTCTGGATGATACATTATCATGTTTACTGTTATTACCTTGTCAATTCATAATAAAAGAGCCATGTTTGCAGTTGTGCCACCCTGACATTTGAGAATATAATTGCTGGACAAAAGTTTTTCAGTTATCTTAACTTTATATGAAAGGTTTCAAACCTAAAATGATGCCACAGTATTTAGTTTTTAATTTTTTATTATTATGACACCACTTTAAATAGTTTTCTTAGTCTGTTCATTTGTTCAGACAGTTGCACCATCTGACATTTTTCAGGGTTTAAGATATCAAAACATAAAATAATATGTATTATTTAAATGTACTAATTCAAACTGAATAGGATTCATAGAATAAAGTGATATGTCATTAATTTATCAAATTGTTTTAAAAGGAAATAATGCACTTGGACAAAAATATGCACGTCATGTCATTGACCCAACTATATCATATCTCAACTATTTCATATTTCATATCTGATCATGTTGTCATGTTTGATTAGTAAATGGTGCAATTTTTAAAATTTTCATCTTGCGGCTCATCTTTTTTCATTTACTTCTAGTTTCTCTCCCTATGTAAGATTTCTCTCATATTACTTTGAGAGTGGAGTATCTGTGTGAGTGACAGAGATGTTTGAAAGCTCTCACATGTCTTTAGTTTCAATGTTCAAAGGCAACTGTGGGTGTCATGTTTAAGCTTTATTAGTTTCCTGCCAACTGTGATCATACTATCATATGGATGATTGGCATTAATGTTAGCACTTTTTCTCGTTGTAGAAACAAGACTGTTAAAAAGGGATATGGAAAACTTCATAGGTAGCTTTGTAACAGAAATTAAAGCTTAACTGATACTCTGTATGACAAATTTTTGGTATTGAATTATATTTTTATTTGCCATTTCGTCCGCCATCTTGTGTTTGTTTTTCACAGCGCTTGACGCAATACATGGTATTGCCTTTTCAGTGAGGGATGCTTTAGAATTTGGCCAAAAGAAGGTATCTTTGGTGGGATGGAGGTTGTTTTGCAAAAAAAATGGAGGACTTTTTTCAGTATCTGAAAGATTTGCTCTTGTTTTTTTTTTTTTTTTTTTTTTTTTTTTTGCAGGGTTTTGATTGCAAAACATTTTGTTTGCATGTCAAAAAGTCTGCTCTTCAACTAACAAAAATATGTTCTAAGAAAGTTTTGCTAACGTTCTGATTCATTAAAGGGATAGTTCACCCAAATTTTGTCATCACTCACCCTCAAGTTGTTCCAAACCTGTATGAGTTTTTTTTCTTCTGTTGAACACAAAAGAAGATATTTTAAAGAATGTTGGTAACCAGACAGTTGACGCGGTAGCCATTGACTTCCATAGTAGGAAAAAAAAAATACTATGAAAGTCAGTGGCTTCGGTCAACTGTCTGGTTACCAAAATTAGAGTTAGAGAACAACATTAGAGTGAGTAAATGATGACAATGTCCAGTTAAAAACTTTTAAAAACTTTTTTTCTTTTCTTGGTAATGCGAACGTTAAGGAAACATTCCATTTTATCATTTTCCAAACATTATGGGAACGTTACTTTTGAATGTTCTCTGAATGTTCTGAAACAAGTAACATTAAAAAAAAAAAAAAAAAAATGTTAGATGAACGTCCAAATGAAAACATAACAGAAAAAAAGCTCTATGAACTGTGTATATCGTTTTTATGCTAATGTTTTGAGAACATTATATAAGACCAGATAACTTTGAACAAACATTCCATTAACGTTATTGGAAGAATGTTTGTTTCAGTAACGTTAATAGAATGTTCGTTTAAAGTTATCTGGTCTTTAATAATGTTCTCAAAACGTTAGCACAAAAACATTGCCAGAACGTTAACCAAAGTTCTAAGAATCTTCCCTGTTAGCTGGGTCACAATCCGTATTATTATTATTATTATTATTATTATTATTATTTTTTTTTTTTTTTTTTTTTTAAATTTAAAATGTTTAAGCGCAGTAGGTGGAGTCAGCAGTCTCTGATGAATGTAACATAATATAAAACTGCATTTTGCATAAAATTAAGGAATGATTTTTTATTTTTTAATGATTTTGTACTACACAAGAGATGTCACACCAGGTGTGCAGATTAATGTTTTGGTAGAAATGTTTGATGTCTGACAGATATTCTAGTATAGTTTACTAATGCACTATTTGAATGACATAATAACATGCTTTTTACTACTTTTTATCTTTGTGTGAGAGCTTGGATGCTCATCTGAAGGTCTTCAGTCCTGCATCAGATGGGCTGTTATTGGGTGAAAGTTTGATTCTTATCTCCTCAAAGCAAGTTCCTACCTGCTTCAACATCCATCAACTAGGCTGGAGTATCAAAACAACACGTTTGCTCCTTTGGCACTGCAGCTTTAGACCTGTCCTTGCCTGCTCTAATAAATCGGCTCAACTCAATCCAACATCTTATTCCAGGTCTTTAAGATCTTGTCCAGTCCAATAGCGTGACCCCTAACAGCAGCTCTGCATCAGTCTGGTGGTTTCCTTTGGCTCATGCTTTTCATTATTTCACATTTGATCAATCGAAAGGTATTTCTGTCCTTCAGAACAGAACAGAAACAGGGGATATTAAGTACCCAAATTTGAGTGTTTCATCATTTGCGATGTTTGCATTTCGCCTGAGGATTTTGGAATGGAAAAATAAAGCCATAAAGTAGTAAACTGCTTTCGGTCCCATTCTTGTCTAAGATTTATGGGACCAATCGTCGGCTGAGCGGTCACGGCCCGGCCAGTTGCATATGGAAATGTGAGAGTAATAATGATTGTGTTTTTCTTTTATACACGTGGACATTTGGACAACAGCCTTCTTAAAATGGATACATTTTACAGTGCTCCCATCCGCAAAGCAGCTCTGTGTTCGGTTAAGAGCCATGGGAGATTTGGACGGGACAGAGCAATCTTTTAGCTGTCGCACACTCTTTGAACACTTTGACTTCATTACTTTGAGAAGAACGGTTCTGGGGGGAACGAGCCCCCCGCCACCACAGTCGAGACCAGAGCAGGCTAGATCATATCCAATACTAGATCAGAACTGACTTGAACTGTCTTTTTAAATAAAGGATCTGATCCTGACCTGCAGCTTCTCTAAGCCACATGATTTGAGGTGGTATTCATGTTCCTAGCACAAATGTTTTAGGATGAGTTGGACAAATAAATCTGAATAAAATATGTCTACCATTGCCAGTTTGCAAACAAATGACTGATATGAACGGTTCTTTTTAAGAAGCCAGTTAAAAAGATTCATGAAGCAATCTCGATCTGGCCTGTGCCTTAGTGGTTTGAATCAGACGCACTCAGTGAATGAATCGTTCAGTGTTTAGCAGTGTTTACTGGAATGTTTCTAAAGCAGGTAAATACAATATTTATTGTCTGTCTGTCTGCCGGAAATGAACATTTTGGATCAAGATTATATGTTACAATACAGATATTTCAAATGTTCATAATATTGCTTCAGAAATAATCAAGCTTTTGGGGTTATTTATGGTCTGTTGTTTATCCATCACAGAGTGAAAGTTTATCATTTACGCAGTTTTTTTTTTGTTTGACCAATTTATACATTCAAGCGATTTTAAACCATTCAAGCTCAAGAAGAGGCGAAAGAGAACACGCACTGTTGAGCGAATTGATTCCTCTTTCACGTCTCCTTGCACTTGAATGGACACACACAAATTGTCAAAATACCCATCTCTGCAAGTATTCTAGTAAACACAGTTGGTTATGTCTTAAGTGAACATAAACAGTTGTGAAAAAAATCGGATGTGCATCAGTATATTGGATCCGTGCATTCGGTCCTGTAATTACCTGCTGCTGTCTGTCATTGTTAATAAAACAACAAAAGCTTTAACAAAGATATATATTTAATTTATACAGTGATTTTGCACAATTATACAGTTATTTTAAACTGTATAACTGTATAACTGTGTTATGCAGTTATTTTGCACTTACATTTCTGTACACTGTAAACTCGAATAAGTTGGGCTAACTCAAAAAATTTGAGGTAATCAGTTACACCAAATTTTTTGAGTTATGTTCCCAATTTTAATTAAGCAGAACTATCAAGTTTTGAGTTTGTAGTACTCATGCATGTAATTTCTCCTAACTTGAAGTACTGAGTTAGCTAACTCATACGTTTTGATAGCAATTAACATAAAATATTTAGTTAATTAAACTTTTTATTTGAGTTCTTGCAAATCAAATTAGTTATTTACTTCACTGTAAACCCTGAGAAAATACAGAAAATGCCAACTTGCTAACATGTTAACAATATGGTATAGCACTTACTGAATGAGTACAGCAACTTGAAACATGTAACTTGCCTGCTCTCAAAACAAGCAGCATGCGCTACTTTTCACCATGATGGTTACTTTCCAAAAACCCACATTAACAGAAACTCTTCTAAATTAGCATAACAAAACATTAATCCCTACTAAATCTCTCTTACCATTAATCCTGCGCAAAAAAACATTATATAACACTTAATTTTAGCATTTACTCTCCATTTCGAGTGCCATGGGCAAAGCATGCTGGGAAATAAAAATCCCAGTCCAGTTTCAGTTAAACTTAAGTTAGTTTAAATGAAAAGAGTTCATACAAATCAAAACAGTGAAACAGTTCAGTTTACTTGAAATATGTCAGTGCTGTGAACTCAAAAGAAAAAGAAAGTTCTAAATATTCATAGCAGTTAATTTAACTGAACTAATTTGTTCAATTTAAGTTTGTCCTACTGAAACCAATTAAGTATTTTGAGCGTTAGGGTTTACAGTGTACCAGAATACTACTAATAATGTTTGAACTTTATTAGTTAGGCTAGTAGTTTTTGCTGTGGTATCGTGGTATTCTTTTTTGCTGATCCGAAAAAGATCCGATCTAATATGATCCAAACCGTGAGTTTTGTGATCCGTTAATTTTGTTTTTACCCTGATCCCAGACTTTCAATCTTAGATTTTTTCTAAAATTGTGAAATATGAGACCTGTGTGAAGTATATAAAAAAGTTAAGGTAAATATCACTTGTGGAAAATTTTTTGCACATTGTTTTAAATAAAGCTATAATTTTGTCAAATTATGCATTTATTATAAATTATTGTTAGGTAGTTCAATTTATCACTCATGATGCAGTTATGGCCTAATGGTTAGAGAGTCAGACTGGTATCCCGAAGGTTGCGGGTTTGAGTTTCAATACCGGCAGGAAATGACTGAGATGCCCTTGAGCAAGGCACTTAACCCCCAAAAATGGCTGCCCATTGCTCCGGGTATGTGCGTCCACAGTTTGCAGTGTGTGTGTGTGTTCACTACTCACTACTCCTAATGTGTGTGCACTAACTGGATGGGTTAAATGCAGAGGACAAATTCTGAGTATAGGTTACCATACTTGGCCTTCACATGTCTCTTAAAAAAAAATACCATTGATTTAGCCAGAAGTTGACATTTTGGGCTGCTCAAACAAACAAAACAATATTTTGAAAGCACCATATGAGCATACACTAATCGTGGAAATCAATCTACTTTACTGATTTATGGTTGTCTGTGCAGGTTTTCTAACATTGAGAAATGACTTCACCTTTAATGCTCTGAGATCTTCGAAGCCGACAGGGATTTAGATTGCAGTTGATCTATAGTGTTTTGTTCCACATGCGCGCTGGTCTGGAGGATATCACTGCTTATTGACATTTTTTTATCAGGAGCAAATGTCTTGGCTGTATGTGACTCCTGCGTCATATTTCCACTGGTAAATGAAGGTTAATGAGATCATCGGCTGCTTAGGATTGTAGGGTAAAGGTTAGCGTTAGGGTTGCCTCAGGGCTCAAATTAAAGCACAAAATCTGTAATGTTCACCAGAAAAATCATTTAAGACTGTACACAACCTCAGGGTTCGTTTCCTGTCCACAAACCAGAGCTTCTCAGACTTTCTCAAAGCTTTTATCAAAACCTCATGACGTTGATGTCAATCATCCAGAGATCATTTAAAATCATAATTATACAGACATACAATTTTGTCCTGGATAATATCTATCTACCATCATATAATTCATGACATATTTGCTTATGTTTGACACTGTGGTGTTCATTTCTTTGCTTTGCATTGCAGATAAATTCCTATGAAAGGGAAACTTGTTTCTGAAAGCTGGAAGATGGAAAAGGGGGACTTTATGTGCTCTGCTTTTTGAGTTTCCCTGGGGGAGAATGCGGTGTCTCCCTTCCCTGACCTATTTGCCAAAAGCTTCTGAAACAATGAGCAATTTATCTTCTACCTCATCTTTCCACGCTTTTAAGATTTGGGTGGTAGTGTGAAATAAACCAGAACAAAGTGAACAGTGAAAAAGTGTGTTACGCAACGATTACAGTACTAAACTCTTTGTTTGTTTAAGGGCCAATGGCATGATGCTCATTTTGTTTGTCCAGATCCATTTATTTCTTCATTTGTTTAGGAATACATTAAAAATACAATGTACATATGTATAGACTGTATGGATAAATTGCCTGATATCATAATGAAGAAAAAAAGCCTCATTAAAAGAAATAAGTAGTTTAAAAGAAATAACATCAGTGAAGCTGTTTTTGGAAAATGTTTGTCCGCCAAATCAAAGTCAAAGTGGTGCAACCAGCATGCAGAAAAAATCCATAAAACAGGAAATGATACCACAGAGGTCAGTCAAGGTCAATAAATCTCTTAAAATATCAGATAATTTGACCTTTTTATCACAAGGAACTATTTACTTGTCTTTATTTAACATTATTTATTAAAATACAATTTATTTATTTTTGTGGTGGGGCCAGTGAAAATTGTGGAAGAGCAAGTAACTCCTCAGTATAAACTCCTTAGCGCTGAGCCCTGTGTTTATATATAGAGTCCCTTTTAAGACCTGCTCCTTTTAAAATAAAGTTATAAAATAAAGTTACAAAATCTGTTATGGGGAAAAAAAAAAAAAAATAATGTTAAAACTCCGGCCCACCAGGAATGTCACTTGGCCCACCGAGCCGGACCTGTACCACGTGACTTTTTTGAGTAATTAAATGAGGCATTAAATTGAAACTTTTACACTGCCGTTCAAAAGTTTGGGATCTGTAAGATTTTTTATGTTTTTAAAAGAAGTCTCTTATGCTTACCAAGGCTGCATTTATTTGAATAAAACAACAACATCTTGCTGCTCAAGAAACATTTATTATTATTATTACATTTTTTTCTCCAGAATTCTTTGATGAATAGAAAGCTCAAAAGAACAGCATTTATTTGAAATAGAATGTTTTGTAACATTATAAATGTCTTTACTTGATCAGTTCAATGCATCCTTTCAACATTGATAATAATAATAATAAAAGCAGCAAATCAGCGTATTAGAATGATTTCTGAAGGATCATGTGACATTGAAGACTGGAGTAATGATGCTGAAAATTCAGCTTTGATCACAGGAATAAATTACATTTTAAAATATTCAAATAGAAAACAGCTATTTTTAATTTAAATTATATTTCACAATATTACTGTTTTTGTGTTTTTAATCAAATAAATGCAGCCTTGGTGAGCAGACATCTTTTAAAAATCGATCCCAAACTTTTGAACGGCATCGTATATATATTGAAAAGTTTCAAATTAATGACTCTAAAGTTGTGTAACCAAGCAAAAAGTAACATTTTTATATAGGGCATTTTTCAGTAGTAGATCCTTAACAGAAAGCAATGTGGGAGAGAGAGGCATTCAGGATCAGAAAGTACCATGAGCCGGGACTCTGATCGACTGAAGCACAACCGCACTCTGAGTCGAAGTGCTGCCCATGAGGCTGTTGACTCCCACAAACTGAAACCTTACTTGAAAATTGTATAAACGTTTTTCAAATCCATATGAAACCAACAACTTGGCACATGCATTTAACTATATTTTTTAAAAAGACATTTCATTATCTTTACTTTGGACACTCTTTTTCATCATTGGCTCTTAAATGCCACCATTAGGCATTAAAAGAGTTGCTTTTAAGTCTATCAAATATGGTTTGGCTGGGATTCAGCCATTATTGGAACTGAAGGATGTTTTTTCTTTGTGAGAGAAGAGAATAAGGTAGTGTTCCAGAGACCCTCTTCTGTCACACACTGGAAAATAATCACATTTGATCCATCCAGTTCCTCAAATGTAAGTATAGCTATTTTCTTTCTCATCCAAATATAACAGATGTCTTACAGTCCAGACACACGCACAATTGTTGTGTGTGTTTTTTTTTTTTTTTGGTGGGGGGGGGGGATTTATCTCGGTCTGTTTTATAAAGGCCACGGTCGGGCCAGTTTGGGGAGACCTACTGTCCACGCCAGAGCTTAGAGGTGTTGACGGGGGCCACGGCCCCCAAACAAGCCACTGGCACTGGTCAGGCTGTGAAAGACGGTCTGTTTGGTTGCTATCTCCATCCTTCAACACCACCCCATCAATCCTAGTAGAGGTAGGCCATCCCTACAGAGACAGTGGCCTTCTTTGTCTGCCAGCTGATGGCCTGAGGCCCCAGGCCCTGCTCTTACACCCACTCTTAGTGACAACCACCTGACAGAACCGGCTCCTAGCAGACTGAGACCTCAAAGGCTTCGTCTACCTCAACTTGTAACCTTCACGCCACTTTTAGGGCCCTACGTGGAATTCATCTCCAGAGCTGCTCTGAGAGTCACTTCACAAGCATTTCACCATTTTATTTGATTAAAAACTACTGTCATATCTTATACATGCAGAAACCCATCAACAAAAAAGTTTGGTTTGGTTTGATTTAAACAGGAAAAAACAGAATTTGGGAAAAAATAAAACTGAATTTGGGAAAAAATAAAACTGATTTCATAGGGTCCTACACTTTACAAACCCAAAATGGCAGCAAGACACACATGCACATCAGAGAACATGAATCATGAAGGAGACTACAACACAGTAGATCCGCATGTAGGAGATCCATGTTAAACTCCAAAGGATGTGCTGGCCTATCACGTTTCTTTTATTATTAATGGCTCCAACAGGGATCCATAACTTTGATCCACACTTCACAGAATAATAAGGCTTAGGATTTTTGTGGTTTCCAGTATTCCAAAGCAAACACTTGGTTGAAGTGGAAATCACACACTTGCTGTATTAAACTCTCTTGTTCTCATTCACCAATGGACATTGGAGTAGAAGATCACGGCATCTTCCTGCCACAGGGCCAGATGTTCTTGCGGGCTTTCGAGTCGGGGGTTTAGGATGCGGTTTATGGCTGAGAGGTCCACACGCAGGGTTTGGCCGTTCAACTCCTGGTGTGTGATGTTGTGTTCGAGTCTTCATAGTGCTGTTGTTACTTATCTGAACACTTGCCTCAGTCCTAGACAGATTTATTGGGTGCTTTCAACAAAAAATAAACTTGGAAGCAAAACCTTTTCTTCTCCCAGCAGTCTACTTGTCAGTTTCTTCAAGAAACTTCAAAAATGTTAAACACAGGCAATTCTTCTAGAGGATACGTAGAATAAAGATTTACCGTATTGTTCAAAGTTGTATTTAAACTTGAAGAATGAAAGTTTAACCAGTTGTGTTTACTAAGTTGTCAGACATTTATTTATTTGTGTTTGTTTGTTTGTTGTTTCAGTGTTTTTTTTTGTTTTTAGTGTTTTTGTTTGTTTCACCGTTTGTTGTTTGTTTTTTTGTTTGTTTTTGAGAGTTTGATTTTTGTTTCTTTTTGTTTTTTATTTTTTGCTTTCTGTCTTTCTTTCTGTTGTAGCAGGAGGAGCAATGACAGACAAAGTGGGGGGTGGCGTCAGGCCTCAGAGAGGCTTTTATTTACAGGGTTAGTTCACCCAAAAATGAAAATTCTGTCATTAATTACTCACCCTCATCTCGTTCCAAACCCATAAGACGTTCGTTCATCTTCGGCACACAAATGAAGATCTTTTTGATGAAATCAATGTCCCTCCATTGATAGCTACGCATCTGAAACTTTGACGCTTCAAAAAGTTCATAGAGATCGTAAAACTAATCCATATGAATTGAGTGGTTTAGTCAAAATTTTCTGAAGAGACTGATGAACAGATTTAATTTAGGCTTTTATTCACATAAACATTTATCAACTCACACATCAGTTGTGGTAAACAGAAGCTCAAGCATGTTCGCATGACGTGCGAGAACCAATGAGTTTCATTCTCGTGTTACACTGCACATTTGAGCTTCCTCAAGAGGTTTGTACTCGTGGGTCAAGCAGGTTCGGTTGAGCTTCTGTTTATGTTCGCTGATCAATGTTTATATGTGAATAAAATCCTAAATTCAATCTGTTCATCATACAAAGCGATCGAGCCTCTTCAGAAAATTTGGACTAAACCGCTCAATTCAAATGGATTAGTTTTACGATTTCTTTTGAAGCATCACAGTTTCACTTCCAGGCAGCCTCTTCACTCTGCTGGAACAAGGGCCAGGCAGCCTGACAATTCCAGCCCGACGCCGGTTGGCTAAAGCTAGTGTTATACTGACGTAATATTAACAACATCAGCATTGCGTGACTATGTGTATTTAGTTTGTATTAGCGTTACCTGTAGATTTCAATTCCTGTACTGTCTAATGTCTAATTGTCCATTTGTCTTACCATACAATCCGCCATCAAAATGATAAGTTAATTATTCCAGCTGCTGTGAGAAAAGGCTATAAATGATCCGCCACCTGCAGCATCCTCACATGATATAGCCTACTAGCTGGGACTCATTCTTTATGTAAGCAGGCGCGACGTAATGACGCAAAGAAGAACAGCGGCATGCTCGAATTTCCAGTAGAAACCTACCAGTACCACTCAAATTAGAAAACATCATTACATAACTTACCGTTGTGAATCGGGCTAAGGTAAGGAGATAGTTTTGAACACTGGCTGGTTATGTACTTGCTCAAAAATTGATTTTGGATAATTTTTAACCAAAAACATTATGGACAGCAGCTTTAAAAAAGGATTGCGAAGCTGCCTGACACCAAATCAAACAGCAATTCAGAATTCCCTTAGTTTATATACTACAAACACTTGTAGTATATAACTACAAGTTATATAATACAAGTACAAGTACAAAATTTCCTTATTTACACACTTTTACCAATCCATAATTTTGCCAGACAGCTATTTCTTATTTAATTTAACTACTAGTATTAGCTTCTGCTAGTACTTCTAGTACTAGCTAATGAATGATTAGGATGAATTGATAAAATTAGTGTTAGTAATATATTTACATAGCAGACCACTTCATGGCCCATCAGTCTGCAGCCCAAAGTTTAAGAACCCCTGAACTAGGTTCATGCTTCTTGTTTCTAACTGTCCAGACTTATGAGCTCTGTTTAGACTCTGCTTTAAGCTTTGTGCTGAAGCCAGTGCACTTACATCATTGTCCAAACCAGAACCACTGAACCCTTTCCTGTGACTTTGTGATCGGTTCACGGGAGGGCAGTTCTGTTTTTATGTGTTATTGTAGGTCTTCCATAGGTCTCGCTGCTTTTGGCTTCAGTCGATTGAGTTGTTTCAAAAGGGACACCCTCTGTGGCTATTCTTTCATTAGTTTCCTTTTCCTCTTTCTGTTTTTAGGCCTGGCTGTTTGGCCCTCTACTTTCAGCCATTTGCATAAGTCTGTTTGGAAGATAAAAGCCAGCAGGAAAAACCACTTTCACCTTTTCTCAGCTATCCTTTTAATAGGCATTTGTCCATATGCTGTAGTTCAAAATTATTTGGCTCGTTGGTTTTTCTTTACGACTGCATTAAAAGCAGCAAGAAAGGGGAGTTTATTGTTTCAGTCTGTTTACTTTGATTATTTATGATTAATTTTGCATGTGTCTTGGTCCGGCCCTCAGGTTTGGAAAGTGTGGTGTCATTTGCGTCTGGATTTTAGATTGGTCTGCTGGCTTCTTGGAGATATGTTGGGTTTACCGCAGAAAGCTCCACAATTTGGTTTTTGGGGGATTCTGCTTTTGTCACTGAGATTAATATGTCATTGGCCAGAGCTGATTCATGCTGCTTGTTTGCGTTGGAGAAGCTGTTTGGAAGCTGTCAAACTCTTCTTTGTCCGTATTATTCTAAGAAATGTTGCTTGAAGCAAAAGTGCTTTCTCACAGATGAAGATCTTTCAGATGTCTACAGTGGTATGAAATAACAGATGTATAGATGTGCGTTTGAGAACTTTCTGTCAGTTTGTCAGAGTGATTCAGGAAGACGCATGTTTGGAAATTATACCCCAAAGGTGATTTGATGTGGAGATGTGTACCAAATTATCAAGATGAAACATGGGTCATGCCCTTTGTTTTTTTGGCTAATGTTCAGAACTTTATTTGAAGCTGAAGTTAATATGCAGAGAGGTTAAGAGCTCTGTTTGTCCAACCAATGGCAGATGCGAGGTCTAATTTCCTGTTGTGATTTTGTCATTATTTTGGGGATTCATTTGGTGACAGTAGTGGTGTCAGAAATTGTACATATATGCATACATAAAGTATATACAAAGCTGAATTTTCAGTAGCCATTAATATAGTCTTCAGTGTCACACGATCCTTCAGAAATGTATATGAATTCCATTTATTTTTATTTATTTACTATTTATTAAATTACACTATACTGAACTATATATGTCTTTCTGACATTAATAAATTTTAGTAAAGGAAATGCATGTTTTCAAAAATGTTTTGATATTTTAAATGGGAAAAAAAACTAGTCAAATATATTTATATATACCTAACATGTTAGACAATACCAAAGGGCTACAATTACAAAAGCAGACTTCAGCTGACCAATACATTTATAGGTAGTCATTTTAGAGAAGAATGATTTTAATTCAGCCTCTCTGCACTTAGGATTGAACATGTGACAGTGATTTACAAGGGACATGACTGAAACACAAACCTTTGAGTAACTATAGAGAGCACAGAGAGGAAAATCTGAGGTTGTGTAAACAGTTTAATCTCACATATAAAAGGCCATGCTCATTTTGAGCCAGATCCATCTTAAGCTGCACCATTGCTTTTCTTACTGATGGTAGTCTCCTTTTCAAATGCACAAAATCAAGGGCTCAGTGTGACTAAGAGATATAAATGATATGGTTTGTATTTCCAGTTTAAGAGAATTTGTGTGTATAGAAACAACACAGAGCCTTGCGTGGGTTAATGTTGTAGTTTAAGGAAAAGTATCTCCAACATCCAGTATGATAGACTGGATTGGCTATCCATTGAACATCAAGAAGGAAAAAATAGAAGGGACACAATTTAAATTTTTTTTTTTTTTTGGATTTGTTTTTTATTTTGTGGTTTGGTTTTGTTATTTTGTTTTGCTTTGTTGTGTTTTGTTTTGGGGTGCTTTTGTCGTTTTTTGTTTTGTGGTTTGGTTTTGTGATTTTGTTTTGCTTTGTTGTGGTTTGTTTTGTGGTGTTTTTGTTGAGTTTTGTGTTGTTTGTTGTTTTGTGGTTTGGTTTTGTGATTTTGTTTTGCTTTGTTGTGGTTTGTTTTGTGGTGTTTTTGTTGAGTTTTGTGTTTGTTGTTTTGTGGTTTGGTTTTGTGATTTTGTTTTGCTTTGTTGTGGTTTGTTTTGTGGTGTTTTTGTTGAGTTTTGTGTTGTTTGTTGTTTTGTGGTTTGGTTTTGTGATTTTGTTTTGCTTTGTTGTGGTTTGTTTTGTGGTGTTTTTGTTGAGTTTTGTGTTTGTTGTTTTGTGGTTTGGTTTTGTGATTTTGTTCTGCTTTGTTTTGTGGTGTTTTTGTTGTGTTTTGTATTGTTTTTTGTTTTGTGGTTTGATTTTGTGATTTTGTTTTGTGGTGTTTTTGTTTGTTTTATTGTGGTTTGTGTTGTTTTTTGTTTTGTTGTTTTAAATTGTATTTTGTGACTTGTGTGCTCTTATCAAAGCGCACTTGTTGAACTTGATTGCAACATTGTTTGATAAGTTGCCAATAACTGACATTCTGCTTTTTTTTTATAGTTAGCTTAGCCAATTCCACCAATGTTTGTTTTTTTCTGAACACTGAACAACAGTGTTTTAGTTTGCATTTGGCTATATTTTTACAAGCGAGTTATTTGCAGCTTACAGTACACATAGATTAAACCTATTTCTATTCTTTAATAAGCCACCCTATTTTGATTGACGTACTGCAAATGAAACGCAGCGTACGTTGGCATCTTCAGGCAACATTGATCTTTAAAATACTAGGGTATGTACAAACAGCATTACCCATGTGTGTTTGTGTTTGTTTGGTTCATTATTTGTACTAGTAGTCATATCAGTGGTTCTCACTCTGGCTCAGGAGCGATACCAGACAAGTCAACTGCTCTTCAGATCTTGGCAGAAGTTAAGAGTGGAAGCAAGAGTCTTGCCGCAGCCAGCAGGGGCTTAGTGGAGCAAATCTTTCCATTTCTATTATATCTGAAAGTTGTTTTCCTCTGTTGAGCGGTGAATATTGAAAGTTCATGACATTACACGTGCCGTGGCGTTGGGGGAATACTTAAAGAACGGTGAGGGTCTCGCCAAACAAGAGCGCAACAGAAAAAACAGCTACAGTAAAAGCAGAACCCACATCCAATTTGAGTCTCTATTTTCCCGCCAAAAAAGTGTCTTGGTCTGAGGAGAAGCTGTTGCTCATTCAATTAGCGTATGTGTTCCACTTGTGCTTTCCAAGGGTCATGCTGGCCTGGCTTCCAAGTCCAGCTGAGTGTGTGTATCAGACGTTTGCATAAGGAAGAGCGGTTAGAGGTGAGCTATGTATGAGTATGTCATAACCCAAATTTTGCAATTTGTGGTGTCTCATGTGCAGGTTCAACTGAAACGGATCACGGCACTTTATTCTCCCAATTCTGCTGACTATGCCAAGAACGCACAATGGAGTAACCTTCTGACGCACTGCCATATGCTAATCAGTAATAACAATGAGACATTGATGGAGGTGTGTAGAGCATATCATAGCAGGTGTTTCTGTGTGAGTCCAGCACATATGCTTGCTAAAAGCCAAAGAAAGGGTTTTAAAGTGCAAAACTGAAGTGTTTTAAGTGTTCAAATGGACATAAAATCAGACAAGCAGTGTTTTAGTTTTGTAAAATGAACAGATCTTGTAGGTGAATGGATCTTCTAAGTGAACGAATATTGTAGGTGAACAGATCTTCTAAGTGAACGGATCTTGTAGGTGAATAGATTTTCTAAGTAAATATATCTTCTAAGTGAACTTGTAGGTGAATGGATCTTCTAAGTGAACAAATCTTGTGGGTGAATGGATCTTGTAGGCGAATGGATTTTCTAAGTAAACAGATCTTCTAAGTGAACAAATTTTCTGGGTGAACAGATCTTTTAAGGTATGGACCTTGTAGGTGAATGGATCATCTAAGTGAACTGATCTTGTAGGTGAACAGATCTTCTAAGTGAACAAATCTTGAAAGTGATTGGATCTTCTAAGTGAACAAATCTTGTAGGTGAATGGATCTTCTAAGTGAATGAATCTTGTAGGTGAATGGATCTTCTTAGGCTGGCCACACACTTGAAGAATGGAAAAGGAGTGTTTCATTGTTTGGACAGCAAATACGGCCTATGATGAACAAGTCTGTGCTTTAGGTCTGAATGAAACATTCTGTTTGTGAATGAACTAAATGTACTGGGACATGAATGAACTGAACAAACAGTGAATAAAAAAAGATGGACATGTTGTTCATTCATCATGATAGTTTTATTCAATAAGCAGAGAAAGGGTTGTGCAAGAATTATTTCAATTTGATATTATTGAAATTCATAATTAAATTTAAGTTTATTTAAATTAATAATAATTTATAATTAATTTAATTTAATAATTAGATTTAACTGTTATTGTCTGTTTGATGTCTTTTTTTGATAGCTTGATAAAGCCTAGAAGTTTTCAAAGTAAAGGCACAAATCCTGCTTTATTGTCATTTGTGGAGAAAATGCTAATGGCTGAAAATCTAACTGGTAAACACATGCTAATATCTGTTCTCACTAAGTCTAATGCTAAGTCAACTAAACGTCAAAATTTTGGAAATGTATACATGTGAAGTATTAGTAATTAGTGCATCACTGACCTGGTTTTGTTCTGTTTATCTCCAGGTTTCTGGATTTTTCTGGTGTGGGATCCCCAGATTAAAGATACATCAGTAGGTAGGCTGTGCTTTTTTTTCTTCTTCCTCTTCTTCTTTTTTTAAAAAAATCTTTTCAAACAAATTTCCCCCTGGGTCCTCTTTGTTTTTCTCTTTGTCTATTTTCTGTTCATCTTTCTAGATTTCTGTAAAAAGTCTAAAAAAAATCTGGTGGGTTACAGCTAATCTACGCTCAGTTAGCCCTATGGGTTAGATTTATAAACCCCTCAGTAAACATTTGCCATCACTTAAATGAAAAGGAAGTGATTCTGTGATTCTATGTCATATTTTTAATTAAATTTAATTTTAATTAAATTGTAATTAAAATTAAATTTTGCAATTGTACGCCATTTGTATATCTGAATGTATCTATCCATTCAAAAGTTGTGGTTTTAGCCTTCAGTTTGAGTACAAATCTTTTATTCCTTTTGCTCGTTTGTGGTGATTTTTGAGCTGTTTGATATTGAATCAGAAAGCTGCACAATTAGGTGGAAGAAATTAGTTAATAGAAATTAATTGGAAACTAAAGTTGCATTCTGATCATTCCTACATGTCCTTTAAGACCATTGACTTTCAACCTCTTACATGCTTTTCCACTCTGCCTATATAAGTTTGAGCTAATTTCCTGAGCCCCTCAGTTGCTTGTAATGCTGATTGGCAAATGTGTTCCAGAGCGGCTGGCGTCATCTTCAGTAAAGCCTCAGTGCTGATGATGTAAAGATTTGGCTGTAAGCTGCTATAAGCTTATGAGCCAGTCAGTCCCAATCAATTTACTCTCCTCTTAGTCCAGTTAAACCTCGACGCACAGAGGCCACAATGGTGTAATGCTGGCGGTTATGGTCTGGGTCGCAGAAGGAGAACAACTTCTCCGTTTTGTTTTGGCGGCAATATGATGCTGGGGTCATGGAGAGCTCACGGTTTAGGAAGTTGTAATCCACGTTAAAGGACGTGTAGTTTAAAGTCACAATAGTTTGACTGATTACAAAGTAAAAGAAAACGAGGAGCAAATAATGTGACTTAAGGGCTGCTGCGCCACATATCACAGATTTTTTTTCTTTTCTTAGCAGAGGCTACTTGCAATAGACGCTGTGGTTGCAATAGATGTAATAGATGTGAAAATAGTAGTATTTTCTTTGCACTAAGTGTAAATAGTAATTAGATGCTGTTTATACTTAGTGCAAATAGTGGCAGATACTCAGTGTATTGTAGTATATTATAAAACAGTATGCAGTAATAACAAAATATTCCGTGGTTAATGGTTATATTTATTAAAATCATAAATGGATGCTGCCTTATTTGGACAGTACTTATCCTTGTTCCTAAATCCTCCCTACACCTACCCCTGACCCTACTCGTTAAACTTTATTCCCTCTATTAAATACCCATTCAACTTTATTTCCACTAATATTTTCTTTAATTTTATTTAAAATAAACGCCACTCCGAGCTTATATGTGATGGGAAAAGGGAGAAGAATGAGTTTGAAAAAAGGTGGATTCGAACTTGTTTTCAGACACCGGTTCACGCGGAGGCGTTCCCCATATGCGTTTCAACGCAGTGTCTCGTTCCCTGTTCTCAGGGAACCATGGTTACATACGTAACCTGAGACGTTTTTTCCCCATATTTAGCATTATTAATCAGCATATTAAGAGATTTCATAATAAACAATGTTATAATATGGAAAATTATTTAAGCACAAAACGCTTCCACTATACAAGAGAAAGCAGTAGCCGCGTGACGATTCCACTAGGGCTGTCATTAAAGATTATTTTGGTAATCGAGTAATCATTCGATTAATCTGACGATTACTTGAGTAATCAAACCCCCGCCCCTCCCCCCCTCTGAGAGGATACATACTGTGTGTAAGCAACTATAAAGTTTACCATGTTCTTCTCCCAGTTCACCGGACACTTAGAGTGTTTTCACACTTGGTCCTTTTCAGGGGTCTGAGCGTGGTTCACGTGATTTTTGGCCCATATGTGAACACTCCAAACGATCTCAGACCCCTTAAAAACTAACCGAACCGAGACCATCTCGGGAGGTGGTCTGAGTACGGTTTGATTTCATCTTATGGTACGGTTCACAATCTGAACACAAACTGGGCGAATTCCAATGTAGTTTGGTCATCAGATGCCTCCGTACAAATCGGCTGCTGCTTCTCTCAGATCTCTACAAATTATTCATTCACAACGTACACTTGTTTACTGTGATTTTACCTGCTTCCAAACTGTAAGAGAGACGCGCCTGCATGCCTTGCCAGTTTAATTTTTTTTATATACGGTTTTACGAGCGCACACACCTATATACAATATTATTATATTTTAAAGTATATTAAAATAGAAAACTGTAATTTTAAATTGTAATAATATTTAACAATATTATTGTTTTTTCTGTATTTATTATGAAATAAATGCAGCCTTAATGAGCATAAGAGACTTTGTTCAAAAACATTAAAAATAGTAATGTTTCCAAACTTTTGACTGGTAGTGTATCTTGGAAAGAAATCATGTATGTTCAGTAGAATCAGTATACGTTTTATTCATAAAGTGAAGAATATGCAGTTTTATTTTTTCATTTGATTATTCATTTTCTTACTTGAATGCTGCTTTTAGGCATACCTACTGTACATGGAAAATTTAAAGCAGTTTATTTCATTTGCATCTTTATTTTATTGTATTTGTCCTTGTTTTTTTCTATGCTGATGTTATCATTGCCCTCTGCAATTAAAAAAAAAAAAAAAAAAATCATGATTCAAGGAAAAATGTTATTTACAAAGATGGGTGTGTGATATAGTGCAAGAATATGGATGTAATATTGCAACAAAATTTATATTTTTGTGCAAAAGATAAACTTAAGCTCATTCAAGAGCATTTGTAGCAATGTCGTTTTACAAAATTATAATTAATAATAATAATAATCTTTACAAACAAATTTCTTGGTTAGTGAGGCACATACAATGTAAGTGAATGGGATCAAATTTTGAAGGCCATAGGGTCAAGCCATCAAACACTGAACTGGACTAGATCCAAAAAGCAGTATGAACACAAAGAGGTCTGAGACCACATTCATACTTAATTGGACCAAAAAAGGATCTAAGTCCTCTTTCAGGGACATGGGCAGTGTGAACGTAAAGTGGTTTACCTCTTGGTCCACTTAAAGGGGTCTGAGTTCGGTTCTTTTAAAGATGACCCAAGTGTGAAAACACCCTTACACCCATCCGTGTATTTTGAGAGAACTGGATGAATTCACGTGTTGTAAATCAGACAGATCTGATTATCTGAACCGCGGGGTAAACAAACATGGTGGCTCCCATTGTGCATATAGCTCAACTACTAACGCGAAGAAATGGCCAAATGTTAAATATTAAGTGGACATTTTAAATAAATGTCCACTTGATATTTAGTATTTGGCCATTTCTTTAGTATTTGGCCATTTCATTTTAAATAAATGTCCACTTGATATTTAGTATTTTGCCATTTCTTTATGACAGAAATGCTACAACCACTGTAATTTTTGAACAAGAACATGTGGACTTAAACGAGGGCTTAGCTTAAACTTTTATTTTGAAATTGCGATGAGCAGTTAGCACATTTAGAAACATACTGATGTATTCTCTTGCATTTGTGTGGGTTTATACATGACTTACCTTACAAATCTGATGAAATGCCGCACAGTGCATTTCCAGATAAACATTAAAAGTAATCCAAACTCACAGTATATGCAAAGATGGAGTTTGAGACGTGCCACTCCTATAAATGATAACAGTTTGTGTGGAGCTGCATTCACTGTGAACGGAGCTGCTCTGAAACGCACACAGGTAACCTACATGCATGTAAATAATTACAGCGCATATATATTAAACCTGCAGCACATACATTTATTTAATTGAATCACAGCCTTTGTAATTTCACAATAGCATTATGCTTTATTATGATTTTTAAACGGGTTTAATATTGTGCAGCCTTTGAAAACGGTCTAATAATGCGTTTCATGGATTCTCGTCCGTAGAAAGTGCCACTTCCGGTATTTTGCAGGTTACTCGATATGGGCAAATTGAACTCGAGGATTTAGCCTGTAGTGCAAGACACAGAAAAAAAGTGTCTATTTACGTACCAAGTGCAAATAGCCCAATTTGTTGGCAGAGGCTATTTACACTAACTCTGCCCTCTGCGTTGAAATGCATATGGGGAACGCCTCCGCGTGAACCGGTGTCTGAAAACAATATCAACTCACGACAATCCTGTTGGCCGGCGACAGCCTATGACGTCATCATAGCGCGACCCAGAAGTATATAAGGAGCGCCTAGAGAACCAGTCAGTACCTTATCGTCTGAAGGGACTGTTCAGCAGGCAGCCCCAATGCATGGCTAGGAAACGCAGTGTCTCCTTCCCTGTTCTCAGGGAACCATGGTTACATACGTAACCTGAGACGTTCCCTTTCGAAAGGGAACTCTACACTGCGTTGAAACGCATATGGGGAACGATATACCCACGCTGCCATGCTTGAGGGGAGTGCATGCCAAAAATGGCTAGACAAACGTCAGAACTAGCAGCTTCAACTGAAATGCCAGAACCACTCCCTCTACGGGTCATACATAGGCTGTCCGTGACAGCATTCCCTATGGCCAACAGCCCAAGCTATAAGCCTCAAAGAGGCCTTCCGCAGAAGGCCTACCAAGGCCGCTCAAAGGCTTCTGGGACCAAACTTCTTTCCGAAGAAAAGAGGGTACCTTTAAGGGAATGTGGCCAGGGGGCCCGAGGGAACCCTAGCCAGTCACTTGACAGGGGAATGTACTCGACCCTGATTGCCACCAGGGAGGCCGACCTGGTCTACTCTTACAGAAACCTAGTCTTGGCCAACAACCTGTCTGATCACAGAGTCTCAAATCACATTCTTCAGAGAAGATATCCAGTAAGAGTGACTGCAAAGAGGCAGTAACCAACTCAGACCAGAGTGTAGAGATGGGCATCCCGGAGAGCAGGACTCAGCTTAGCGCTTTTTACCCTTACCAATGAGGGGAGTAACACTCTGCTCAATCCTAGGATCTACTCAGCGCATGATTATTTGCACTGAGGAGGCTGTGCACTCTAAAGGAACCCAACAAGGGGAGTACATTTACTAGCCTGGGGGCTGATCCTCAATAGGGAGGCCTCAGAGAGGCCTTCAACCACTAACCAGCTTAGGGAGCTAAGTACTATGCAGGACAACCCTCAAACAAGGGGAGTACAGAGCTCAACCTAACAGATAAACCGTACTGTAGGCACAGAATCATGGAGGCCCCGGAGGGGCCTGCAACATGACGCAAATTCTACATTGTGTAGAAATACCTCACAGCAGCCTTGCGAAAGGCCAACATGTGAAACTACATGCTCAATCTGCTTAAAGAACACCCAGATGTGGGGGGGGAAGCTTAAAGGGCGGCCTGTGAAGGCCACACACCTAGAAAGCTTGCTTGCTGATAAGCAAGATCCCACAAACATGGAACTCGCACAGAATGAACCGAGTTTAACTAGCAGATAAGACTGTAGAGTGCCCACATATTACAATCTACCTCAACACATTCCAACAAGCAGTGTACTCAGTAAAAAACACTTTTTACTCTTTAAGCAAGAGGAGTACAACTTACGCCACCGTGCTCTAGAGGAGGTCCAAACAGGACCTGCGACTTCAGAATGACACGGGCGTCAGCTAGTGGCAGTCTCTATGCTCTAAGGGAGCCAAATCTGAGAACCAAACTCTCCAGTGAGGTTGACTAGTTTAGCCCAACCTGAGCACACATTCCAACAGGCAATGTACTCAGTAAAAACAGTTTTTACTCTTTAAGCAAGAGGAGTACAAACGTACGTCATCATGCTCTGAAGGAGGTCCAAACAGGACCTGCGACCTCAGAATGACATGGGCATCAGCCAGTGGTAGTCTAAACTCTAAGGGAGCCAAATCTTAGAACCCAACTATCCAGTGAGGTTAACTAGTTTAACTCAACCTGAGCTAATTCTATCCACACATTCCAACAAGCAGTGTACTCAGTAAAAACACTTTTTACTCTTTAAGCAAGAGGAGTACAAACTTATGCCATCATGCTCTGAAGGAGGCCCAAACAGGGCCTGCGACTCCAGAAAGACACGTGGCGTCAGCTAGTGGCAGTGTCTATGCTCTAAGGGAGCCAAATCTGAGAACCAAACCATCCAGTGAGGTTAACTAGTTTAGCTCAACCTGAGCTTAATTTTATCCACACATTCCACCAGGCAATGTACTCAGTAAAAACACTTTTTACTCTTTAAGCAAGAGGAGTACAAACTTACGCCATCATGCTCTGAGGGAGGTCCAAACAGGACCTGCGACTTCAGAATGACACGGGCGTCAACCTGTGCTAGTTTCCAAGTGAGCAAACTCTAACTGAAACATCTACCAACAAGCCTTGTAATACAACAAGCTATTGTGCTCTGAAAGAGGCCCAAACGGAGCCTTCTACTTCACACAACACGAGTGTCAGCTTGTGGCAGTGTTCAAGCTCTAAGGGAGCCATATATGAAAACCAAACTATGTAGTGAGGTTAGCTTTATTAAACTCAACCTGAGCTTATACATTCCAACAGGCAATATACTCAGTAAAAACACTTTTTACCCTTACAGCAAGGGGAGTACAAACTACGTCACCATACTCTAAAGGAGGCCAAAGTCAGGCCTACTACTCCAGAACACACGGGTGCTAGCCTGTGGCAGTATTAGAGTTACTGAGCTCACAAAGTGTAGGGCAGGAACCAGAACTAACATATTAAAGTACAATAACCTTGGGAGTACTATTAATCCAACCCTGAAAAATACAGGGTGGGTACTTCACATCAGAAATTCTCACCAAAAACAGATACAATCTGTACTGAACCCTAGGGAACAGGAGCTTTCATAAAAAGCTACAACCATATCACTCAAGCTTGAACATAGTTCAAGGGGTTCAGGGGAAAAACTGAAGTCAAAGTACCACTAGATAGTTCTGGGGGAGCGGGGCCACAGCAACAAAGTTTCTATTCACATAGTGAAAAGGGCCTACACCGCCTGAGACAACGGCACCAGGGAGACTTAGCAATAGTCTGCTACCTTAGCTGCTATCTATTTTGCACCTACACTGAAGGGACAATGGGCCTTGGCCTGACAACTCTGATAAGAGGAGGCCAGAACTAGAAAAACTACACTCACATAAAAGGGGTAGTATAAAAAGGGCGTAAAATGCTACTAGCAGACCGCCTAAACCCTAGTTCTAGCCTAGACCAGCTATAGCTGTGGGCCTATAAGGCCAACACATAAGCATAGATCTGCCTGGGGCTAAGAAACAACAGCCTCTACCAACGACTCTCAACTGAGAGGAGGCAAACTTTGAGAATACTAAATTTCTAAGTAAAGCTCAGAGGAGCAAATCTCAACCCAAGCACACAATGTCAGGCGGCCTGTAAGGCCGACGCTAAACATAGATCTATCTGAAGTTAGTGAAAGCTAATCTCAAATCTCTAAGCATTTATCAGAGGAGAAAGCTAATTAACCAAAAGGTGGCTAACAGTGCGGCTTAGTTAAAGCTGACATCTGAATACATATGAAAGGTGGCTTCATTATCTGAAGCCAACACATCCAAAAAAGGGGACAAACAAAGTACTACCCTAATAATATATCGTTACAGCCAACCTAATGGAACTTCAGGGCCCTTAGTCCGCATCCTATACAGGAAACTGATCATAAATATAAAGAGATTAAAACTATAAAGAGACCTACCAAGCCAATTTCAGCAGGTCTAACTGATATGCTTACAAACAGACATTGTGTATAAAGCAACACCCGCCTGACCTGATGCTGCGTATAGAGCGTTGGAGCCTACCTATATCACGAGATAGTTGCACCCATCTCGTCATTAGGAGGCACCGATGCGTACTCATACTCACTCCATCAACACCAGTGAATTAACCTGCTGATGTTGATGAATGCGAGCTGAATACAGGTCCTTCCATGCCTTCTCGATCTCAGTATGAAGATCTAGAAGGAACGGAAAGCTTACGGTGGCTGGAGGATTATGGCAAAAAAGGAACCGTTCGACGAACAATCCGCAAGCGGTTTCTTTCTTAACCTGCTCCAATGGCAGCCGCAGTCTGCCAGAGGTGCGTTCCATAATCTCACACAGCTGTACATACGTGGGGGCAGGGTGGCTTTGAGGATTCAGGAGGCTCACCATCTTCATCCTCATCAGCCATCTCCTGCTCTCTTGTTTGGCTTAGAACAAGAAGAGCAACTGCTGCTGAATCTAATGATATCATAGACAACACATCATCATAATCACACAGCTCTCTCCCATCAGCCGTCGAAGGTCGCGGGGAATTTCACCCCTTCAACTCTTCAACAAGCTTCAGCTGAGAACCCCATGATCTAGTCTCTACTCTGCCTCAGCAAGAGTAAGACCCGAACCATTAGGTGCAGCTGCCGGTCCTTCTCCTCTCGAGGAAAAGACCAGAAGAGAGTGGAGCATTTTACAAGTAAAACACACTCCAATAACAAACAGACAGATCCCTCAAGAACTGCCTGTACATGCTCTTTTGTTCTCATAAAAGACAACGTTATAAGTTATGTGTGTGATCAGATGTCAACACTATGGGGCACGGATGTACACACTTCCTGAAACGTTTGTCAGACATAAATTGTCTTACCTTAATATCGGTTTGATATCGTTTCAAACAGAACAGTCCCTGAAGACGAAAAGATACTGACTGGTTCTCTAGGCGCTCCTTATATACTATACTTGATAACTCCCAACACATAGAAACTCTTACACCTAGATATTTTCAAATAGAGACTGTGTCTGTACCCCGAATTAGTAAAAACAAAAAACTTCCAAACCCATTTAATGGTAAAAATTTAATTGATGTTCAACAAATAAAAAATAGAGATAATAATGCTAAACAAATGATAAAACTCGGGTTGTTAAATATTAGATCCCTTTCTTCAAAATCACTTATTGTTAATGATATTATCAAAGATAATAATCTAGATGTGCTGTGTTTGACAGAAACTTGGCTAAAACCGGATGATTACATTACTTTAAATGAGTCTAGTCCTCAAGGTTATGATTATCGACACAATGCCCGTGAGAAAGGCAAAGGGGGTGGTGTTGCTGTAATCTATAGTAATACTTACAGTATTAGTCAGAAGTCTTTCAAATATAATTCCTTCGAAGTGATGGTACTTTACGTAACATTATGTAAGTTGACATTTGTGCTGGCTACTGTATACAGGCCACCAGGACACCATACAGACTTTATCAAAGAATTTGCTGACTTTCTATCGGAGTTAGTACTAGCTGCAGATAAAGTCCTTGTTGTTGGTGATTTTAATATCCATGTAGATAATAAAAAAGACGCATTAGGATTGGCATTTGCAGATATTCTAAACTCTATTGGTGTTAGACAACACGTGTCAGGACCCACTCATTGTCGTAATCATACTTTAGATCTAATATTGTCACATGGAATTGATATTGATGCTGTTGAAATTCTGCAGCAGAGCGATGACATCTCTGATCATTATCTAGTCTCGTGCATACTACATTTAGTCAAGGCGGCTAAACTGCCTCCATGCCATAAATATGGTAGAACCATCACTTCTACCACTAAAGATCGCTTTATAAATAATCTTCCTGATCAGTTTCATCGCCTTAGCATACCAGAAAGCTTAGAAGACCTCGATGTTGCAACAGAAACTATTGCCTCTGTCTTTTCCAGCACATTAGACTCAGTTGCTCCTTTGCGCTTAAAAAAGATTAAGGAAATTAATCCAATGCCATGGTACAATGAACACACTCGGGCCCTAAAGTTAGCAGCCAGGAAAATGGAGCGCAGCTGGAAGAAAACAAAACTAGAAGTATTTCGCATTTCGTGGAGAGAGAGAATGATTGAGTACAGAAAGGCCCTAAAATCTGCTAGATCTGCCTATTTTTCAAAACTTTTAGAAGAAAATAAACACAACCCTAGGTATTTATTTGATACAGTGGCTAAATTAACAAGAAATAAAGCTTCAACTTCTGATGTTTCCAAAGAGCACAGCAGTAATGACTTTATGAACTTCTTTACTTGCAAGATTGATAATATTAGAGAAAAAATTATAACCATGCAACCGTCTACTACAGTATCGCATCAGATAGTGCATTGTAGTGTCCCTGAGGAAAAATTCAATTCATTTACTGCTTTAGGAGAGGAAGAATTGTCTAAACTTGTTAAATCATCAAAATCAACAACATGTATGTTAGACCCTATACCGACTAAGCTATTGAAAGAAATGCTTCCAGAGGTTATAGATCCTCTTCTTAATATCGTCAATTCATCTTTATCACTAGGACACGTACCAAAAACTTTTAAGCTGGCTATTATTAAACCTCTTATTAAAAAACCACAACTTGATCCTAGAGAATTAGTCAATTACAGGCCGATCTCAAATCTCACTTTTCTGTCAAAAATACTAGAAAAGGCAGTATCATCACAACTATGTTCCTTTTTAGAAAGAAATAGTATCTGTGAGGATTTCCAGTCAGGATTTAGACCGTACCATAGTACTGAGACTGCTCTCATTAGAGTTACTAATGATTTGCTCTTATCATCAGATCGTGGTTGTATCTCTCTACTAGTGTTACTGGATCTTAGTGCTGCATTTGACACTATTGATCACAATATTCTTTTAAATAGACTCGAAAATTATGTTGGCATTAGTGGAATTGCATTGTCATGGTTCAAATCATACTTATCTGACCGTTATCAGTTTGTAGTAGTAAACGAAGAGATGTCATATCGATCACAAGTTCAATATGGAGTACCGCAAGGCTCAGTACTAGGACCGTTGCTTTTCACTCTGTACATGCTACCCTTGGGAGATATCATTAGGAAGCATGGCGTTAGTTTTCACTGTTACGCTGATGATACTCAGCTCTATATTTCTTCGCGCCCTGACGAAACTTACCAATTCACAAAATTAACGGAATGCATAGCTGATATAAAAAATTGGATGACCAGTAATTTCCTACTACTAAATTCAGAAAAAACAGAGATTCTAATTTTTGGGCCAAAAACTTCATGTAATAACCTAGAATACTGTCTAACACTTGATGGCTGCTCTGTTAAGTCTTCGTCGTCAGTTAGGAACCTGGGTGTGCTCTTTGATACCAATCTTTCATTTGAAGGCCATGTTACTAGCATCTGTAAAACCGCATTCTTCCATCTTAAAAATATATCTAAACTACGACATATGCTCTCAATGAAAAATGCAGAACAGTTAGTTCATGCGTTCATGACCTCAAGGCTAGATTACTGTAACGCTTTACTGGGTGGTTGTTCTGCTCGCCTGATAAATAAACTACAGCTCGTACAAAATGCAGCAGCTAGAGTTCTTACTAGAACTAGGAAGTATGATCATATTAGCCCGGTTCTGTCAACACTGCATTGGCTTCCTGTTAAACATCGTATAGATTTTAAAATCTTGCTAATTACTTACAAAGCACTAAATGGTTTAGCTCCCCAGTACCTGAGCGAGCTCTTAATTCATTATAGTCCTTCACGTCTATTGCGATCTCAGAATTCAGGCCAGCTGATAATACCTAGAATATCAAAATCAACCGCAGGCGGTAGATCCTTCTCCTATTTGGCACCTAAACTCTGGAACAATCTTCCTAGCATTGTTCGGGAAGCAGACACACTCTGTCAGTTTAAATCTAGACTAAAAACGCATTTCTTTAACCTGGCATACACATAACACATTACCAATTTATATTTTCAAATCCGTTAAAGGATTATTAGGCTGCATAAATTAGGTCAGCCGGAACCGGGAACACTTCCTATAACACATGATGTACTCGTTACATCAGAAGAAGAATGGCATCTACGCTAACATTAGTCTTTCTGGTTATCCCGAGGTTCACCGTAGTCAACCGGATCCGGGCCGTATCCAGGTGAGACCGAGGACCTGCGCCTTGACACGACCACAACGCAGCCCTGAAGTATCAGCAGAGATTGAGTCAACTAGATCATCCACTGTGAGGGCCTCATCGACACGACAGCCACGACACAGTTCCTCAACAACCGTCCATACCGGCGTGATGAATACGATCCTCAATTGGATGGAACTGGAATAAATACTTTGAATGCTGCGATCCTATTGGACTTACGATGGCAACCTGAATCGTAACAAAGCACTGTTGGCCAGAGGAGAACTGGCCCCCCGACTAAGCCTGATTTCTCCCAAGGTTTTTTTCTCCATTTAAACACCTATTTGCCACTTGTCTGCCACCTGATGTCACCTGATGGAGTTTGGGTTCCTTGCCGCTGTCGCCTTTGGCTTGCTTAGTTGGGGACACTTGACATTTGACTTGACATTTGATATTCAACAGTGCTTTGATCTACCTGCATTGACACTATTCTTTAAGAGCTGCTGTGCAGCCAAATAATGTACCAGTTATCAATGTAAAGCTGCTTTGACACAATCTACATTGTAAAAAGCGCTATATAAATAAAGGTGACTTGACTTCCGGGTCGCGCTATGATGACGTCATAGGCTGTCGCCGGCCAATAGGATTGTCGTGAGTTGATATTGTTTTCAGACACCGGTTCACGCGGAGGCGTTCCCCATATGCATTTCAACGCAGTGTAGAGTTCCCTTTCAAAAGGGAACAAAACATCTAAAGGTGCCACGCGTTAACTTGTTGTCACAAACCTGTTTAGTTAAACGGTCGGAGTCATGTATGACAGATAAAAATAAGAATAGTATTTTGCTGCATTCTTGTTTTCTGCACTGTTTTAGCAGAAGTGGTCCGCCATTTGAATATCATTGCCATAGTACATGATTTGTAAATGAATACATTTTGAAGCTTCATATGTTTGGCCTTTCTGACATGATAAACTTGCTCTGTAACTCACCTGGTACAGAATTATACTTGTGATGTGGCTGGACGATATGTAAAAAATATTTTCAATAATTGCCTCAAAAAATATTGCAACATCAGATTATGTCATATACCAGAGCCCCGCCAGAGACAACAGGCGACATACACCAAAAAAATACATCATGTTGAGCTTGTAAAAAGTAGTATTATTACTGTAACCGGTTACTGCCCAACACTGCTTATGAGACATCGACGATATACAATAATATCATCATATCGCCCAGCCCTATGCGATGCCAGGGCTCAATGCTAAGGATTTTTTTCAAATTCAATTTTTTAATTGCCCTGCCAAAATGTCCACTGTCTCCACTACAAAAAAGTAGTCTAGTTATTCTTTTAGTTGTTTTTGATCCCTGTAGCCTTAATAAATAAGGTTGACACCAATAACTATTAGCCCAACTCATATAATTTTTAAATATTGTTACAGACAGTCAAAATAAGAACAAATAATAAAATAAGAACAAATAATCAATTACGAGCAGTAGCACAAATAAATACAACAGAACAAACATATACAAATTAAATAAACAGTTCTTTTCGTGTAGGTCTAAACTAGATTTTCAGATACAGAAATAGTAATTAAATGTAAAATATTACTGCATAGTTTTCACTGTATAAATATAGATTAACCCTTATTAAAGTTGTTCAGTCAAGAGCAGTGAGTGGGTTTTTTTTCTGTCTTTTGTTTGATTAACATAAAAACAGACAGCAGCAGGTTTATTAGGCTGCTGTTACTTTAAGACCTGCATGGATCCAATATACTGTTACACATACATCTTGTTTACGTTCACATACGTCATGTTTACGTTCACTTAAGACATGACCGACTATGTTTGTGATGATACTCAACAAGATGGGCACTTTGACATAATTTTGTGTGAATATGTCCGTGCAAGCTCAGGAAGACGTGAAAGAGTATTTGGGCGCTGAGACGCTGCGTTCTGGGCACGCACTTTGAATGTGTGTTGAGCACACAAAACTTCACACAGCGCATGAGTACCAAACTGAGAGACGCGGGTACTTTTGCGTCTTTGTGTGCTTGGATATTTAAATTGGCAAGGCTTAAAAATGCACAAATTATCAACTTCCATGAAGTTCTGTCAACTAGCCCGAGAGTCTTTCATGCTAGCCCTGGGCCATCGGGCAGTCCTTATTTTTGAGCCATGGTTGCGGAGCGCATGGGTACGAGTCCCGTGGAACACAAGTCAAGACAAAGGAGTTTAGTGTAGGTGGTACTTATTTTAAAATGTGATGGAGCATTAACCTTTTATTGCCACTTGCTGGACTTTTTAATTCAGAACTGCTGTGATACATACAACAACCAAGGTAATAAAACGTTGCCAGATTCACGTTCATCTGTAAAATTGAACATGCTTTTAGCGCTACTCACTGAACATTTAAGCTAAACGTGCAAAACGCAATGTAATATCATTTTGCAGACATGTCGCCACAGGTACATTTTTCTAATATAATATAACTACTTATGCTAAAAGCTATTACTATTATAATAATCCTGATATTTATTTATGTATATTTGTTTAAACTATGTGAAAACCAGAGCTCATGACATGATGGACAGTGTACTGTAACTACATACAAGCTTGTCAGTTTAAGCATACAAAATATGTTGAGCTGAATAGTATACAGTAAACTAAAAGAGAACCTGTAATATATACCATGTTATTGCCATCAAACTGATTTCAGATTAATAACAGAGCTAAGGGGAAAGATGTGATGAAGGAAAAAAATCAATGTGTCCTGTGTGATCGACCAGTTAGACAAATACAGAGAAAGAGAAATTCAAGAGAGACAGAGTGATGTACAAATTAGTTAAGAGAAAATAAACCAACAGATAGCAGATGAGGAGACAGAAAAACAAATTTGACTACCCAGAGTCAGCACAAAAGAAACATATGCCTTTCCACAAATACACAGGGAAAAGACAAACAAATGAATGTTCTTACAACGTGTAAGCATGTTAGAACATCCAGATTCCCCCTTATGTGAATGATGTACGATTTCAGCACTAAGAGACAAAGAAAGCAAAAGGATTAGTTTGAGTTATTTGTCTTTCAGCAGAAGCTTTTATCTACAGAAACTTACTGGGGGAACCTCAGGTTAAACACTCCGCTCAAAGGTGTAATGAGGATAGGATGAGTGAATCTCACAAAGAAATGTCCGGGTCATGTTTCCCCGTAAAATCAGGGAAAAAATGTGAAATATTGATGTGATTCATATTATTAAAAAATGTGATTTTATATTTTTGTGATGATGATGAGTTAATCTGCTTAGCATTTGATGGGTTTGATTTAAAATTTTTAATCGATTGACAGCCCTGTTGGACCAGAGGAATTTTAAAAAATGTTTAATTTCAAGAATTGATTTATAAAATTAATTTGTTCTGCAATCTGACTACAATGGCTGAGCTGTATGTTTTTGATTCACTAAAAAGAACTGACTCAAAAGATTAAGATTACAGGAATTGGACTTGGACTGAACATCATTTGGTTCTGGTATTTTTTTTTTTTTTATATGGAACTGGTTTTTGAAAAAGAACCAGTTTTCAGTTCCTAAACCTGATTCTGAGTCAAGAAAATGTAGAGATCCTGGCAGTAGGCTACTGAGAATTGGTATGGGTGGTATTTTGGTTTGTTGGTTGGTTCATTATTTTTCTTTTTTTATGAGATTTACCCATCATCTCAGTATCTGCAATCTTTAGGTTGCCAGTCCAGGTTTAAATGTGTGAAAGAGCAAGAGATTAAGAGTGTAAGCAGTGCAGGATGTGTCCTAAGCTCAGGACTGAAGAGCATGTCTGTCTGAGTGCTCTTTCGAGGCTGGAAGCTCAGGATTTGTGTGGAAACTGGGATAGCGTCCATTGTGCAGATCCACATGATCCCTGCCAGAACAATCAGGTATCAGAGCTCGCACCAAAGTGCTACATTTCCCTCGTGCGCTCAACAGGCAGGGATTCGCACAGATTCGGCCTGCCCTTTGAGCCAGAATCCTTAAAAATCAAGGGAAATAAGTCCCCTTGTTTTCAGGAGCAGTTGCCAGATATTGTGTTTCAGTAAGAGCTTACAGGGAAAGTAAAGCCATATGAAGCAAATCGCATTAGCTTCTACCAGTATCGACTCCAGGGACGGACATAATGCCGATGCATACCGATACAAATACATGTTTCCGATACTTTTGAAACCTCAGGTTTCTCTCACAGGGAAATGCAATGCCTCCTTTCCAACAATGAAAACACAGTTCATCGAGTGATGTTGAAAACATTGAGTACCTAATTGAGCAAGATCGCCTTTATCTCATGAATAACTTGGATAACTTATTAGATTACTTACATCCAACCTTGAAGCAGATGGGCTACAGCAGCAGAAGACACACCGGTTTCAAACTTATTGGTTTGATTAACGTGTCGTGCGTAGCCTATGCTGTCTGTCATTGTCTTTCCACTTCAGAATTCACATGCGGTGACAATGGTGGATGCACAATGTTCAATGTTACGCGGAAAGAAGGAGAAGGAGAAAAGGAGAAAAAGTTCCATTTGCCTATTTGACCTTTCCACGAGGAGACAGCGAGTGAAGCAGCACCTGAGACTTCCCATTTCCAGGACATGCATATTTCTGTAGTGATTTTGGATTAGCCTCACACGAGGGCACCACAAATGTAGTTATTTGTGGTCTTAAAAATTAATATTAATATTTTGTATTAATATTAATATTGAGTCAGATGGTTCCTTCCAATATTTCGGGGCACCAGCCGAGGAATCTCACCTTGACAATAAAGAACAATCATGGAAGATTGTTGACTGAATTAGAATTTTATAAATTGGAGGAAATTTGTCATCTGACCATTCTGAAGGATTTAGTGAGATTTAGTGAATTTATTAACAAAAAGATATACAAGAGTAAAATATCACACTCACTAAATACTATGAAGGAAAATGACTAAACTACTAAGGAAAATTGAATCAACTATCAAACAGAAACTACAAACTACTACACAAATGGACGTTAACAAAAATGAATGCCAAGTAGATGAGCAACGAATTGGACGAAGCAATGAATGGGCAATTAGCAGTCTATGAGGGAGTCAATTGTGTTTTTTCTGGATGCTGGTAGGAAATGGTAAATAAGCATTTTCTATGAATACAGATAACGTCTAATGTATCTATCTGTGTACACTGACCCTAGATAAACAGTCTCTACACAAATAGCAATCTCATATAGCAACAACCTAATGCATAATGCCTTTGGGAAAAGGTTTGATTAGCTTTGCACTTGGTTAGCACGTTTCACTTGGTCGGGTGATCAGTCCGGCGATGGGAAACGTCTTCCACTGGTATCCTTCCGTTTGCAGTGGGAGAGACTGGATTGCTTTACAACAGTTGCAGAGCTGCACTGAGTGCTGGGGTCTTTGTGTAATCCAGAGAACTGTAGGTCAGACGGTGGTTGGTCCGCAGGATCTTCTGTAGGTTGGAGGTACTTGAGTTATGCTGGTCAAGAGCCAAAGTCCTCTGTACAAGCAGTTGGGCTGCTTGAAGGTCCGTGTGGTGAAGTTTACTCACAAGAGTATAACCTTGGTCGTGCTATTGTTCTTCCCTCGTCAGGTCAGAAACTCAGAACAAGGGTTTGTTCACTTGAGAAAGCTTTTATTCCTTCCTGTTGAGGAGGGGATTACTAATCCCCACCTTTCCTGATGTGGTGATGTGATTGGGTCATAGCATTCCAGGTGTCAGCCCATCACGCCCACGTTTCATCCTGTGGAACTTGTTGATTGTCCCAAAATACACAGTTAAATAAAACAATGTCTTTAGGACCTTGGAAATGCTTTATTTCTTTTTCAAATCTTTCTCAAAGTCCTTGTGGCATGTTCTGAATTCGTAGAGTCCAGACTTGATGTGAATTGGTTGAAGTATCACATTTCTGTCTCATTGGGTGCGATTGTATTGGCTTTTATTCCAGGTGCGGTTTCCACTGTGTGTGCAGTTTCCTGGATGAGTAAAAAGACATATAGGACATGTCCCTTACAGTATTCCTGTCCATTTTTGTGGTTTCAAGCCAATATGTATAGAAATTGTGTTTCTTTTGGAGCATTTCTTTGTTCTTGCTGTGCTCTAGCCAGAACCGGTTTGGTAGCTCTAGGAGTCCATGGCCATTCACACCCTGGACTCAGGCATGGAGGGCTGAGGTGAACAAAGGCGATTTGTGATGAGATTAGCCTGTGATCAATGGGCCGTTGATGTTATCTTTGCTGCCTTCCATCTTTGGCAGTCCTGATTACAATAGTCACTGAGTTGTCTCTCACACTCCTTTGTCTTAAGGATGTCTGTTGTGAAGCTCTGGTGCCATCACGTCTGCTGTTCACTGCATTTCATCACTGGACTGTAGTTGTGAGACTTGCACGACACAAATCGTCACAATGCCAAATGATTTTGTCTCATTATAACAGCAGAAACAACTTAAAATACACGTCATAAGAGTAAGAGATAATTTGAATTTAATTTGTGTATACTCACACTAAAAACAAAAACATTGTGCTTTTGTAAAATAAAGAAAACAAGCAGGATCCCACTTTCTGCCATCTCTGTTTCCTTTTCGTGAAGTTTGTGAAGTGCGTCACAATATTAACTGAAACTCAGCCTATAGGCTACTAGCAAGCTCTTGCATGTCATCTGAACTCTTATTCTGGGTTGGTGCATAGATTGCCTCTTCTTCTTCTTCTCTTTTTCCTGTTGTGGCAGTTAGCAAACAGCGTTCCATTACCGCACGCACAATGCAATGTTGTGAGAACATGAATGTGCATTCTGACAATGCAATGTTGTGAGAACATGAATGTGCATTTTGACAATGCAATGTTGTGAGAATATGAACATGAACAATGCTCTGTACGGTTGACGGTCAGTGCTGCATCATAACGAAACTTATGTTATGAAAGTTAGGCCTTTCCACTGTAATATTCAAGCGCTAGAACACGCGAAAGGGGAATTCGTTACTCACGCGATATATGGGAAGTTTAAAATCCGAAACATCCAAAGCGCACGCCTTGAAAGCAGCATCTTAGACAGTGCGCAAATACTACGTTGAACTCTCTTTCATGCCTTCCTGTGCTTGAGCGGACAAATTAACTCAAAATTATGTCAAAAAATGCGCATCTCGGCGAGTATCCTAGTAAACAGTCAGTTATGTCTTCAGTTGAGAAAGAAAATGCTTGATCAGTGCGTGCATTGTCTTAAAGTGACAGCATCCGAATAATCCAGCTACTGTGCTGTCTGCGTTTTTAATGTTAACCAGACAAAAGGGGGAAAAAATCACTCACTGCTCTTGAACTTTAAAAATGATATTTAGATTATACAGTATTATTTATTTGATTAGCCTACTTTATTAAATTGCTATACCTGAAAACTACTGTTAGACCTGCATGAAAAACACTGTTTATTTAATTTGTATCTTTGTTACATTGCATTTATTTGTGCTATTGCTTGTAATTTGATTATTTGTTCTTATTTTATTACTGACTGTTTACTTGTCTTTAAAAATGTAGGCTAGTAAAGGGGACCAATAATGCCCCTTTTACAAGATGTAATATAAGTCTTTGGTGTCCCCAGAACGTGTCTGTGAAGTTTCAGCTCAAAATGCCCCACATATCATTTATTATAGCTTGTCAAATTTGCCCCTATTTGGGTGTGAGACAAAAAAACGCTGTTTTTGTGTGTGTCCCTTTAAATGCAAATGAGCTGCTGCTCCAAAAGAGGGCAGAGCTTTAACAGCTCGCGCTTCGGTTGCTCAGCAACAAAGCTGGAGAATCTTACACAGCCAAAATGACGATTGTCAGTAATGGTGTTCAGCCTTACATGGTTTAAACCAGAGTCAGACACTGATGGAGAGACTCGGGTAGAAGTTACAACTTTTAGAATGCACCTGGACATTTTGAATGGTTAGTGGATACATTTATGTAGTTCTTGTGGAGTTGATTCAACTCATCGACTAGCATGTGCCATCATGTTAAACTTTTGTACAAATCCAGCATTGAATTGACCCTCGTTTGTGAAGCAGTCCGGCGTAAAATGACGGCGTGGTAACAACACTCTACTACAACAACTCTTCCTCTTCTCTAAAGCAGCCCAAGATGGCCTCGTCCCCTTTGTTGCGTGTTCTCGGAGGCAGGATTTATGTAAATTTTAGGGTTAGTGATGTCACTAACCCGGGAAGACACCCCTGGCCCACTCATGCTAACACATGTCAAATGACATCAACCAGATGTGCCAATCACCGGAGCTAGGCAGAAATAGACTACAGGAGTGCAAAAACTAATTTCTGCACAAGTTTTATTTATTATTCTATTTATTTTGTTCTTTTATAACACAAATTATGCTTTTCAGTTTTGTAGCTGATTGTGACTTAATACCGTTTTTTTTTTTATCAGCCCTACAAAAAATAAGACCTATGCAGGAGTGCATTCTGTGTACTGCTTAGTGCTTAATACACTAAAGGATGCTGTACTGTGCCAAATACCTCAGGGGGAAATAAATCTCTCCTCCCAGAATTTGAAAATCAAGGTCCATGTAAATTATGCATATTATTGCATTATCATTTCAATCTCAGGTGAGAGTTAAATCAGCAAGTCACATTAAGTACATTTAGCCAAGCTCTTTGAGTTGAACATTGCTTGTTTTGTGTCGACAGTGTAGGCAGGAAAACACCCCCAGGCTTGGCGTAGTCGGTAGCAGAGCTGGTAAAACCATTTAGGTTTAAAGCTTCATTGTTTATGTTTCCAGAAGAAAAAAGAGACTCCTTAGTGGTCAGCCACAGTGGCGGACATTGAGAATTTTTGCTAGTCAATTGTGAACTGCTGCACTCATCCTAACCCGTTCCCCCAAATGACATTCACCCAGCTTCTGTTGGATGCTTATTTCATCTGAGTCCTGTGTGGAAACAGCTCTTGAACATCCCTGTGGTGACTTGATATATCTCTTAAACTTCTGTTCCTGCTGGGTAATGTGAATGTACATCTGCTTATAATGCATTTGCCCTATTGATGGGTATTTTGAACTCGTTTATTAGCTTGCTAGTTGTCACATTGATGTATTGAATCTGATATTTTAATCATTTCTCAACTTATGGTTCCTCTATTACTGGCCAGAGGTCTAGACATTTACATAAGAGATATTAGCTCTGTCTCAAAACCTAGTGAGCTGCCTATCTAGACAGCATTTAAAGGCATCATAAGTACACTGCTGAACCGAAGACTTTCCAAAAGCTAGACAACAATATTATGCTGCCTTTTGAGTCACCTCTTATGGTTAAATTCAAGGCAACATCTCATATATCTTTTGTGGAGAAAGCAATCCCAGAATGCCTTGCAATGAATAAATTAAAATTGACAGATTGATTTGAGAGAAATGTGACTAAATATTTCATTTGGCACTGAAAAGTGTTCAGTCTGAATAATTTTCTAAATAATTTTGCACATTATTTGTGTGCTATGTGTTTTTAGCCTTATTAACAGTATTTTTTTTGTTAGCTTAGCAACATGCTAATGCTAAACCCTATTGGAATCAATTGTAAGTTGAGTCTTACTGTGAGTGAGCATGTTATGTGTGGCATACATTGTTGCCACTGTAGTGATTTTGGATTAGCCTCACATGAGGGCACCACAAATGTTATTTATGGTCTTAAATATTAATATTAATATTTTGTATTAATATTAATATTGAGTCAGATGATTCCTTCCAATATTTCGGGGCACCAGTCAGGAATCTCACCTTGACAATAAAGAACAATCATGAAAGATTGTTGACTTAATTAGAATTTTATAAATTGGAGGAAGTTTATCATTTGACCAATCTGAAGGATTTAGTGAGATTCGGGCGAGCTTGTAGAGCCTCTGATTATCAACACAAGAATGACACAGTTTGCAATAAAATGAATTTTTTATCATAAAGATATACAAGAGTAAAATATCACACTCACTAAATACTACGAAGGAAAATGACTAAACTACTAAGGAAAAATGACTAAACTACTAAGAAAATTGGAATCAAAACAGAAACTACAAACTACAACACAAATGGATGTTAACAAAACCGAATGCCAAGTAGATAAGCAACGGATTGGACAAAGCAATGAATGGGTAATTAGCAGTCTATGAAGGAGTCAGTTGTGGTCTTTCTGGATGCTGGCATGAAATAGTAAATAAGCCTTTACTATGAATACAGATAACGTGTCTAATGTATCTATCTGTGTACGCTGACCCTAGATAAACAGTCTCTACACAAATAGCAATCTCATTTAGCAACAACCTAATGCCAAGGCCTTTGGGAAAAGGTTTGGTTAGCTTATATTTACGTTTCACTTGGTCGGGTGATCAGTCCGGGAATGGGAAACGTTGTCCACTGGTATCCTTCCGTGTGCAGTGGGAGACTGGATTGCTTTCCAACAGTTGCAGAGCTGCACTGAGTGCTGGAGGTCTTTGTGTAATCCAGAGAACTGTAGGTCAGATGGTGGTCGGTCCGTAGGATCTTCTGTAGGTTGGAGGTACTTGAGTTATGCAGGTCAGGAGCCAAAGTCCTCTGCAGAAGCAGTTGGGCTGCTTGAAGATCCGTGCGGTGAAAGGTTTACTCGCAAGAGTATCACCTTGGTCGTGCTGTTGTTCTTCCCTCGTCAGGTCAGAAACTCAGAACAAGGGTTTGTGCACTTGGGAAAGCTTTTATTCCTTCCTGTTGGGGAGGGGATTACAAATCCCCACCTTTCCTGATGTGGTGATGTGATTGGGTCACAGCATTCCAGGTGTCCGTCCCTTAACACGCCCACCTTTCATCCTGTGAAACTTGTTGTATTGTTCCAAAATACACAGTTAACCCCCTTGAGCCGGCGGTTGCGCCGGCGATACCACCTTGCTTTTTTTCTTATCAGTGTGAAAGAGACTCAAAATACTCCGTCAATTTTGCACATACAATTAAGAGTTATACACCATTTTAATCTGTGAAATGTCTTCTTTTATTTGTGTACACTCAGAGTAAAAACAAAATGTTGTGCTTTTTGCAAAATAAAGAAAACTAACATGATGCGTGATCAGTCGTCTCCCTCTGAACGAAGTCCAGTCTGATAGTTCTCAGAAAATGAACTGTAACTTAGTGAATACTAATCACAAAAAAAATGAGATTTATGTCTAAAGAAACGTTGAAATGTCAGGTTTTAAATCGTGTAAGTCAAATCGAAAACAAATATTCTCTGTTTATGTAATCTGTATGAAAAGAGAGCCATGTCAGACGTCCGTGAGTCAGCTCATTATCCACTAATTTGGCCACACCCACGGAGCGCACGCTCTATTCAGACGCAAATTCTGAGGCAATACATGTATACATTGTCGCAATCGTGTATTTATTATCTTCAAAAGTGTCTATCTGCATGTTATAGCCATGGTTAGCGATCTCTGGAAGCCTCTGTTAGTTCCTGGAATGTCACATGGTATGCCTGTTCTTCTAACGAGACATTTGTGGACTAAATGTGCACAGAGCGCCCTCCGGCTGCAAGTATGAATTGAGAAAACAGTATCCAGCGCTCATAGTTATGACAATAAATATTGAAGAAATATGACTCCTCTGTATAGAAAATTGACATAAACATATGAGAATCCATCAATATTTCTCCAAATGTGCATGCTTTTAAGCTAAAAGCCCTGATGGATGTTGTTTTGTCAAAGGTAACGACTCCGTTTTTCATATTCATAACTCCTGACGCATAGGCTATTAACAAATTACGGTCACTATAAGAGTAAAACAGAGGTCAAAATGTGAAGCTTGAGTCTTAGATCTTTTTAATGTATAATTTGTCAGCTGCACATTAACATTTAGGCTATATAATATAACAAATATAATAGCCTATATGAAATGCCATAGAGGTAACATGAATGTTGAATACAGTGTAATGACACCTTTTCCGTTAATATGTTTATGAACAACTGAAAAAAGCACAAATGTCAGGGCATGTCAAAACTTCTCCAGGGCCCTAAAAAATCTCAGACCCCAGAGGGTTAAATAAAACAATGTCTTTAGGACCTTGGAAATGTTTTATTTCTTTTTCAAACCTATCTCAAAGTCCTTGTGGCAGTGTTCTGAACTCGTAGAGTCCAGACTTGATGTGAATTGGTTGAAGTATCACATTTCTGTCTCAGTTGGTGCAATTGCATTGGCTTTTATTCCAGGTGCGGTTTCCAATGTGTGTGCACAGTTTCCTGGATGAGTAAAAAGACGTATAGGACATGTTCCTTAATGTATTCCTGTCCATTTTTGTGGTTTCAAGCCAATATGTATAGAAATTGTCTTTTTTTGGAGCATTTCTTTGTTCTTGCTGTGCTCTAGCCAGAACCGGTTTGGCAGCCCTAGGAGTCCATGGTCATTCACACCCTGGACTCAGGCATGGAGGGCTGAGGTGAACAAAGGCAATTTGTGATGAGATTAGCCTGTGATCAATGGGCCGTTGATGTCATCTTTCCTGTCCTCTACCTTTGGCAGTCCTGATTACAATAGTCATTTAGTTGTCGTTGAGGGTCCTATCACACTCTTTTGTGTTAATCAAAGTTGGACAAAAGGATGTCTGTTGTGAAGCTCTGGTGCCATCACGTCTGCTGTTCACTACACCACCTATGTTGAATGTCCAAATCAGTCACTTAAAGAGATTTCATTTCGGTTTTGGATGCTGCTTATGTATGGAGCTCACTTGGATATGATTGATATTATTTGTTTGCTTCCCAAATTGCATACTTGTGCATAGGGCTGCATGATAATGGTTAAACTGATAATCATGATTATTTTGCTCAAAATTATAATCACGATTATTAATCACGATTATTCTATCAAAAAGGGTAATGTAGTTATGGCAATTTTTGCACGTTCTTTACCAACCTACACTTCACCCAAAAGGCCTGTAGGTAACACACCGACTTCATTTAACCAACTATGATAACTTCGTTAGATGGTAAATCAATACAAAACACATGGTTTTGCTGAGCACTTTGTAATCTGTATTCACATTAGATTTTTAGAGCAACACAATTCGTTTGCAAATGAGACAAACCACAGATTCAGATTGCCCTGCAAATTCCTAAAGCAAGAACGATGGTCTTTGATATATAAAACTGTCCCTGGCTAGGGACATTCTAAAATGCTTAACGTGAAAAACGCTTAATGTGGCTTAATGTACTAAGACAGTAATATTAACAGACCAAACTCAGTAAACATCATACTAATAAACCATACTATGTACAGCAAAGCAGATGAGCCCAGAATATGAAAGCAACGCGTTTAATTTCATGTTAAGCGTTTTCCTCCCATAGAAAATGCTTAACATGGCTTAATGTACTAAGACAGGGATATTAAAAGACCAAACTCCGTAAACATCATACTAATAAACCATACTAATTACAGCAAAGCAGATGAGCCCAGAATATGAACGCAATTCGTTTAATTACACATTAAGTGTTTTCCTCCCATAAAAACCGTTATAAAGAAAAAGCTTAACGTTATCTTCAAAAGATAAAACGGTGAAACTCAATATTATTTCCAATAATTCCAAATTATGTTCTTTTTCCCGATTGAATTGTCACATAGGTTGCAAAAGTGCATTTATTCTGCAAACAATGAGGTGGAGATACATGTTGCATTTGTTGAAATTCACCGCTGAAGGTTTGATCATGGCAGATTTAGTCACACAAATAGTACAAGTGGCTTATGAAGAAACAAAGACTGGCTGTATGACACTTTCATTGAAGCAGAATTTCATTGTGGAGATCGCTAAACTCCAGTGCACGTTTGTTTTTAGATCATCGGCGCTTCTTCCGCATTTAGAGGGAGCGCGTGCACAGAGTTGCCAGATTGCACAGATTAAGTAAAACACCGGGAAGAAAGTATAAAAAAAAACACGTTTTCAGGATAAATAACGAGCGGGCCAATATCGTGACTATCATCTGTAATCAATCGGGAGCAGCAGATATCGTTATCGTGATTAAAATACGATTAATCGTGCAGCCCTACTTGTGCACTATTCTAAGCCATTTTGTAGTATAAGATTCAAACAAGAAGTGCACTTCAAATACCTAAATGATGCACTTAATTAAAAAAAGTGTGGAATATTGACACTTCATGGACTCAACAGTAGCTGCTTTCCACATGTCGCATAGGTGGTCTGGCTATTAGACTCAATGCTGGATGACAAACTAGCTATCTAAATCTCATACATTATTAAACATTAGAGTACATAATACATAGTGTAGTCATTTGGGATGCAACTTAAGTTTCTAGCCCAATTCTTTGGCATCATGCTTATCAAGTACAGTGATCTAGGCTGATTTCCAGTGTTCTGAAGTTGTTTTTAAGGAGTTACATAAGAGTTCAAGGCTAGATGCAGCTTGTTCTTCTTTTATATGTTTTCTCCATCCTTCACACCCCTCCGAGAAGCAAACAGGGAAGTAACTTGTCCCACACAAATTTTTTAAAACTTTCTTTACATTCATCTTAAGCAAGACGGAGAGCAGATACAATGGCCTTTACTTCAATTTACGTTCTTCTACTGTGAAAGGCACCAGACGGGTAAATAGTCCAGTTCATGCTTTTAAGAACACTTAAAAAAAGTATGCTGGCAAAATATATCTGTAACCAAGTCCATTGAAGGAGAGTCGAAGTTGAGAACCCATGTGCCGTTTTATTGACAAACGTGAACCAGATACAAAACAAACGAAACCATGAAACTAGAGTATAAACTAGAGCACACTTGAACTTGACTTGAACATGAGAACTTGACATAAACAGGCCTGACTAAACTCACCCACAGTAGGTTATATTGACAAAGCTAGACAAGGCACAATGGAAACATGAGGGCTATATATACACAATGACTAAAGATTAACATAATACACCTGTGAGTAATCAAGACTCTAAACCAATCAGAACAAAACAAAACACATGAAGCAAAGGAAGCACATGATGAGATCACATCAGGGGCAAGGGAATCACATGACATGACATGACAGAAAACATGACTATAACCCTATTTAGACAGCCAGAGATGGTCTTATTAGGTGTGTCCGACGTTGACTGGGTGTAACCGATCGGCGAGAGCGCTGCGTGCAGTCGGGGAGGAGCTGAAAACGGAGACGTGAAGTCGGACACTTTCTGCTTCCTGTAGTGACGCTGTGTTTGCATACTTTATCACAGCTGAAGTGAAATAAATGCAATATTTGTCAAATACACAGATGTTTCAGAGACATTTTTATTCAATACTTTATGTACTGCTTAGTACAGCATCTGTTTGTACAAGAATTAAGTTCAACAAGCCTCTATAGGCTACTATCAGTGAAGTGGGGTCTACATTTTTTTAATCAGTTTTATTTTGATAAACATCACAATACATTGCGACTATAGGAAAAAGAGGTTTTACTGTTACAAAAATGCAGATTTGTGAGCATTAGTGGAACTGAAGGTGTGAGAATAAACACGAAACACACGTGGTCGCTGTCTTGCGGTGAATCCTGCCAGTCGTGAAACAGCTGTGTTGTCATCAGAGCTCGTGCAGCCGCTTTTGAGGAAATGTGCAGAATGAACCAGCTGGCTGCTCTCGAATCACTCTCGCGTTACTTTATGCCATACGTCACAGTCATGTGGCTATGCTGTCTCAAGTTGGACAGAATTTTTAACTGGCATGCACTGCTTCAAGTCAGATGCCGATCAGTCTGCGCAGTGCTGCATGAAGTCGAACTCTATTGGCTCTATTATTGGAGAAAGCGTTACGGCTAACTTGGATCACATATCCCTTGATAACCAATCACATTACAGCCTTGATGTCATTGAATTTCGTTCAGAGTTTTGCAACAGTCAAGTTTGCGGATACCATAAAATTAATGAGAAGTGCCATAAACTGAATTCTTACAGAGGTTTTACAGAGGTTGTTTTAAAAACACAGACTTGGCAGATTCGGACGGGATTAATATCGCAAAGTATGCCTGTGAAACACTAATTTCTCTAACGTCCCATTGGAAAACTAGTCCTGTCCGAATAGGGCTTATGACAAGTTACAAAATAAAAGACATGGAAACGTGAATGTGAAACCAAACCAAAAACAGACGTGACAATATCTATCCTTAACATAATGAAATTTTTGCTTAGAAAATGTTTCTTTAGAATACATATTTTTAAATGGCTTTCAATGAGAAAAGATGTTCAAGGATGGTCAAGGAAACTCAAATTTATTTTTCATGTCGTTTCAAAGCACCTTTACAGGAAATCATGATGTTATTGTTTATAATATCTTAATATCTTCATGCTTTATAGTGTCATTAAGCAAATTAGATCTGGGCGATAACATTTTAAATTTTAAGTTTAAATTTTGCAACTGTACAACCAATCAAGCTGGTGAGATATCACTTTACATGAGTATACAGAATAAGTTGGACATACTTATATATCCAGCTTTATATAAAGAGCTGGGTGATAGTTACATTATGCAACTAAATAAATAAATCATTTGCTATATAGTAAATATCATTTATGTGAGTCTACTTGTACACTCATTACGTACATTATCAGCCAACCACATGCCAACTCAATGCATTTGGGCATGTAGACATGGTCAAGATGATCTGCTGAAGTTCAAACTGAGCATCAGAATGGAGAAGAAAGGTTATTTAAGTGACTTTAAAAGTGGCATGATTGTTGGTGCCAGATGGGCTGGTCTGAGTATTTCAGAAACTGCAGATCTACTAGGACACACACAACCATCTCTAGGGTTTACAGAGAATGGTCCAAAAAAGAGAAAATATCCAGTGAGTGGCAGCTCTGTTGGTGAAAATGCCTTGTTGATGTCAGAGGAGAATGGCCAGACTGGTTCAAGCTGATAAAAAGGCAACAGTAACTAAAATAAGCACTCATAACAACCAAGGTCTGAAGAAGAGCGTTTCTGAACGCGCAACACATAGGCAGATGGGCTACAGCAGCAGAAGACACACCAGTGCCACTCCTGTCAGTTAAGAAAAGGAAACTGAGGCTACAATTTACATGGGCTCACCAAAATTGGACAATAGAAGATTGGAAAAACATTGCCTGGTCTGATGAGTCTCGATTTCTGCTGCGACATTCAGATGATAGGGTCAGAATTTAGCAACATGAAAGCACGGATTCATCCTGCATCCTTGTATCATTGGTTCAGGCTGCTGGTGGTGTAATGGTGTGGGGAATATTTTCTTGCCACACTTTGGGCCCCTTAGTACCAACTGAGCATCATTTAAATGCCACAGCACACCTGAGTATTGTTGCTGACCATGTCCTTCCCTTCATCACAGTGGACCCATCTTCTGATGGCTACTTCCAGCAGGATAATTCGCCATGTCACAAAGCTCAAATCATCTCAAACTGGTTTCTTGAACATGACAATGAGTTCACTATACTCAAATGGCCTCCACAGTCAACAGATCTCAATCCAATAGAGCAGCTTTTGCATGCGGCGGAACTGGAGATTCATGGATGTGCAGCCGACAAATCTGCAGCAACTACATGATGCTATCATGTCAAAATGGACCAAAATGTCTTAGTAAAAATGACTGTTATTTTCAACAGACTCAGTGATAAAGTAGTGTGTAAGATTACATTTATTTGAATTAATGAATTATAGCATTTATTTGAATTAAAGGTGCAGTGTGTAAATTTTAGTGGCATCTAGTGGTGAGGTTGCGAATTGCAACTAACGGCGCACACTCCTTACATCCCTCCCTTTTGGAGAAGCTAGGGTGGCTGTCTGGCCGACATATCGTCGTCTGAGGTAGCAGAGAGTAGCTTGTGTGAAGCAATGAGGTTTCTTCTTACTTCTAACAAAGAACGGTCTCTGCTTCTACTAAACCAGACGACTACTACTACTACTACTTGTGTATTCAACGTAGTGATGATGCAAGCTGCCTCTAAAAACACAAACGATTTAGAAGAACAACAACACAGTGATGAAACGCGCTCTGTAGAGTGTTGGTCCGTTTAGAGCTGCTGTAGAAACATGCCGGTGCATAATGGCGACTTGACATGGAGGAGGGACCCGCGGTATATGTGATAGAAATGGCTCATTCTAAACATAACGGTTCATTATGTAAGGTCTTTACATAGTAATGTATATTATATTGTATTTCTGTCAATAGCTCCTCCCAAATTTTACACATTGCACCTTTCATTATCAAGAGAGTGCGAGAGATGAGAGATGCGTGTGCGAAATTCAGTTTGTCTCTTAACAACAAAGCTGTGAGTTTAATTATTTCAAAACCAGTGATGTTACCCCCTTGTTGCTGAGAAATATAATGTACCGATTCAGTAGCAAAACTATTTTTTTTTTAATAAAAGTCACGGGGCAGCATTGATAAGTTTCTGTGCTTCTGAACGTTTCTGTGTGACGTATACGTGTGTGCTTCAATGAAAACAGCACAAGTGATGTGTGTGTGTGTGTGTGCTTCAATGAAAACATTAAGTGCATTAATATAGAACAGTGATTAAACCGACTTGGTACTGTCTGTGTATTAAACACTTCTATTGCACACCTTCCAGCCAATTAGAATCGAGTATTCAGACAGACCATGGTATAATATAGTTTACATTTTTCGATGATATAACAATCAAGCAGTAGAGTTTTGCTATGTAGTACATACCGCTTAACGTTAGTGTACTGTATAAATCCGAGTAAGGTTGGATATACTTTTAGTAGTTATATAATATGGTGTTTTGTTCAGTTTATAACAATTTGGTGTAGTGACAAGCATGTGCATCACTGACATGTTTAAGTGATGCACATAAATGGCTGGGCTAAAAGAAGTTGTAGTTATGACATCTACCAGCAAAAGACTGTGTTAACCAGGAAAACATTGACCTCTTGCTACCCGTTTTCAACACCTCCACTCCAAACAATGGCTTCATTTTGGTATGTACCCCACAGAAAATTCCCGATGGATAAAATCAAATCTTGTTTTACTCAGAAATATGTCCGATTACGGAAGTCAAATGGGATGCTGATGTTTCTCAATTTGAGTTGAGTTTTATGGTCTCACTCAGTAAATGTTAGGGTTCGTATCAGGTATGCTTATTCTAGAAGTGTGTAAAAGGGTCACTTAATGCGCACCGCATCAACTTGTGGCTCATGTTGACACAGAGCTGGGCCCATTTCAACAAGTTATACGATATGCTAAGCAGATTTACAATGGGTAAACAAACACATTTGCTGAAACTGTGTGCGGAATAGACATGCACATTAATTTTTTAGCAATACTCAATTCCCTTAGCCCAAAACTGAAAATACAAGCTGTGTGGTGGGAACTCTCTAGTGTGCACGTCTGCAGGCTGACATATGGGGCACATGTACATCTATTGGCAACTGGGGTGCAATTGCGGCCTGCTCGAGTTTGAGTAACAAATGCAGGCTGCTAGCTTGTGTGGGAGGGTTATTGGGGGCTATAAGAGTGTGTGTCGTATAAAGTTGCCTGGGATTATCACAGGATTGGAAGGTGCGATGTTGTTAATATGCCCTAATGGGCCATGACTTCGGTTTGGGTCAAAACCTGATACATCCACACTAAAAATTGAGAAACTACACAGGCCAGTCAGTGGAAAAGCCAAAAAAGTGAAGGGAACTCTGGCAAATGTCAGAGGCTGTGGAAAAATGACTGCCCCCGTTCCTATAGTCCAAGTTTTGATTCATCAGCGGAGAACTAGTTTTTTGTCATGTATATTATGCGGTTGCATTAAATGACATCATTGCTCAATGTGCAGAGCAGTCAGCTTCATTGAACTGCACTGTAATCTGTCATCTGTTTGTTCAGCTGCTTTGCATGTGGGTCCGTTTGGACGGTCTTATTGGGTTAGGGACAGACGTCGCTACTGAAGCGGCAAATTGGGCCTAACGTATGCTCGAGCCTTCTGGGAAAACTGCATCTCGGATTAAACGTCTTTAAATGTGGATTACACAGTTTAATGGATGATAGTCTTAGGGTTTTATGGTTTGCTAAAGAAGAAGGGGGTGATTTTTGGACCACTAGTGTTACCAGACAGAATTGCAGAAATTATGAATACTTATAGTTGTCTTTGTATATTAATTGCCTATCCATTAGGCAAGTAAGAAATCCAAGATTTAATTCGAATAAATGCTAAACGGGCAGTTTACGCCAAATACTACAACAAGTTTAGTCTTTAGCCTGCCAATTGAGTACTTGGCTAGAAAGTTGCTAGCATATCTTCATGGTGGAATGTTTACAGTGTCCCTGAAAGTTATATTTTATACCGACTGTGTTTAACTATACAGTATAATGACTTTGCAGTGGTTTTGGATAATTTTGTGCTAAATTAAGCAATTAGTAATGATACAGGCTGGGTAGCTACACGTTGTCAAAATTGTACTTCTATTATGATCTGTCTAACTGGTTTGGCTCTTCTATTCTTTTATTTAAAGAAAATTGTATGACAATTGATATGAAACCAATCAAAATTAAATTAAAATTAAATTAAAACATGAAAAATTCAATTGAACATTTTTCAGTGTAAAGGTGTAGTCAACACTGCAGAAGATTTGTGGGCTATTGTGTAGCGATGTATAAAGCTCAGTTTACACAAATTCATTTTCAAACCAATCAGCTTTCTGTTGGTCAGCAAAGGCAAATTCGTTGCAAAATCTATGCAGAATCTATATGAGGAAATCTTTCAGAAATTTTTCCTTATGTGAAATTTCAGAGCGTATGGATTCCTATTGAAATGGATTTCACACAGACACACACAAAAATCAGTTCAACAGTAAAATGACGGCACCCTAAGGTGTAGTTGGAAGGTGTAATTGCCTTTGCAAGAAGGTATGATTTTTTTGGACCCAGGTGTTGCTCCAAATCAAATTTATTTTCTTCTGTGGAACACAAAAGAAGACATTTTAAAGAACGTTTCAGCTGTTTTGTCCATATAATGAAAGCCAATGGGGTCTAAAACAACTTTAGGACACCGAGGCATTCTTCAAAATTTTTTGTGATCACAGAAGAATGTAAGTCATACAAGTTTAGAACAACATGAGGGTGAGTAAATGATGACAGTTTTTTGTTTTTTTTTGTGTGAGCTATTCCTTCAACTAATTTGGATGCATCTAATAGCATCTAATCAATTTTTAGGGGTCTTTGTAGCTGTGACATGGGTGGCTTCAGAAGTGCCTGAGTAGATATGGCTGACTGATATACTGTGTGTGTAAAGTAAAGAGCGTTAAGTAGAACGCAAGCCAAGAGCAGGTCTCTCTTTGGTCTCTCTCTCTTTCTCTCCTCAAGAAGTCATAACAGAATAAGGGTCATATTGCATCCATAATAGACACGTGATAGATTTATCACCAGATTTTTTTGCGTGATGGTGCTGATCACATAGACAGTCTGTTTTACTGTATGATTGGAAATGGAGAAATGTTTTAAGTAAGGTTTAAAACTATTAAACACTTCTTGTTTTACAAGCTTTTTATGTATTAGTTGTGTTATTAAAGAGATAGTTTTCCCCAAAATGAAAATTCTTCATTAATTACTCACCCTTATGTCGTTCCAAACCCGTAAAACTTTTGTTCATCTTCGGAACAAATGAAGATATTTTTAATGAAATCTGAGAGCTTTCTGTCCCTCCATTGACAGCCTACGCAACTACCACTTTGACGCTTCAAAAAGTTCATAAAGAGATCATAAAACTAATCCATATGAATTGAGCAATTTAGTCCAAATTTTCTGAAGAGACTCAATCACTTTATATGATAAACAGAATGAATTTAGGCTTTTAGGTGACATGAGGGCGAGTAATTAATGACAGAATTTTCATTTTTGGGTGAACTAACCTTTTAAGAGTTTTCCTGGTCACCAATATCTGAAAAAGAATCCTGTGGTACATGAGAAAGTTGCAGTCTCTTAGGACGTAATAGAATGCAGAGATGCCCTGTCTGTTGCAAATCTAAATTTCTGAAGGTTTAATGTGTTAGGAATGAAATTTATTCATGTTCTGTGAGAGTAAACATTGTATTTGAGTTGTTTTGTTTTGCACTCGTCTGGTTCTCTCTCTTTCTCTTCCATATTGTATTCCCTCTCCGATCCACCAGTTGCTCCAGCTGAGGGTTGCAGCTGGTGTCCATGTCTGCTCAGCTCATCCCAAGAGCTGATGGCCACACCTGACCGTGATTCACATCGTCAGGGAAGCAATTCCCACAGCAGTTTGTGCATCTCTGGATGTTGTGGTTTGGTGAGGTTTTAAAGCAGAGGAATCTCCAACATCCAATTAATGATGAATCACACTGTCTCCAGTGTTTGAACAAACATCTCCAGATGATCAAGAACCCACACAGATGTACACAGGAGTACAACGTCTCCTCGTGTTCTCCAAACCTCCCACAGGTGCGAATGGAGCTATGGATGTGTCATCTGAAATAATACATCACTGGTTAGCCTGCAGCCATTACGCGTTAATATCCTACATGGGGATGTCAGATGAAAAACAGCACTTTTGAGACGAGCGCTTATGTCGGGAGATGGTGCACAGTTAGCACATGTCTCTGGAATGGGATTTTATGTAGAACATATGGAGCTATTGAAGTGTGGAATATTTCTGATATGACCGCTGTTATTTGTAGTAGAAGATTTTTTTCCATTACCCTTCTGGTCCGTAATGGTGCCCTGCTGCAGTTTCAATACGCTTTGAAACTACAACTGCGTTTATTAATGGAGCTCTGGGGATGTGGAAAAACTCATTATTATTTATGCAGAATTTGCAATGTTACAAGAAGTGCTGACATGTAGTGACATCAGATGTGTTGGGCCGATGTTTTGGTATATGATATGACTAACTCACCTCGGGACATAAATTTGGGGTAAAAGAAGCAAACCGATATCTCCGCAGTCGAGTCATGTAAATACTATGGAGTATTGGAACCGTCTCTGGAATTAAGTGTGTTGTGGGATATTCGGGGAGTACTGTGGGAAGAGAACATATTATTGAGGGATATTACGCAAGGGGAAAATTGGGAGATTGTTTGCAAAAAAAGGGCGGAATAATGTTTGATACAGTAGTCAGACTGACAGAGCGCGTGGAAAGTTTTTGCAGCGTTTTGGCTCCTGGATTTGTGGGTTCTATAGTGAATGAATGGAAGTGATATTGGACATGCTCGAGATACATCCATATGGGTACGTTTTCATTTCATGCAGACCAAGATAAATATGAGTTCGAGAGCTAGAAGAAAACAAAGAAAACTTCCATTTGAAGTCTCGCGTCCCGCTGTGTCTTTTGCTCTGCTAATCGTACGTAAGGTATCCTTGGCTTTTGATGAATCCTGAATGTCATTCAAATGGCAAACAAATGTCAAGGCTGGGAAACAGGTCACGTATCCTATTCAAATCTCAAAGAAACACAAAGAGGTGCCAGCAGCTGTGGAAAGAGAAAAGAAACCAGTGTTTTCTGGAGCTGGAGATGTTGAGGGCAAGCAATAGATGCACTCATCCCTCGGCTCTGACTTCTGTGGACAGGAAGGCCTGCTGAGCAAAGATGTGCCGTGGATGGATGGAAATGAAGCATTTCTTCCCTCCTTCACCTCATTGGAAAACATACCGTAAAGGGAAAACAAATCCTGTATTGATTATGCCTTTAAAGTCCCAAATGGCACCCTTTCATGACTTCATGATGCTTCCTCTGCTTTTTTTTATGGTTTTCCTTGTGGAACTTGAGGGAATTGTTGTGTATAGTAATGCACAAATATAATATTTCAGGATAATAGTTTAACAGTTGGATTCCTGAAGTAAAAATCCCATTCATTTTCTCCATAGGGGAATTTAATTTTAACCATAATTTAACCATAAAAACAGGCATACTGTAAGCTATGAGGTTGTTAATCGGTAGTATTTGCTTCTATTTAACAGTATAATTCCTGGTGGGAAAATTACATTACCCATGATTCTGCAAAGAAATGTCCACCAATCAGAGAATTGCGACAAGGAAATCAAAAAACAGTTATGTAGCACCACGAGTGATGTTTGTGAAATATTTGTTTGTGTATATATCCATCTTTTAGTTTGTCATTCACAATCCTTTTTTGGAATTGTAATTCTTTTCCACATAAAAGCATGGTTTTCAAATACTTTTTTGCTTCAAATCAAAGTTTGTAATGTTGTGATTCACCTCATAGCCGGTTGGTTTGGTTCATGGATTATAACTCTTTAACAAAGACTTTTTGTAAAATCCCCATGGGAAAAATAGTTCTGCAGCCAGCCCTGCTGAAAATGGATGGGCACTGTTGCATAAGCCAATAATTATTTTATTTATTATGTAATGGCCGATATTAAAATTCAATACTATTTGTTAAAAAAAATGAAATTAAAAAATTAAAATAAAACACTAAAATATAAAATTAGTCATTTAAATGCCACATTAATTTAGACACCACAACATTTTAATGTACAGTATGAATATTGATATTCATTTTGAGATTTGCTAATGATTACATTTAACAATGCTATTAAAGGGTTAGTTCACACAAAAAATAAAATCATGGTTACTATTCACTCCCATTATAAAGCTTGGAAGAGCTAGAATATTTTTTAATATAACTATTAATATATTGTGTTTGACTGAAAGAAGGAAGTCTAGGATGGGTAAATTATGGGATAATTTTTATTTCTGGGTGAACAAACCCTTTAAATTATTAATGTTTTTACAGACTAATTTAAGCATTCGATGTCTGCAAAGGTAATCTAAATGTATAAATAGGGGAAATGAGCATGAACAATTAAATATCCAATATTACTCGTTATTGGTAAAAAAAAGAAAAAGGAAAAAACTCTAATATTGGCTGGTAACCAAAATAGTACAGATATATTGTGCATTTCTAGTGATATAATATCCAATATTTCTTAACTTCCACCATCAGTCTTTCTTCATCCATATTTTTTTTGTAAACAAGGAACTGTGTAATGAAATTGCATTGTGGCCGGAACTACCCAACACATCAGAAATGGATACCAAGTTAACCAATGTTGTCATGTCTTGGCTGTTTAAGACATAAATGTAATGGAATACCACAAAAAGATCATTGTCTCAATCTTCAGGTCCAACAGGCGCTCTGACTGTGTATATATCGATTTCTCAGAAGTTAGTATATTATGCAATGATATTTTCACTACAAATAAGTGCAGTCCCAGTCTCCAGACACACCCTGGAATGGAAACACAATGTTCAGATGCTCAGATAGATTGAGAGTCTCATCAGAGAAAGACATTTGAAGCGCCCTAAAGCACATACTGTGATCACTTCAACAGATCTACCACTGGCGGCAGCACAACAAACACCTGAAAACATTACGAATGCGACTGCATTTCTCTTTAAGGCCCGCCCGTATGTGTTCACAGACAAATTTGTGCACCCCAGACACCGTTCGGTGGAGACAGCAGTGGTGCGTCAGGATTGTTGTGGAAAGTTCGTTCTGAGCACCAGAGCCAGAAACCGACGTCTTCTCCCACTTCGTACATTACGCCTTGTTTATCATTCAGTCTCAATGGTTCCCGTCGAAAGAAAAATAGCAGTTGAAATATGTGATGGCTGATTTGAGGCAAGTGGAAGGGGCTTAAGTGTGAGTGGAAAGAAGAACAGAACTGTTTCCATGAGAGCGCTTCTCCTAATCCTGAAGAGCAACCACTGGAAGAAGCGGCTCTCCTCTGGACATGTGTTCGTTATTAATCCAGGAACTCCTCACACTTCAGGAATCCTTACAGGTTTTGCTTCACTGTGGTATTATCCAGACTCCAGTTGAAGCATATCCCTTGTCAGATACTTCATGTTGTATCAGAGTCAAAGCTGGAACCAGTGAATTTCAGGTTCTTTGTGTCTTTATGAGCGGTGGCTCCCAATACGAGAGGCTGAGCTTTATTTATGGCCGTCATTAAAAGCACTGTAATGCATATGCGATGAAAACACTGATGATAAAAGTTGCAACTGGCAAATAGTGTCGATTATGTAATATTGTACAGATGTTACTTTCCAAATGAAAGAAAAGCTTTTAAATGTTGGCGACTCGGGGAGCTACTCTGGATCCTGGACCGCGTTTAGGGGTGTTCACATAAACGGGATGTGCTCTTTGTGTTAAAAAATGGTGATTTCTTTGTTTTTATGTTATTTTATTTTAATTTAACATGACACTAAATCTTAAATGCAACAGGCCTTTAAAAAAAATAAAAATAAAAATCCAATATTGTTTCTGCCACTGAATAAAAATAAAAAAGGTAATTGCGACTTTTTATCTCGAGTTTTTTTTCTCAGAATTACATGATATAAAGTTGCAATTGCGAGTTATAAAATCAGAATTGCAGGATATAAACTCGCAATTCTGACTTTTTTCTTACAATTCTGACTTTTTTTCTCGCAATTCTGACTTTTTTCTCAATTGCGAGTTTATATCACAATTCTGAATTTTTTTTTCTTCTCAGAATTGTGTGATATAAACTCGCAGTTACGAGTTATAAAGTCAGAATTCTGAGAAAAATGTCAGTCTTTTTTTCCCTCAGAACTGGACTTTATAACTCGCAATTGCGAGTTTATATCTCACAATTCTGAGAAAAAAAGTCAGAATTGCGAGGAAAAAAGTCAGAATTGCGAGTTTATATTCTGCCACTCTGATTTTAAAACTGAATTGTATGGTCTATTTTTATGCTTTGTTTAAGCTTGACATTATAAATCACCATCCTCAGACATTCCTTTTAGAAAGAGAGGTTTAGAGGGACATTAACATAATGATGACAACTTTCATTTTTGAGTGGTTTAAGTAAATGTAAACGGTTTCAAATACACGACAAATACATAAATGCAACCGAGGAGTTAATATTCCTTTCAAGGTTCCAAAAAGAATTTATTTTGCTTTATATCAAAGGTAACTACTACAAGATGGTTTGAGGGAACTCATCAAGCTTTGGCTTCAGTGTTATGTCACCATCAGCTTCTCTTGACTCTATGAATACGCTCCCATTTTCATTCTCGCTGTCCAAAAACACACCAGTCTAATTCAAAACATGTCCCTGGACTTTGTCGTTGGATTGGGATTTTTTTCCCCTCTTCACCGTGCTTTGGCCCAGACAGAAAAAAATAACAGGAGAAAGGAAACTGGCACGGGAAGTTCATAGATTATTATTACCACTCATAAAGCACCAACACTTAATGCTAGACCATTGTGCTGCTTTTTGATTGGTTGCCGTACAGGCCCAAAGCAAACTGAGGTGACCGCTGACCCTCCACTAGTTTGTAATGTTCCTTTAATGTTCCAAAGTAATCTTAAGACAATTACTTCTGGAACTCAGTTTGTGTATGTCATTGCAAAATAGAGTCTGAAACATGGCGATACATAAATCAATAGCACTGCTGATTTGATGTACCTTGTCAAAGACCCTGATTCATTCCCGCTTGTGTGGCTCAGGTCTGCACCCATGAAAGGAGAGTATAGAGTTCTCCTCATATAACCACCCATCCAGAAGCTTCGAGTGGCAGTTTAAATATACAGAGATATTCTCAAACAAACCCGTATGCCAAGGGCAACAACTGCTTATTATTTATGTATTTATTGGGATTTCCTGTATATTTATAGATATTTTGGAACCTGTAGGCCGGACAAGAAGCTTGTGTGTGTGTGTGTGTGTGTGTGTGGGGAGACCAGCAGTGTGCTTGGCTAGACACTTTCCCGTGTAACAAAGGTGAATTTTTTTCCCCAATTATCCCCCCCCCCCCCATTATGCTGTACCAGAATCTTTATTGTAAAGATTTATTTATTCTTTCTTTCTTTCTTAAATAATAGAATAATATTATAATAATATTAATAATAAACCATAGTATTAGAATTATAATATTATAATATGATAATAATATAATATTATAATATGATAATAATATTATAATTATATTAAATTTAAATAGTTTTTAAGTAGTTCATAGAATAAAAATAATAATAATTTTAATATTAAAATGTTATTATTCTAATAATGGGTTTGTAAGGGCTGTAACCAACATTTTGTTTTAGGAACTAGTCCCAAATACTGTAGCAAACAAAAAACTGTTAAATTGATGTGCCTGTCTGTCTCTGTCTGTCAAAATGATCAATCTGTCAACCTGTCCTATCTATCCATTTATGTCTGTGTGTATGTCTCCTTGAAATTAGTTTGTTTGTCATGTCTATCTGTACACCCACAATAAATCTATCCGTCCATCCCTTTTATCTATTCATGTCTTTGTTTGTCCATCTGCCTGTCATATTTATCTGTCCACATGCTGTGAAATCTGTCTGTAGAAGGATATCTATCTTTCTCTCTGTTCCTCTTGTCTGTCTGTCTGTCTATCTGTCTGTCTGTCCTTCCGTCTGTCTGTCTATCTATTTGTCTGTCTGTCTGTCTGTCGACAGATATAGATGTCTGTCTATCTGTCTGTCTATTTGTCTGTCTGTCCGTCTGTCTGTCTGTCTATCTATCTATTTGTCTGTCTGTGTGTCGACAGATATTGATCTGTCTATTGTCTATCTGTCTGTCGACAGATATTGATATTTCTGTCTGTCTGTCATTAGATATTGATATGTCTGTCTGTCTGTCAATAGATATTGATATGTCTGTCTGTCTGTCGACAGATATTGATCTGTCTGTCTGTCAAAAGATATAATGTCTAAATCCATATTGATCTGTTTGTCTATCTATCTGTTCCTATCCTCTGTTTTTTTGTCTGTCTGGAGATGGATATCTGTCTGTCTGCCTCTTCCTCTCATCTGTCAGTCTACTGTCAATCTTTCTGCATGTCCCATCCTATCTATCCATCTATGAAATTGCATATTTGAATTCTGCTTATGTGTCTGTCCAATGTATCCATCCATCTGGTCTGTCTGTCCATCCGTTTATCCTATCTGTCCATCCATTTGTTGGTCCTTTCTTCGGGCAGCTTTTTACTAATTATGAGCTGACACGTTTCTTTGTAGTATTAGTTGGAGCTTGTGCTTCAAACTTTAATTACTCTGATTGTAGACAAATTCCAGTATTGATGTACGGGACAGAGGCATTCTTAATTGCATTAAATTTATATTGAATTATTTTTTATTTTATAATTAATTGCACAAATGAACCTGTTAAAGTGACATCTGTAATAAAACAATCTCTTTTTCTCCAGCCAATTAGACTTGGATTATCATCCCTAGACTCGGTAAACCAATGGCAAACAGACATCTTTTATTACTCAAATAAGTCTGAAGAAAAAGGCTGCAGTCTGCTGTAATTGTCAGGGCATCCATCATCAACTAGGACCCAGAAAGATGTGCACACCTGACTCCAGCTAATATGTAGGTAGTCTCACGGACAGTAATGGTCCTTTACAGAGGAACACTGTCTCTCAGCATAAGGAATGCTGTGTTCAATATAGAGAGAGGCCTCTGACAGCGTCTCCTGTCAATCAAACTAGTCACGGAGCGATCAAAGAAGTGCGATCAAGTACTTGCGCAATGACCTTTTCCCCTCTTCTTTCAGAAAAGACGTGCTGTCTTTCCCCTTTACAGAATGAAGCACATACGCTTGTGGTGACTGACATGCCTGAGAAAGGCCTCCCTGCCTGCCACAACAGGAGGTCATGTCTGTTAGTATGATAGACATGACTACTGTAAATATCGTTTGGTATAACGTTTATATAACGAGAACATTATAAAATAACTACAGAGTTGAGGAGTGATAAATGAAATGAGCTATTTTAAAAATATGAAGATAAAAATCTCACTGCAGGACAATTTTCAAGTCAACGCGAAATTGACCATCTATCAATCAAAATTGACCATGTTTATGTTTCTTAATACACATTCCTGGTCTTACTGGGCATAATTCTTTGTATCTTGTACCTCTACCGAAACAACATTCTTCCTTTTTCCATCTTTCACAGCCTGGTTTCAACAATGCTCAATTTTCGTGAACCTATCAGTGCCTTGAATGATTGTTGATAAATATCTTGTTGTTTCACTCATCACATTTTCTATATATTTAGAAAATGTGAAGAGTGAAACAAGATATTAGCAGCAATCACATATACAGTGCCTATAGAAAGTCATCATACCGTGTGAAAATCTTTACCTTTTGTCACATTACACTGTGGAAAATAAAATAAATTAAGTCTAACTTTTTTAATCTGTATGTACACATTATAACCATCATCATCAAAGTGAAAACAACATTTTAAAACATTCTGGAGGATTATTAAAATTGAAAAACTAGAATTACAGGGTTGGAAAAGTGTGTGTGTGTGTGTGTGTGTGTGTATATATATGTATATGCATGTATATGTATATATATATATATGTGTGTGTGTGTGTATATACACTGTCCGGCCAAAAAAAAAAAAAAAGTTGCTGTTTGGATTTTAATAAGCAAATACTTAAGAATCTATGAATGGATCATTATTATAGTGATTATTATGTTTCTAGCATGTTATATGTTTGGCAACGTTTCTTTTAACCCTTAAAGATGGAGTGTGTAGCTTTTCATTTCTTAAACAACCATGTAGGAAGACACATTATGGCCATATTCCAGGATGACAATGTCAAGATTCACCAGGGTTAAAATTGTGAAAGAATTGTTGGGAGGGAGCATGACGACTCATTTTCACACATGAATTGGCACTGATCTTAACCTCAGTATAAGTTTTAGGGATGTGCTTCAGGAGACTTTACAGAGTGTTCACCTCTTGCATTGTCAATACAAGATCTTGACCAAGAATTGATGCACCTCTTGATGGAAATAATATCACAACATTTATTTCCATCGAGAGGTGCATCATTTTTTGGTGTGTGTGTGTGTGTGTGTGTGTATATATATATATATATATATATATATATATATATATATATATATATATATATATATAATTATACTTGACAAGCCGTTTTTTTCTGATAAAAATTTTAATTTAAAACTCCAGGTTCACTGTGCTTGTTTGTAGAGCTGCGCTTGTTTGTCCCAAATTTTGCAAATATATATCAATATTACTATACAATATACTACTGCTACTACTAATTATGATGATGATGATGATTAGTATTAATGATAAATAAAAATATTAAACAAAATAATATGAATAATATTGTAATATTTCACTGTAAAATAAAAATCTAGTATGAATTTTTTTTTAATAATTTTATTACAGTACATCGGTAAAACAATTGTTAAATCATCAAACTTTTCCTTTGGTGTAAAACTGCTGGTAACCCTTAAAGCTTCTCTTTTGTTGAAAACAGCAAGTTAATAAGCGCTTCTGTCAGCGTCAGCGACAAAGAAGTACAGAAGATCCAAATGCGAGTAAATACAGGTTTATTGACAGATGTTCAGAGAACAATAAAACAAGATCGCAGGCAGGCGTCAAACTGAAGGTGGTGGGCTGGGTGACGCAGGGCTACAATGGGTACCAGAGACCGAGGGAATAATCCAGCCCAGAAAACAGGGCAACACACGAACAGTCCAGAGGATCCAAAATCCGGGAAGACACAAGGAAAGGGAGCGAGCACACACCAGGACAGCCTGCAACGATCTGACAAACACGACACGTTGGCACACACATTAAATAGAACACTGAAACAAGACACAGCTGACACGGATCACAATCAGTCATAAACAAGGTAACGCCCACACAATATACTCACGCACGTCCTAAAACATCCACACGAGGGCGAGTCAGTGAACCCATGAACCGTGACAGTACCCCCTCTCCTAAGAACACCTCCTGGCGTTCCCAGGAGAACCTACCTGTTGATTGTAATCATCAATCAGAGAGTGATCCAGGATGTCCCTGGCAGGAACCCAACTTCTCTCCTCCGGACCGTAAACCTTCCCAGTCCACCAAGTACTGAAATCCGCGTCCCCTCCGTCTAGCGTCCAAAATACAATGAACCGAATAAGCAGGTTCCCCATCTACGAGACGCGGCGGGGGGGGGGAACCGGAACCGGCGGATTAATGTGGGAATGAAAAACAGGTTTGATTTTAGACACGTGAAAAATGGGATGGATTCTCCTGTACGCCGGTGGAAATTTGAGGCGGACTGTCACCGGACTAAGGATTTTAGTGACAGGAAACGGGCCAATGAATTTGGGTGCAAGTTTATTACAAACGGAGTGAAGAGGAATGTTCTTAGAAGAAAGCCACACTTTTTGACCGACAACGTGGGTGGCTTCAGCCGGTGGCGATCAGCCTGAGCCTTAGTGCACGCTCCCACCTGAAGAAGAGTCTCACGGGCTCTTCTCCATGTGTGACGACACCTCTGGACGAAGGCGTGGGCGGAGGGGACCGCGACTTCGGATTCCAGATCAGGAAAAATAGGTGGCTGGTACCCTAAACTACACTGAAATGGCGACAGGCCCGTAGCAGACACTGGTAATGAATTGTGGGCGTACTCCACCCATGAGAGCTGCTGGCTCCAGGAGGAAGGATTCTGAGCCACCCGACATCGTAACATTCTCTCCAAGTCCTGGTTGGCTCTCTCAGCTTGCCCGTTACTCTGGGGGTGGAACCCAGACGATAGACTGACCGTCGCTCCCAGCAAACGACAAAATTCTTTCCAAAATTTGGAAGTAAACTGGGATCCCCTGTCGGAGACCACGTCTACCGGGAGGCCATGAATACGAAAGACGTGATCTACGACAGTAACCGCTGTCTCCTTGGCTAAGGGTAATTTGGGCAAGGGAATAAAATGTGTCGCCTTCGAGAACCGGTCCACTACGGTTAAAATTACCGTATTACCCTGTGAAGGAGGGAGGCCTGTAACGAAATCTAGCGCTATGTGGGACCAGGGTCTCGAAGGGACAGACAGCGGTTGAAGAAGCCCATCTGGGGGACGATTGGAAGTCTTACCGCAAGCACAGACTGAGCAAGCCAAAACAAAGCTTCGAATGTCACGAGCCATTAAGGGCCACCAAAATCGTTGCTTGACCAAAAAACTGGTACGACTGACTCCTGGATGACAAGCCACATTAGAACCATGACCCCACTGGATGACGTCTGACCGTAATTCCTCTGGCACGAATAAACAACTCGGTGGGCACCCGGGCGGAGGCATTACCCCTTCTAAGGCCGTGCGGACCCTCGATTCGATCTCCCATGTGAGTGAAGAGACAAAAAGTCTCTCGGGTAAAATGCACTCGGGAGTAGATGGGCGCTCGTAACGATCAAAAACGCGAGACAAAGCATCGGGCTTGATGTTCTTAGACCCGGGACGATACGATAGGGAAAAATCAAAGCGACCGAAAAAAGGGCCTACCGAGCCTGCCTAGAGTTCAGTCGTTTAGCGGACCTGATGTATTCCAGATTCTTGTGATCGGTCCAGACGATAAAAGGTACCCCCGAGCCTTCCAACCAGTGACGCCACTCCTCCAACGCTAACTTGACCGCCAACAACTCTCTGTTACCAATGTCATAATTACGTTCGGCAGCAGATAAACGATGAGAAAAAAACGCGCATGGGTGCATCTTGTCGTCCGCAGCGGTACGCTGGGAGAGAACTGCGCCTACCCCCACCTCTGACGCATCAACCTCCACCACAAACTGACGTGATGGATCAGGGGCTACAAGAATGGGAGCTGAAACGAAGCGGCTCTTAAGGTTGGAAAATGCAGCCTCAGCTGTAGTTGTGGTGGAGGTTAAGGCGGTCAGAGGAGCGGCTAGTTGGCTGAAATTGCGAATAAAACACCGGTAAAAATTAGCGAATCCCAGAAACCTCTGCAGGGCCTTGCGGGAATCTGGGATTGGCCAATCCACCACAGCCTTAACCTTGTCAGGATCCATGCGTAATCCCTCGGACGAGACGATATAACCCAAAAACGGAACTGACTGTGCATGAAACATGCATTTCTCCGCCTTGACAAAAAGCCCATTCTCTAACAGCCTCTGGAGCACTCGTCTGACGTGTTGAACATGTTCCTGGAGAGAGGAAGAAAATATCAATATGTCGTCCAGGTAGACATAAATGAACTGATCGACCATGTCTCTCAACACATCATTGACGAGTGCTTGGAAAACAGCGGGCGAGTTGGACAGGCCGAACGGCATAACCAAGTATTCAAAGTGCCCTCTGGGGGTATTAAATGCCGTTTTCCACTCATCCCCCTCCCTTATGCGGACCAAATGATAAGCGTTGCGCAGATCTAATTTCGTGAAAAGAGACGCTCCCTGTAACCGTTCAAAGGCAGAAGACATCAACGGCAAAGGATAAGTATTCTTTACCGTGATGTTGTTCAGTCCTCTGTAATCAATGCACGGCCGCAGCGAGCCATCCTTCTTACCCACGAAAAAAAACCTGCCCCCGCGGGAGACGAGGAAGGGCGGATGAGTCCAGCTGCCAAAGAATCAGAAATATATTTCTCCATGACCTCCCTTTCCGGATTAGAAAGTGAATATAACTTGCCTTTAGGCGGAGAAGTTCCTGGCAATAACTCTATGGCACAGTCATAGGGACGATGCGGAGGAAGAGAAGCAGCTCGGGACTTACTGAACACTTCCTTCAGGTCGAGGTAGTTCTCTGGCACGTTAGACAGGTTCACCGAATCCTCCTGTAACACAGAACGAGACACAGAAGAACAAGCAAACAACAAACAAGAGGCGTGACAGTGGTTACTCCATTCAGCCACCGAACCCTGGCCCCAATCGATCCTGGGTCTGTGCTTGACCAGCCACGGATGACCCAGTACGACGGGCACAAGCGGAGACCTGGAGATGAAAAAAGAAGTCTGTTCTGTGTGATTACCGGATGTGATGAGTGTTAAAGATCCCGTGGTATGCGTGATGGTTGGCAATTCTTGACCGTTGAGAGCATGTACCGAGATGGACTGATTAAGTGAAAATATAGGAATACATAAATGTTTAGCCAATGCATAATCCAGAAGGTTCCCCTCCGCTCCTGAGTCGATCAGTGCCTGGCAGCTGTAATCCCCCGATACCCATTGCAGTCTCACCGGAAGGAGAGTCGCTGAAGAGGATTTCTCCATGGTTAACCCACCCGACAGTAACCTCGCTACTACTGCCGGGCTAGACCTTTTACGGGACATTCTCTCAGGAAATGTCCAGCTTTACCACAGTACATACAAAGTCCTCTCTCTCTTCGATGTTCTCTCTCCTCCCGGGAGAGCCGAGCTCTACCCACCTGCATGGGCTCGTGTTCGACTGGATGACTGACCGTGTTACACCCACTGGCACCAGCGTCCTCCGTATAATCGAACCTAGACACTGGCCGCATACGATCCATGCGTTCTTGTAAATGGGCATCCACTCGTAACGCCAGCTCAATCAGTCCGTCGAGTTTTACTGGTAACTCCAAGGTGTAGACCTCTTGTTGCACACGGTCAGCCAGCCCATGCAGGAACATATCCCACTGCGCCTCCTCGTTCCACTTACACTCCGCTGCCAAGGTCCGGAATTCAATCGCGTAATCCGAAACGGGTCTATTTCCTTGTCGAAGATCAGCGAGTTTACGTGCTGCCTCCCGACCCACCACAGTGCGATCGAAGACCCTCCTCATCTCCTGGGAGAGTGTAAGGAACGAGGAGCAGCACGGATGGTTATTCTCCCACACCGCCGTTCCCCACAACGCCGCACGTCCTGACAGCAGCGTCATGACCAATGCCACTTTAGACTCCTCCGAAGAAAACGTTATAGGTTGCAGAGAGAAAAAAATAGAACATTTTGTTAAAAATGATCTACACAGATTCGGTTCTCCAGCATACCTCTCAGGTGTTGGAATACGTGGCTCGTGTTGGCTGTTGATTTTCATCGGTGGGTGGGAAACGGACGGTGTGGCTGGTGCAGTGGGCGATGACAGATGTTGAATTTGGGTAGTAAGCTCGGTCACCTGCGTTACCAAAGCCTGTACGGCCCGAGCAGTAGCCAATATCTGCTCCTCTTGCTGGTCCATGCGCTGGGCATTCTTACTCAGATATTCCTGTAAGTCGGATGACCTCGCTGGATCTATACGGTCAGATCGTTCTGTCAGCGTCAGCGACAAAGAAGTACAGAATATCCAAATGCGAGTAAATACAGGTTTATTGACAGATGTTCAGAGAACAATAAAACGAGATCGCAGGTAGGCGTCAAACCGAAGGTGGTGGGCTGGGTGACGCAGGGCTACAATGGGTACCAGAGACCGAGAGAATAATCCAGCCCAGAAAACAGGGCAACACGCGAACAGTCCAGAGGATCCAAAATCCGGGAAGACACAAGGAAAGGGAGCGAGCACACACCAGGACAGCCTGCAACGATCTGACAAACACGACACGTTGGCACACACATTAAATAGAACACTGAAACAAGACACAGCTGACACGGATCACAATCAGTCATAAACAAGGTAACGCCCACACAATATACTCACGCACGTCCTAAAACATCCACACGAGGGCGAGTCAGTGAACCCATGAACCGTGACAGCTTCTCATTAGAAGTTTGGGTAGCTGGTTGGCGCATGTTCTAAAATGTATCTTAAAAGCAAACTCAGAGCACATGCAGAGATGCAGAGTCGCTCTGATACACTGAAAGCACCAGATGTGGAACACCAGTGCTGCGCTTCAGTCTGAAACATGCAGTGCATTTTTTTATTTCATTAAATCTCAGCCTTTGAGATTTGAAAATTGCACAGTATCACCATTCCAGTTTTATTTTGATTAATCATGCAACCCTAATAGCGAATAGCAAATCGTGTTTGTGAGTATAGCCTATTAAAACAGGGATGCTCTGTATGTCCAGCCCCAACTTCCTGTTCCAGGAAAGGAACCTGTGTTCTTTAAGTAGTTTCATGGGGTCTTTTCTATTTGAAACATCTTATTCTCACAACTACATTGTTTTGCATTTGTTACAGTTCACCACCAAACATTCAGAACTCCTGTTCTCTGAATAATAATCACAACCTTTTAGTGCTGATATCAAGTTTTATGTGGCTTGTGGAAGTTTTATGGCTTTGCATTTTATGGTTGTTTTGTGTCAGAGTAGGGCAACAGCAGAATGTCCCTGCTGAGACGACATCCTCAGCCAGTTGTTTTGGTTGACCAAGTCATTTAAAAAGAGCTAAACAGACAGTCTATAGTAGAGTATAGTAGTTTTGTTGGTTTGATGGACATAATTTATAATTTTATTTATTACTTACTCCTCTCCCCTCTATCTGCTTGTAATGTTCCTTTTTCGTCCCAATTAGCTTGTTATGTTTCTGTTTATACAGAATGGAACGGTGTGTGATAATATCGTAACTGTGTGGAAGAGAGTCCAAGTGACCACAGGGTCTGACTTCAGGCAAGATCAGAGCAAAGGAAAAGTTTAGAAATCAACCCAAGCTGCCTATTTGAGGATGGAATCAGCTGAACCAGGCCAGATTGTGCTGCGTTCGAAAACATTTCTTTTTATTTGCAGTCTTTTTCCATCCCAAAAATATGGATGAAATTGTGAAGTGATGATTAGTTGTTCTACGTGTGTGACGGAGCATGAGTGTGGTTGTGTGTGTTCACATATTTTACAGGGGCCTCCAATCCATTAGAATTTCAGTCTATGCTGAATTATTACCATAATAACACTGGCCTTTCAAACACCACATTTCACCGGTTTGGCAGTCCATCGTTAAACTCTCCTCAGCCCATGGACTTTTAATCATCAACCTCACACCTCGTTCAGTTGTGGAGATGTGTTACTAAATTATTTTAACCACAGAATAGGAGTTGAAATCATCTATCAGCACAGGGTTTTGTTTAACAGTTTCTACGGCTTGCGCAATAAGTGTTCTGAGGTTATAGTAAAGCATGGCTTCTGATTATTAATTGGTCAATTTGTGTGGCACTTTTTAGAAAACAGTTTAAAACGTGTTACACTTTAATTGCTTAAAAAAACAGTAAGCTTGGTGGCAATCTGACACTGCCACCTTGCTCCTTAGGATGTTTAAGTAGATGAGGAAGAAACCTTAAAGGAACACTCCACTTTTTTTGAAAATAGGCTCATTTTCCAACTCCCCTAGAATTAAACAGTTGAGTTTTACCGTTTTCGAATCCATTCAGCCGATCTCCGGGTCTGGCGGTACCACTTTTAGCATAGCTTAGCATAGTTCATTGAATCCGATTAGACCGTTAGCATCTCGCTTAAAACTGACCAACTGACCAACTACGTCGGTCTTAGTACACGATGTAACTACAGAAGAGTCAAGTTTTAAATAGGAAAAATATTGAAACTCTTTGGTCATTTTTAAGCGAGATGCTAACGGTCTAATCAGATTCAATGAACTATGCTAAGCTATGCTAAAAGTGGTACCGCCAGACCCGGAGATCGGCTGAATGGATTCGAGAATGGTAAAACTCAACAGTTTAACTCTAGGGGAGTTGGAAAATGAGCCTATTTTCAAAAAAAGTGGAGTGTTCCTTTAAGAGGAAACAAATCAGCCTAACAATGATTTTTTTTTTTTGTTTTTTTTGTTTTTTTTTGTTATGTTTCCTAACAATAATGCCTAAAGCAGGGTTGTCAAACTCTTTTAAGGTTGAGCCCTGGTTTGGACACAGTGTCACGATAAATGGGCCAATTATTTATTTATTTATTTATTTATTTTAAGCCTTTTCTGTATCCATGGAGTGTGAATGCACAGCACATGCACTTTATGGAGTTTATAAAGTTCAGAATGATATTTGAATGATATTTTTAATTATGTAGATTTATATTGATTAATTCATATTTAATCAGTTTTAATAAATTTTTAATCATTCAGTGGAAACATTAATGAAATTCAGTTTACTTATAATATTTTTCAATGTACCTGTCCATGTTGTCATTATTGGCGTGAAAGTCTCACAAAAACCTCACAGTGGGAAAATGAACAGGGTTGCTCTGGAACAGTTGTATCACCAAGAGATCAAATTTCAGATGAAAAGCAAGAATTTGCAGGTATGCATGTGTACCGAATGCTGTGCATAAGAAAATGTTTACTGATTCAACAAAACAAATGAACATTTCCATCTTTCCTGCTGTAGCAGAAAAAAAGAAAGAATATTATGGATATATCACATGGATTCTCAAGTTGTTAGTATATTTTACTTTTAAGTTTCCTTAAATCATTTTTAGTCTTTGAGTCATGTCTTTGAAACCCTTTGAAAACACCTAAAGGAAGCATCAACAAGAAGAACAACAAAAGAACCAACACAGAGCTTTGTGGCATTCCATACTCCACTATTATGTTTGTCAGTTTGTTCTTGAATTGGTAAGTACTTTTAACTACTAGAAATCTGCTCATTACAAGCATGTGAATGCAAATCAGCAAACAATGCAAAATAAATAAATAAATAAATAAATAAAAAATCTTCCTGCATTTGGTGCCAAAATGTAAACCAACATGCATGTAAAATGTAAACATTGTCTGTTGCATTGTCAGCTTATGTACTTAAATGCAAAGCAAATTTAACAAAAATATAGCATGCCAAAAAATATATATTATATAGCATGCCAAAAAAGTGTATTGTTTGCCCAAGTATAATCACTTTCAGGTTATGCACATAAAACACACTCTCAGTGTCGAGTAATTGTAGCAACTGAGAATGTTTGGCTCATGGCTACACTTTGAAATTGTTTGACAAAGTAGATGTTGCCTTAGGTGTTGCTCTCGCCAGCGGAGTCTGGTTGCATCTTTGTTGAGTTAGTCCATTGTTTCTGAGTTTGTTTCTGCCTGAAATGATGCATAATTACATATCAAATACCTCGAGTTAGCAATGCGAAATCGTAACAAAGAAGGTGTTGATAAATTAGCTGAACTGTCACACCGACGGCCCGGCTGTTACTGTTTTCGTTGTCGTTACCCTGTTTCTCTCAATCCATCTTTCTGTCTGTCTCTTTGCCCAGGGCACAGCACCCATATGCAATTTTATGAACCTCACATCTGTACCAGTGAGAGAAACCGAGGAATAATAATTTTTTTTTTTTTTCGTTATTTTGCTGATTATTTCCATATTGGTCAATGCCCTAGTTATGCCAGATACTTCAGCCAAATCAAGATGAGTGGTTCAGACCTTCGTCTTTTAGTGGTTGTAGATGTTTGCATACTTATTTCGTGACATACCGAGTGTCCGTATTATTCAGTAACATAATTATTGCCATCATTAATGAATGAATGGGCTTCTAACATTCTTATTTTCTTTATCTGTCTTTGCTGTCAGCTGTTTGTGGCTTGCAATTACCCTACGGCTCACTTTTCTGGCCTGGCATTCCTTTTGCTCCTTGTTTCGATTAATTTCAATTTTATTTTGGACTTTCCATTTTTCTCTCTGAGCCCCAATATTATGTTGAATTATATAATATCCCACCGTTCCATGTGGCAATTGGAAGCAGTAAAATCTAGCTTGTGAGGGCAGTTTTATAACGAGGCTAATCTTTAAAGTGAGCCATAAACCAAACCAGATTCAACAACAAACCCCCGAGACAGACTGCCCCGTCAACAACACATAAACATAAAAACAGATAGGCAAAGACAAACGTGTCCATACGGAAATGCTTTACTCTCATCAGCTCACAGTATATGTGTGCGTGTGTGTGTGTGTGTGTGTGTGCGCGCACACACTTGTGTGTGTATGTGAGATTGTTTCTTTCTTTATAGGCTTTCAATTAGTTTGTGAGTTTTATGAACTCTGTTATTCCAGGCCATTCAGTATGTCTGCCATGTCTACAGTACATACGATTTTTGTTTCATGGTGGTCCAGGCTATTTTCCCACTTCATTGTAATGAAGACTTTCTCAGACTTGACAGAAAAGGGCATTAACCCCATCTTTCCTTGTCTCTGGAGTGAATTATGTGTAATATTCATTCATATCATATTTGGCCTGCTTGTTTTTCTCTAGATTGCTTTCTTAAAGAACATGCATTCTGTGTTTACTTGAAATCTTCACATTTTTGTTGTGGAAGACACGTTATTTGGTTCAGCATACCACATAATAAAGCCCCTGTTTAACATATTCATTTTGACCATCCATCATGCGGAGTTCTGTTGATGGAAACTTTTGAGTTCTGGTGGTTTTGTTGTGTCACTGTCAGTTAGCTTGCTTTTATTTTTTCTTTCCCCTCATATTAGCTGGCCTAAGAGTATAACATTTCTGGTGGAAATGGTTGTGTGTGTGTGTGTGTGTGTGTGGGTGTGTGTGTGTGTGTGTGTGTGTGTGTGTGTGTGTGTGTGTGTGTTTGTGTGTGTGTGTGTGCCAGCTGTATTTGACACTGACGTTTATTAGAAGGGTTAATGTGCTGGAAATTAACTGCCTGCAAAGAGACGTTGTTAGCACCCATTTACCACACTAAAATCTACTTTGACTTTTCCATCTCAGACTTTATAAACTAATCTGGCTGTGCAAGGAGAACAAAAATTTTGCCTTCTATCTAGAATGGTGGCTGTTGCTGAGCTTACTGCGATGAGGTGCTGTTTATTTCATAGCACAGAAAATTAAAAAAAAAAAAAAAAAAAAAAAAAAAAGGTTTGAAATTTGAGGGTTTTTTCTTATTTTAAAGACACTGAAATGTAAAATTTGGGCATCGTTTAATCATTCTCATGTCTTTTAAAACCTACATAAGTTTCTTTCTCCAGTGGAACACAAAAAGAGGATGGAAGTGAATGGTGACCAATGACTATCAAGCAAGATTTTCTCTGAATAATGACCACAATATTAAAATTGTCATCATTTACTCATCCTCATGTTGTTCCCAATAGAAGTTGAAGAATCCTGAACCATACACTGAATGTCAGTGGGGTCCAAAACAACATCAACCACATTGACTATTGTATGGACCAAAAAACAACAACAAAAACAAAAATTCTTCAAAATGTCTTTTGTCTTCCACAGAATATAGAAGCTTATCAAAGAATCTTTTCAAAGACATGAACTGAATGACCAAAATTTTGTTTGTTTTTTGGTGGACTGTTCTTTTAAATTTGAGTCTGTTCCTAACACAAAACTATCTTAAAATGTATGAACCACTTTTATGATACTTTTATGTGCTTTTTATCCTAATTGGAGACTGGCAGCCCAATTTCATTGTGTGGAAGAGAACAGCGTGAACATTCTTCAGAACTTCTCTTTTAATGTTTCACCGAAAAAAGCCTTACAGGTTTGGAATGAAATAAGGGTGAGGATATGATGACAGAAGTTTAATTTTAGAGTGGACCATCACTTTAATATAGAGCAGTTTTAATGAAGACTGCATTAAAGTGGTGAATAAACCATCAGTAAACACTGCAGGTGTCACGATGGCTGCAGACACGGTGGTGTAGCTTTGAGTTATGAGCTGAAAATGACCTTGCCTGCATTGATTTCACAGTAAAATTCACAGTATTCACAGTACACAATTTTATTGTAAAACATTGCTGTTAAACCTTGTAAAATCCAGGCAATTTTTACAGTGCATGAAGTGTGCACTTAGCTTTAAGCTCTTTCACAGCATTAATGGCCTTCTCTGACACCTTTATAAGAGAGAAACTTTCACACAAGCTGGAAAACAGTTCAGTTTTCAGGAGCTGTGAACATCGCATTTGAAAACCACTGTCATTTTCCCACAATGCCCCAAACAAACAGGAATGTCCTGGTGTCTGACAGCGTGCTTAGCGTGAGTAATGTTCAGAGCTTTAGAGACCCAGTCGTGCTCTGTCTCCCCTGCTCTTGAAAGCCCATAAAGCCTGTAGCCACCAATGTTCTCTCCATGTACTTAACAGATCAGTCTTGTTCCTGCCAGTTATTCAGCCACAGATCTGCATTCAAGCCAAACTACGACACAACAATCAACACTGCACTGCTGCTTCCCTTTAAACTTAAAGGAATAGTTTAAAAAATTAAAGTTCTTTCATTATTGACTCACCCTTGTGTCGTCCCAAACCCAAATGGTTTGGTTTTTCTGTGGAACACAAGATTTTTTTTTTAAAAAAAGAATCTTCACCAGGTCTTTTCCATACAACAACAGTTCATTGCAACCACAGCATGTTAAGCTCCAAAAGTACACAAAAAGCACCATATTTTTGAGAATCTTTCTCTCCAGTGAGCTGTTAACTTGAGAACTGAATCATTAAGTCAGTTGAACTCATGAACTGGATCAACGGATCAGTGATTAACCTAGTTAATCAGATTTACAAGTCCAACTCAGAGATTCATTTCTGTTTATGGATCAAACTAATTCTTTTACAGATTGGACAGATTCATTATTTAATCTGAGTTCAACTGACTCATTGAATCAGTCAAGGACCTAATCTTAGGCTGTGTTCGAAATCACCCCCATAAAGACATGGATGAGCGAGTTTGGTGTGGAGGAACTTAGTCCTGACCTCAACCCGATAGAATACCTTTGGGATAAATTAGAGCGGAGACTGCGAGCCAGGCCTTCTCGTCCAACATCAGTGCCTGACCTCACAAATGCGCTTCTAGAAGAATGGTCAAAAATTCCCATAAACACACTCCTAAACCTTGTGGAAAGCCTTCCCAGAAGAGTTGAGGCTGTTATAGCTGCAAAGTGTGGGCCAACTCCATATTAAACCCTATGGATTAAGAATGGGATGTCATTAAAGTTCATGTGCACGTAAAGGCAGGCATCCCAAAATTTTTGGCAATATAGTGTATATCAGTGAACAAATTTTGGGCCAGTCTTTTTCAAAGAACAAATTTAATCTGATTCACAAATATGACACAGTGGTTCATTCATTGATTGGACTGATTCATTCACGAATCTGAGGTCAGCTGACTCAGTGAACCGGTCAATGACCTAATTATTAGTCTGTTCCTCACATAACAATTGTTATGTGAATTAAGACACAAAAACCCCCACCAAAAAAGTGGTTCATGTCTCATGCAACACATTCCACATCTCCTGAAATCATACGATAACTTTGTGTGGAGAAAAAAAAAACAAAAAAAAAAACAAATTGAAGTTATTTCTGAGAATCTTCACCTCCAGTGATCTGTTAACATAATAACCAGATCATTTAATCAGGATTAGTAAATGATTCATTTTTTTGAGTCAAGTTCTTTTCAATGAACCTGATTTATACGGTTCACAAATCTGATTTAATGATTCATTCATGGTTTAGATTGGTTCTTTCACAGATTTTAGACCAGGGGTTATCAGCTCTGGCCTTCGAGGTCCACTTTCCTTCAGAGTTTAGCTCCAATCTTGATCAAACACCTGCTTATAACTTTCTAGTAATCCTGAAGACTTGTTTAGGTGTGTTTGATTATGGTTGGAGCAAAAATCTGCAGGAAAGTGGACCTGGATTAAACTGATTCATTCACGAATCTAAGGTAAACTGACTCAGTGAACCAGTCAGTGACCTAAATTTTAGTCTGTTCCTCACACAATTGTTTTGACTTCAGAAGACACAAAAAGGCACCACAAAGTGGTCTATATGTCTCGTGTGGCGTATTCCACATCTTCTGAAGTTATACATTGACCCTCCAGTGATCTTTTAACTTGTGAACCGGATCAGTAAACAAATCATTCCTTTGAGACAGTTTTTCTCAGAAATAAACCTAGTTAATCCAATTCACAAATTTGACTCAATGGATCGTTCATGTATTGGACTGATTCATTCATGTATCAAACTGATTTGGTCACAACATGGTTTGATTCATTCATGAATTTCAGTTCAACTGACTGAATTAACTGGTGAATGACTTAAATTTCAGTTTTCTCACACAATTGTTATCATATTGAAACAGAGCCACTTTATGCTTTCTTGGTGTTTTTAGTCAGTTTCGAAGCTTAACAGTCATGGACGCTATTTAGTGCCATTGTATGGTAAAAACCTGTGTAACAATTCTTTAAAATATCTTAATTTTATTTTACACAAGAAAGTCATACGGGTTTGGAACAACTTGTAATTGTATGACAGAATTGACATTTTTTGGTGAACTATTCCTTTAAGTACTGAAAGCTGAACTGCATTATGGCATACAACATTCATGCCGGCAGCATTTTGTAGTCTCATTTTCCTGGGCTTGGACAGACGTTAATTAAATACATCAACTGAGCAGCAGGAGCCAAATCTGAAGATTTTAACACCACCAAGATGCAAGACGCCACAGGATTGACAGAGCTTATAATGTCAATTTTGCTTAAAAGCCCTATTATGTGTGATTGTAATTGAGATGCTATTTAAGTCAAATGAATGTGTGACTTTTGCCTTCTTAAACTCAGTTTGGCTGGTCATGGCAGGCGGTGAGTTGATTGATGACTTGCAGTAAAACTCTGATGTTTCCCCAACTTGCAGGCTCACACGTCTATGACATCATCAGCACTGCAAGCTTTCACACTGAATGTGGCAAACTCTTCATGTGTAGCTCAGGCCATGCGTTTAATCTCACAATATCGGCTCCCCCACTCCTATTTCACTCCTGGAGCTCCGCCACACACTTTGTATCCGCTGTGCACACTTAAAGACTCACAGCCTCTTGTGTTTTTTTTAGTCAGGAGCCTGGCTGAAGGGTGGCACAAGTTAGAAGGTGGTTGCTCCATTATTTATTATTATCTTTATTACTGTTAATTGATGGCATGGTACAGATGATTTCCACAGATAGTAAATTAAAATAACCAGGAAAAACCCCCATAAATACACACATATATAAACATTTATTTTTATATTCATAAAGTATTAAAATATTTATAAAATGTTATAATATTATAAATAAAATATTTGGTGCTCAAGAAACTTTTTTTTTTTTTTTTTTTTTTTTTTTTTTTTTTTTATAATTATTATCAGGGTTGAAAACAGTTTTTGCTGCTTAAAGGGATAGTTCTCCCAAAATTGAAATTTCTGTCATTAATTACTCACCCTTATGTCGTTCCAAACCTGTAAGAGTTTCGTTCATCTTCAGAACACAAATGAAAATATTTTTGGTGAAATCTGAGTGATTTCTGTCCCTCCGTAGACAGCTACGCAGCTGACACTTTGACGCTTCAAAAAGTTCACAAAGAGATCATAAAACTAATCCATATGAATTGAGCGGTTTAGTCCAAATTTTCTGAAGAGACTCAATCACTTTATATGATGAAAAAATTTAACTTAGGCTTTTATTCATAAATAAACATTGATCAACGAACATAAACAAAACGTGGAAGCTCAATAGTGCCGCGTAACACACGAGAATGAACCTCATTGGTTCTCGCACGTCAAGCAAACATGCTTGTGCTCCCGTTTACCACAACTGATATATGAGTTGATGAAAGTTTATATGTGAAAAAATATCTTCATTTGTGTTCCGAATATGAATGAAAGTCTTACGGGTTTGGAACGACATGAGAGTGAGTAAATGATGACAAATCTTTAATTTTTGGGTAAACTATCCCTTTAATATTTTTGTGGAAACCATAATAAACTACCATTCAAAAGTTTGGGGTAAGAATGGAGAAAAAAAGTAATTAATACTTTTATTCAGCAAGTATTGATCAAAAGCAGCATTAAAGACATTTATAATATTACAAATGCTTTCTATTTCAAATAAATGCTGTTTTTTTTTTTTTTTTTTTACTTTCTATTCGTCAAAGAATCCTAAAAAAACAAAAATGCCACAAATATTAAGCAGCAAAAACTCTTTTCAGCATTGATAATAATAAGAACCATTATTAATAATTGAGTACCAGTAATAATTGATAAGTGAGCAGCAAATCAGCATATTAGAATGATTTCTGAAGGATCATTTGACACTGCAGACTGGATTAATGATGCTGAATATTCAGCTGTGCAACACATGAATAAATTACATTTTAAAATATAATTAGAAAACTTTAATTTAGAAACATTTATTTTAAATTGTAGTATTTCACAATATTACTGTTTTGCAGTAATTTAATTTTTTAAGCCTTTGAGAGCATAAGAGACTTTCAAAAACATAAAAACGTATTTTATGACTGGTACAGTTTGTGTGTGTGTGTAAATATTTTATTATTGTATTTTATTCTTTTTTTATAACTATACTTCAGCTAGTAAATCACTTGTATTTTAAGAGGAGGGTCAACGAGTTTTTCCCACCTAATTACCCCCTTGACATCTATAGAAAGCAACAGCAGATGCAAGGCAGCCTTCAGTGCATCATTCCTGCACTCATTTACACATCATTACAGCCTTGAATCTGTCAGTTCAGATGTACCGTATGAATGTTCGGGCCTCTGTGGAGCCATTGAACAGACCCTCTGGGCTGTGCACTCTTCTGTAAATGTTTGCATGGAGTTGTTTAAGGGTTGTCTAACAAACTGTCTAACGTGCCTGACACCTGTGCTACAGGTAGAAACAAGAATTTTAAACATTTTAGGCTTTTTTCCCCCAAATGCTCAGAATTTACATGCAGTAAGCCAACAAAAATCTCATTTCCACTGAAGATGTAAAATTCACTAAAATATGTATGATTATTGTAGTAGTAGTAGTAGCACAATATTTTTAATATATAACATTAAATAAACATAAACATTATTATAATTAAATATAAATATATTAAATATAAATATATTATAATTAAATAAATATAAACAAATAAAACATTATTATAATTAATGTATAATAATAATAATAATAATAATAATAATAATTTATTATATAATAATAATTTTCACATTTACATATTTTTAAAACTTGGTGTAATCTTAAAATGAGCATTTGGCATTTAATTATTATTCATAAAATATAAATAATAGCAAAATATATAGTGAATATTTGTGAATGTGCACAATGTTTTGGCTTGCACGCATCTACAGTTATGGAAATGTAGATATAGTTAGCATACATAAATACACGTTAATCTACTGTGTTTCAATACATCCACTGTGTTTGGTTAAGGTTTATGAATGAGATTTTATATTTCAGGCCATACCTGGGATGGACTGTGTTATTTCAAAGTTTGTTGGCTTGTATGTGTGTTTTTATGCATGTATGTGTGAATATTTTTATATTGTATAACAGTTATAAATCACTGCACGTTCATGTGATGTCTCTCTCTCTCTCTCTCTCTCTCTCTCTCTCTCTCTCACACACACTCACACACACACACACACACACACACACACACACACACACACACACACACAGTTTTGCCTTAGAGTATGTACTGTGTGCCTCTAGGCTAAGTTTATAAAGTGCAGTATGTTTCAAAAATGGAAAGTTTAGCTTCTACCCTTAAAAGCTCTCAGTATGGGAACTGTGTCCATTTTATGGTGGGACGGGGTGTGGTGAGCAAACACCAAATCCAGCACTAGGTGTGGAAAACTGTCCCATCTGTGTGGAGTTACCAACAATCCTTATGTTTATTATGCTGAAACTGAAGCCTGTTTGGAGTGTGGCTTTTTCTGAATTAGAGCCTACAGGATCTATGTTATAATTGGCTGATCCACTTTCCTTTTCCACTGTTTAGATCTCCACACTGAAGGATGAGCTCAGAATCTGTGGCGTGAGTCTGCCGTGATGGTTCGAAAGTTAGTCACACATCTGAGGTAAAAAATAGGTTAAAAATAGGCCATAAAGGAATCCGTCTTCATACTACAATTTGATACAAAAAGTCGGAGAGTTATTACAATATACTGTATCAGCACAGGCAGTTTTGCTTTATAAGCTATGAAGATCACTTATGAATTATTGCTCTCAGACACGTTGATAATTGCTGAAATGACTTTTCGGCTGACATCACCTCTGCAATTCTGAGCTATTGGTTAATGCAGTTAAGTCTAAAGGCCCGTTCACACCAAGAATGGTAATTATAAAGATAACTATAACGATAACTATATTTGCGTCCACACCAACGAACAATAAAGGTCTGTTTATTCTAAGCTCACACGCTGCGGTTTGAAAAGTGTGTACAACATTTTGCTGTTCTTGTTGCATTTACACAACTTTAACCAGCAGATATCCTCAGCATGCTATGTTTCAAGTGAATAGCTAGTGTAATCGATCTAATCTAACAGTGACTAGCTGACGAAGTCAGTATAGTGGACTAAAAACAATGCTTAGGCCACGTACACACTGCAGCTAAATTCGGTTGTCAGTTCACCTTTTAGTGCTTAATCGCGTTCTGTACACACACAGTTCAGTAAAATATGGGAGTGACAACCGCATTCTACAACCGTATTAACTCCCGAAAAATGCAGGTAGTGACAACCGCATTTACAGAAATTCTATGCAGTGTGTACAGAACCGAACTGAACAACTAGTTGTTAATGACGTTAACGTGCAGCGGAGATGTGTCTCTTCTGTATGCGCGGTGAATCACAAGGAAAGCACAAGCCTTAACTCATCTGTGTTGCCAGATCTTGCTAGAAAAATCTGCGAACAAGAACAAGCCTATAATAAACCAAAATAAATCCAAATGCTTTATGCTGAAAATAAGAACAAAATATCGCGACTCGTGTTTGCTCACTTGAAAAACTCCATAAACCCGGTTGCTTTATGAGCCGAGCTTAAACAACAAGCCCAAAACACATAAAAATGAGTGATCATGGCAACACAAAATGAGCGCGCTCTGTGTGAACCAGGCTGTACAAGCATAAACACAACACGACGCCTCCGTCGACTGTTTCTTAAAGGGACTTTTGTTTAGTTAAATTGCTGAAAATAACGAGTGTTTTGTCACTGTAATATTACTTTGGTGACAATAACGGATACCAAACACGCGAGACGCCAGAACGTCGCTATGGTTTCCAAGCTGTCAATCATCGGAGATTCGAGAGTGAGTCGTGTTCCGTACACACATGTAACGATAATTTAGGGGATTCACTCCCACATTTAAATGCGGTTGTCACTCCTGAAACTTACAGTGTGTACGTGGCCCTAGTCTTTTTCACTGCAACTTCAAAGGAAGCAAGACAATGATTTCGAAACTAGCGCTGGATACCTGAGCTAATTTTATGTTACACTGTTTGCTAGCCTAGCATAATGATCTCATCGTTAATACTTCTCACCGTTTATTCCGAGGGTATGACCGGTTGGTTTCCATATATTCATTTTCTTTAAAGTATCCTTGAAAAGGGGGGTTGACTTGTGAAACAGTGGTGGCTTTTTCTGGACCTCTGCGATTAACTTTCCCGCAATGTCGTCTGCCATTTTAAATGTGCCAGCCCTTGAAATTATAACGGATTCTAAAAGGGCTGTCAGTGTTTTATCGATCAAGAGCTGGAAAAAAAAAAAACGTTCTGAAAGTGATCCCAATGATATTGTTTCTCTTTATCGTTATCGTTATAGCTGTGGTGTGGACAGTGCTATTCTTTTACATTTAAAATTATTTTTAGAACTATATCTTTATCGTTATCTTTATCGTTCTTGGTGTGAATGGGCCTTTACCCTATACATTTTTCATTACATATGCAATTATTTTGGAAATGTCATATTGTGGAAGTGAAATAGTTTGCGAATGACATTTCATGTTGATAGAAATCTGTGATCTGCAAATAGCTTGGATATACTTTTACCCTGATACTTTTTTTTTGAGACTTTTTTGAGAATTTTAGAGAATCACATTTTAGAGAATCACATGTTTTTTTTTATTGTGTCTGACTTGTTCTTGGTTTCCACATCCTATTAATTTGAGCATCATTCTAAAGGTTTTTGGCTTTAGTCCCACGGGGCATCTCGTCGAGTATCCCAGCGTTTAGCTTCTTTAATATCTTTCTGCTTTCAGGGTTATTGGCTAACTGGTTCATGCTCCTAGGGCAAGCTAATAACAAGCTCTTTGAAGAATGGAACCGCAATAGCAATTTCAGTCGGGCCAGGGGTGACAGATGTCATGAAAGAGCCATTGTCATCTACAAAGAGCGCTAGATTGAAGTACGGTTGAGATGCTGTATCACCAATACACATGGCCTAGCCTCTCCTCAACTGTATCCCTGTCGACATTCTTTCAGCTTGACGCACTTTCCCTCTCTTTGGCTGATCTGACAGTTAGGTACACCTGATATAGCCATTGGCCACAACAATTTTAAGGTGAATGGATCACCTGGAACAGTTGGAATGCTCTTCTGAAGCTGTACGAATCTAAATATCGCACTGCAACCTAACACAGCACATCTTCCACCCCTTAGGCTCAAGTCCTGGATAGGACTGAAGATTTGTAGTGCAGACAGGTATGGGCTTGTGCGACATCATGGATGGAGCAGTGATTTCTTGGAACCATATCCAAATTGGACTATGGATCGCAAGCAGCTACCGTTCTGCTGCCCTAGGACAGTGTCTCCTGGTGTGTTCAAATAATCATCATGTTTGCAGCTAGAAATGGGCTGAATGGTCAACTAGTTGTCCAAAAACTGGCCTTTTTGATGCTGTTACTTTGATGATGCAACATCTCAGAGTTTTAGTGTGTTATTCTTTAGTATGTTGTGCTTTAACATGTGCGTCAGATCCTCTCGTAAATGTTGCAATTTTAATTACACCCACACCACTGCCATCAGAACGCCGCTTGTGTAGCAAAATCACCATATTCTTACAAAAATAGACAATTACTGCTGGATGTAAGGTTGTAATGATTCACTTGTTTTCTCAATGGATCACTTTAAAGAAATCTTTGAGAAATCTTGCAGATTCTTATGCATCCATCTTGAAATATGATTTTTGAATCACGAATCGTTTGTTGTGGTCAATAATCAACTCAAAGTCACCATGAAATCAAGATTGACAATTCTATTCTTATTTTTTTATGGAATACTGCAGTATTTATTATAAATTACTTATCAGTGTACATCATTATTTTTTCATTATTTTCTGATGACATTTACTGGTTTACAACCATCTAACCAGCCAGTCAATTCCAGATGGACAAAATCAAGTACCGCCCTACAAGTACCGCCGGGGGAGGTGGTTGGGTCTTATTGGTAAGAATTATTTTATTAATAATTATAATAGGCTTAAATTAAAATATTCTGACAGTGAGACTTGGTAACCACAGGTAAAACCATGCATGGCTACTCACCACCACTGTCAAATGATATTATATTATGATATGTTATATAGGCCTATAAACAATGCATAAAAACAGGTAAAAACTACACCTTCACAAAGAAATTAATATATTCCCCTACCCACCTAAATATATTGCAATATAAATGGCTATAACATAGTATTCAATATAAATATTCCACATTTCCACAAACTCCACTAAATTACTACAGTTCATTCATGGTAAATGTTTGTAAGGGTTGTGATTTTGGGATTTAAAAGTATTCTAACTTTATTCATGGCACGTTTCATAATGGTATCCGGGACCGGGAATAAACGCAGCTCCTTTAAGCTTTCGTTTCGTTATCCACTGGGCCATGCTGTGTAGTTCAAAGTAAACTAGTGAAACACCTGAAAACAGCGCTATTTGTTCTGTATTTGTTAATGAGAGAGAAACAACTTCAGATGATTCAGTGACAGAGCGGTCTGAACGAATCCAAATAGTTTCAGATCGTTATGCAAGCACTTTTGGCCAATTCACGGAAAAGAAAGAATCGAGCCAAAAGAATGATTAATTCACAAATGATTGGTATCACTGGTTCAGTCGACAGAAATACGGGACACACATAATAACTGCTGAAATATTCGCACGGAAAACGTTTCTCAGGTCTGTCGGAGGAGCGTGCATGGTACGAATAGTGCGTATGTAGCCGGACAGCTGTAGGCGTCACTGCGGCTATGTATCTAACCAAATTCAGCCGCACCGCCAGGAAAAGAGGAGGAGGGAGATTGGGGTGCTGTGGGCTGGATGAAGATGATTGGTGGGCCGGATTTGGCCCGCGGGCCGCCAGTTGAATAGCCCTGGCATACCATTTATCTATCAGATTTAAAATTCTGTAATACTTTCAGGTTTTCCATTGTAGTTGTAAAAGATCTGTCATAAGAGAACTGTAGAAAGCAATGCCATGTTTTCATTCATTCGTACATGTAATTCATACAACTAATATAATGTTTCAATTAGGGCTGTCAACGTTAACGCATTAACGCATGCGATTAATTAAAAAAACCCTTAATGCGTTAAAATAATTTAACGCAGATAACACAAATAAATTACTGAAGCTCATGAAATTGCGTCATTAACGTAATTTAAGTCACGCAGCTAGATCTTGGGAGTCGGGAATTTATCACACTGAGCATCAACAATGTCACAAGTACCTGTAACACTGGTATTCTAACCCTTTAATAAACCGATTTCGCTTCTCTGTTTGCGATCAGATAATTTTAAGCCACTAAGCTCCGGGAAAGTTTTCAGTCCAATGATCCAGTAAGCAAATTCATTCAAACAAACAGTCCAAAACAGTGCTTATATAAAGAAAACCAGGCTGATTACATCATCAGAGATGGCAGAGAGAATAGAGACTCGCTTTGCATTTTTCACTTTAAAACAGAAGCTCTGTCATATTCCATGATTGTTTCAGAAGAGTGTGAGCCCTCATGCATCACGCTGAGTGAAATTCAGACTGAATGGAACACCGCTGTATAGCCAGATGAAACTACATTTCTCGGCTGGATAAAGCAAACCATCGTCTCGCTAGTAAACATTTGATGGATGAGGATTGCTATCAAGGTAAAGACGATTGCAGTGACATACAGGAATCGTACAGTAAGCATGCATGAGTTTGTTGTATTGATGCGCAAACAAACCGTGTATGAGCGCTCTCGATGCACTGATCGCACGATTATGCACAGACACATTTCAGTATATTCACGTTGTTTCTATACACATTCAGGATAATGTTTGGATTTGGATGTGTTTGTTGCTGTGTTTAGTAATTCTGAATGGATCCGTGTACAATGCAGTCAGGTCAAGACCGTTGGTATAGTTTTTTTTTTTTTTTTGGCATCTCCATGTGGTCCTGTTCGGTATTGCAGCTTGACTCATCTAAAATGTAAACAAGCTCTTTGCTGTTGCACTGTAAACATACTGTACACTCTGAATTCTGAAAGTTTTTTTTCTGTAATGTTTTTTTTTTTTTCATGGGTGCTTTTGCTTTGCATAAATTTATGAATTATGTGGACTCATATAATTTGGTTACTCCCTTTTGGAGTCTCCAAGTGTTGTTTTTTGGAAAGACATCTAAATTTACCTTGAAAATACAGTTTTGCACATCCATAATCGTAACCTACTGTAGCCAGATGTTTCCTCCCGTCAGCATCAATGCATACACCTGTGAAACATGACATCAGATTATGAAAGTGAAGATCCTGAGGTGAACTGACAGTATGATTATGCGAACACACGCTTGGACATGTGCATCCGCTTTGGAAGTCTTCATAGCGTCTGTCCTGGAGACATTGGCTAAAACTACAGGAGACGATTTGGAAAGAAGATTCGTCACTTTCATCCTTGTGAGTCCCATGATCAGCAACGCCAATAATCAGATGGATATCTACAGCGTTCATTCCATCTATGAATGGGTTTTTAACAGGCCTCTATGTATATTTAATGAATGTGCTCCTTGCTGTCTGGATTTATTTTCACATCCTTCAAGAGCACTTAGATTGAGTCGACAAGGCCTTCAGATGGAGACAGCCTGCCATCATCTTTGTTTTCAGATCTTTCATATCACAAACAAAACACATGGCTTCAAAAAACTGTAGTTGGCCTGTATCTGATGACTCTGGTCGTGAGAACACAGTCCATGTGTTCAAGAGCTGGAAACGCTGAAGGGTGAAGTAGACTCAAGCTTTCTGTTGCTTCAGTTTCAGGCATGTTGAATGCGTCCAGAAATCATTTCTATTTCTCCAAGGGATTTTTTGTTTTATTTGATGAATTGTAATGATGTGAGACCTTTGGCCAAATAATTTTTCATAAAAGGTTTCTAGAGGAATAAGCTCCATCAGGTCTTTTGGACTTTGCCCGGAATGGTTTTAAATTTTAACATTAAGGACATTGGTTGAAATAAGACTTAACATTTAGCCTTTGCCGTGACAAGTACTTCAGGAGCTTGGAAACAGTGTGGATATTGTAATACAATACAGTTCAGCAAAACATTCTAGCTATAGTTATAGCACATATTAAGTTAAGCTGTTATTTAGTCTGGTTCTGCGACAACTCTTGGTAGATTTTTTTTAACGAATGGTTCTTTTGAGTTGGATCTTTTCAGTCTGAAAGATTTGTTCAGTATTTGGACTCAGTCCGAAGAGTTCTCGGGTTAGCAACACACTGACTCACTGAACCAATCACTCTTTCAGACATGTCTGACTCCTATTTAGCGAAGAACTAATGATGTTATGGTATTAATGATACAAGGAACCAAACTCATAGTATTTATAAGTTTTTTTTTTTGTATTGAAAAATCTCTTTAATATGTTATTGGCTAAAATGTTACGAATAAATTATTAAAAATTTTAAAATGTATTAAAAATGATTTTATAATTATTATTAAAAGATGCAAAAACCTTTTTCAGTCAAGATCAAAATGAATTTTAGTATTGGTTATTGTAAATGCAAATTATATTTAGGTTGAAATGATTAAATTAATAAAAACACATGAAATTAAATAAACACCCTTAACATTACCATTTAATTAAAATACCATAATAATAATAATAATAATAATAATAATAATAATAATTACAGCAACATGTGGCATTTTTGGAAAGTTGTGGAACATTCAGTATCCCATACTGGGATATCAGAGACCATGTGATGATGTAAAAGAACCACTGAGTCAGTTCGTTTAAAACAAACTGTTCAAAAGAACCAATTCACGGAAATGAATCGGACTTCCCAGGGCTTTTTTCGATTCCAAATCCTGGAGCACGTCAGCCAATGCAGAACCGTTTTAAACATCCATCTGTTGTCCAGAACTGTATTTTGTTCCCTCTTTCTCTTTGTTTTCTGTATGAATTGGCAGTCAACTTTACGTTTTGTGATTTTTGACTCTGGCCAAATTCTTTTTAACACAACAGTTTTTACCCACGGCCAAGTTCTTTTCAGGACAATTGATGTAAATTTTGCCCAAGCTCTATTTAACCAAAATAGCCAAAAAAGACACACAAAACAGCTGTGTACCAAAGACATGCAGATGGGCTTTTAGGTTTTTAGAACCTCTATTTGTTTCAGCTTTTCCACAGTGATTGTTTGGTGGAGTGTTGTGCTTGGATATGAGGTAAGAATTGAGCTCCACCTAATTTTCGTCCTTGTGTGAACACACGCTCACAAACCGTCAGGTTAGAATGAGTCTGTCCTCTCTGCCCCGATCCCTGGGGTGTAAATGACTGGCGGAGGGGTTGATGGTCTGGCGTCCATTGTTTGTTACTCAAGGTGTTAATAGCATTCACAGCAGGCCAGCGGATCACATAGTGACTGCTTCTGGGCTGCATCTTCAGCAGAATCACCTGCACTTACTCAACACTCTCGTCTGTGGCACAGATTGTTCTCTCATTAAGTTTCAGGTTCATATTCTGCTGTGTCTGCCTGGCAACTGTGTGTTCCTTTTGCCAAAATGTTATATTTGACCAAACTATTATATATTTTGCATATATTTATACATTTTTACTGTATAAGCAGTCATGGTATGCTACTGCATTACTGTATTAAATTAAGTACATTAAATACATAACCATTGACTTCCATAGTATTTTTTTTTTTTTCCTACTATGGAAGTCAATGGCTACCATCAACGGTCTGGTTACCAACATTCTTCAAAATATCTTTTTTTATGTTCAACAGAAGAAAGAAACTCATACAGGTTTGAAACAACTTGAGGGTGTGTGTTGATGATAGTTGTGAACCTGGACCACAAAACCAGTCACCAGCCAACAATACATTGTATGGGTCAAAATTATCGATTTTTCTTTTATGCTGAAAATCATTAGGATACAAAGTAAAGATCCATGAAGATATTTTGTAAATTTCCTACCGTAAATATATCAAAAATGTATTTTTGTGAGTGGATATGCATTGCTAAGGACTTCATTTGGACAACTTTAAAGGCGTTTTTAAAGGCGATTTTCTAATATTTTGATTTTTTTGCACCCTCAGATTCCAGATTTGGGTGATATTATTATTATTATTATTATTATTATTATTATTATTTTAATGGTATGTTTTGAGGTTTAGGCATCTATCAAAGCCATATTCACATCACTGTACCAGTAATTATCTATCTTTTTATTTTATATATTTTATTTTATATATTTATTTAATATGTATTGTTGTTGTTGTTGTTGTTGTTGTTGTTGTTGTTATTATTATTATTATTATTGTAGCAAAGTATGAGTAAATATTTAATTTTCATGGTACGTTTTGAGGTTTAGGCAAGTAGAAAAATGTAAATACTATTTTTTTTTTTTTTTAATGTCTGTTATGTTCTTATAGTTATGCATAGATGGTGTTAATAGAACACAGCCAGTCATTTATTAGAGTAAAGTGACCAATGTGTCCCCCTCTGAAATTCTGAAACACCTTTTAACGTAATTCACCTTTGGTGCAGAGTCTTCGGTTCATAACTGCTAAGAGAGCACCGCTGTCAGACCAGGACTTAGCATAAACCCTTGTGCTTGAATATATGTGGGAAAGTCATCATGAAAGTGTACAGGAGCACAGTTTGCTGTCATGTTATGATGGATGGCCCGCCATCTGCAACAGTTGTTAGTGTTTTTGGTGACATAAGAGTCTGTGGGCCTTTATGAGTGACAGAGGCTTTGCGGTGAACGTTCACGTAAGCATTAAATCCTCAAAGGTCTTTTACAGAGATTTATTAGCAGAGAACTGATATGCATCTGAAGTCAGGTTTGTTTCTCTGCGTCTGACCATGACCTGCTGCCAAAGCCTTTAAAAGCCAGAGTTGTATTCCTCACTTAGAAGTAAAGAAAGAGACGTGGGCATGTTCACAATGGCAAACTGCCATTCTACTCATTTTTAATGAGCTTGTATGGAAGCATTGTATTGAATTTCTTATGTTTTTAATACTTTTTTATTGTTGTTTTTAAAATACAAGTAAGGGCCGGAATAATGCGTTGACGTAACCAATTACATCAATTACGTAAATTAGTTGATTTGCATGGAATGCGTTGATTCGTTGCGTTGTTTATAGTCATGATAGCAGCTCTCAGGCATGCTGATCAGCCATTATTACAAAAATACAGGGGTGGAAGTAACAAATTACAACTACTCACGTTACTGAAATTAAGTAGTATATTTTTAAGTCTGTAATTTTACATGTACTTAAGTAGAAATTAAGCTAAATAATCTGCTTTGCTACTTGTAAAATCACAATCCGTTAGAGTACACCTACAATTTGAATTAATAATCAAACCTTTGACCATAATTTCGGTAGCCAATAAAGATATCCGATCATAAATCATAAATGGACCAATAAAAACCCTGATATTTGGACTGAAAAAAAGTGCCCGCTGCAGCAGATTCTGGAAAGCTGATCATAACCACACAGTAAAGGAGCTCAGAGTGATTTATGGACTGAAGGTTTGGAGAAATAAACTTCATGGTAGTGTTGTAAAAAATATCCATATTTCGATACATATCGATACTGAAATATCTAACGCTGTTCCAATACTCATTTTCTGCAGTATCGATATACAGATACCAGCTGCACATTCCCGCTCTCTCCTCTCCGACAGCAAGTTTGACACACACCCGCCTCCTGTCACTCACTAGTTTCATTCGCTGTGGATAGGGTTGGCAGTGTTGATGTTACAGAGCCTAAATTTCGGCACGGGTTTGCAGGTACCCGTCATTCCTGCGGGTTTCGCGGTCACACCCAGAGAGCACACATAAAGCCGCTAGTCAAACAGCTCGTGAGTCCCGAATGGAATTCTTTTTCCAAGTTATATTGCTCTTAAACGGTCATATACACACAAAAGTATGTCAAAATGCCTGTCTTGGTGAGTATTCACATAAACGCAGTTGGTTACGTCTTAACGTAAACAGTTGAGATTTGAGAAAGAAAACGCTTAACAGTATTGAAAATGGTATTGAATATCAATATTTTTCAAGGTATCAAATCAAAGATAGAAATTTCAGTATTGTGACAACACATTCATTTACTTCATCAATAAGGTAAAAAAAAAAAAAATGTTTTGTTGAAAGTAGCTATTTTCTGCATGGATCTCTGATTTGATTCAATAGTTATTGATAATTCATTAAATATCCCGGGTAAAAAGTAACTAGTACTCTGAGTAGTTTGAGAAGAGTACTTTGTACTTTTTTTAACACCAGTACATTTACTTGTAATTCAGTATTATCTTAGCAATGTAATAGTACTTTTACTTATAACACATTTTCAAGTACAGAATGCAAAAATATTGAGTCCGATCTAAAGTGGGGGAATTTTTTTTTAAATGTAGTTCAAAACGTAGGTTCGGGAGGAGCCTAAACATTCAGTCCTGTCACTCATCATTACGAGCATATATAAGCAGCAGTTACTGCGTCATCCAGCGACAATTCTTCCAGCATCCCTTCTCCTCCCCATTTCCTCCAGCATCCCTTCTCCTCCCCATTTCCTCCTCTATTTCTCTTATTCTCCCTCTACGCAGTACTGTTATAGGGGGGTTTAACTCTGAGCTTGAGCCGAGCCTCGAGTTCGAGCCTCCTTCGAGGACAGCAAGCCAAGTTTGTTTTACCATTAACCATTCAGACTGAATGGGCAGGCGAACTTGTGAAACAGAGACCAAATAAAATGGTGCTCTGCATGCTCTGTAAAACTGAAATGGCATAGGCCTACCACAGCAGCACAACATTAATGCTGGGGAAAATAATAATCGTTCGATAATTCGATTAATTGGAAAAATAATCGATAGAAAAAAATCATCATTAGTTCCAGCCCTATTAGTCATACTGTTGTCTTCTACTGTATGTAAACTATGAACATAATCGGATATTCAGATTGCTTTGCCAAAATATGCAGTATAGAAACAGAATACTGTTTGAAATACTCATGCCATGATTCAGTATGTTAGACTTTGAGAATGTCAATTTAACCTAAAATATCAACCCTGATTATTTAACATCTTTTTCTGACTTGAATGATTGGCCAAGAAATCTTTTACATGAACTTGAATTAAAATGCAAATATATAAATAATTATACAGTATATCTTCAATAAAATTATGGTAAAGAATTCCAAGCAGTGCTGCAAATTAAATGTGTTAAATTGGAATTAATAGATATATAATTTATAATGGGTAATTGCAATTAAAAGAACCACTGTCCCTAATAGTGTACTAATAATAACATTTTTAGTTACTTATTAGAGGACAGAGCAGGGCTCTGAACCGGTTCAAGGAACGAAAACGAAAACGAACAAAATTTTGACCGGAATGTAACCAGAAACGGAAACGAAATCAAATTTAATCGTTCTGAACAGAAATGCTAATTTGAAATGGCTATTAACCTGTTAATAACGTTATTTTTTCGTTCTATTCAATATTTTGATTTAGCAGTCAACCAATCATGAATTCAAATAGTACAGCCTATGCAAATGTGACACTGACGCATCCAAAGGGTGTGAAATGCCGCGCTCGGGCTCTACAGTGAGTGAAATGCCCGCGCTGACGCGCTCAGGCTCAGCTGTCAAGTCATCATAGGTTAGGTAAGTCACAATGGCAATGCCCTGGCATTAGTTTTTCCGATGATATATGTCACCAACCGTCAAGCATTAGGCCTACATTTAAGTGAAAATGAATGTCAAGTAGGCTAATATGCAGCTTGTTGTGCGTTTTGAAACCAGCGAAAATTGCAGGATATGTAGAACGTGAGTTCACACAATGCCACATCACGCATCTGCAGCACTACTGTGAACAGAGAAAACAGAATAAAACAATAAGCCTACATAACACATAAAATAAAAGGGAATATTTATAAGGTGATATTTCACTATATAATTAGGTATACAGATTAACAAAACGAAAGTGGTTCATTGTGGCGCATTCCAAAGATCTAGGAAAGGAAACAGACATTCTGCTTATTTTCGTTATTTAAGTGTCTTTTGTAAATGTATGAATTATGTCTTGCTTTTACCTGTATGACCATAATTTACGGAGTACAGTTTACTGTTGCAAGTCAAGTCAAGTCAAGTCACCTTTATTTATATAGCGCTTTTTACAATGTAGATTGTGTCAAAGCAGCTTTACATTGATAACTGGTACATTATTTGGCTGCACAGCAGCTCTTAAAGAATAGTGTCAATGCAGGCAGATCAAAGCACTGTTGAATATCAAATGTCAAGTCAAATGTCAAGTGTCCCCAACTAAGCAAGCCAAAGGCGACAGCGGCAAGGAACCCAAACTCCATCAGGTGACATCAGACAAGTGGCAAATAGGTGTTTAAATGGAGAAAAAAACCTTGGGAGAAACCAGGCTTAGTCGGGGGCCAGTTCTCCTCTGCCCAACAGTGCTTTGTTACGATTCAGGTTGCCATCGTAAGTCCAATAGGATCGCAACATTCAAAGTATTTATTCCAGTTCCATCCAATTGAGGATCGTATTCATCACGCCGGTATGGACGGTTGTTGAGGAACTGTGTCGTGGCTGTCGTGTCGATGAGGCCCTCACAGTGGATGATCTAGTTGACTCAATCTCTGCTGATACTTCAGGGCTGCGTTGTGGTCGTGTCAAGGCGCAGGTCCTTGGTCTCACCTGGATACGGCCCGGATCCGGTTGACTACGCTGAACCTCGGGATAAACAGAAAGACTAATATTAGCGTAGATGCCATTCTTCTTCTGATGTAACGAGTACATCATGTGTTATAGGAAGTGTTCCCGGTTCCGGCTGACCTAATTTATGCAGCCTAACGGATTTGAAAATATAAATTGGTAATGTGTTATGTGTATGCCAGGTTGAAGAAATGCGTTTTTAGTCTAGATTTAAACTGACAGAGTGTGTCTGCTTCCCGAACAATGCTAGGAAGATTGTTCCAGAGTTTAGGTGCCAAATAGGAGAAGGATCTACCGCCTGCGGTTGATTTTGATATTCTAGGTATTATCAGCTGGCCTGAATTCTGAGATCGCAATAGACGTGAAGGACTATAATGAATTAGGAGCTCGCTCAGGTACTGGGGAGCTAAACCATTTAGTGCTTTGTAAGTAATTAGCAAGATTTTAAAATCTATACGATGTTTAACAGGAAGCCAATGCAGTGTTGACAGAACCGGGCTAATATGGTCATACTTCCTAGTTCTAGTAAGAACTCTAGCTGCTGCATTTTGTACGAGCTGTAGTTTATTTATCAGGCGAGCAGAACAACCACCCAGTAAAGCGTTACAGTAATCTAGCCTTGAGGTCATGAACGCATGAACTAACTGTTCTGCATTTTTCATTGAGAGCGTATGTCGTAGTTTAGATATATTTTTAAGATGGAAGAATGCGGTTTTACAGATGCTAGTAACATGGCCTTCAAATGAAAGATTGGTATCAAAGAGCACACCCAGGTTCCTAACTGACGACGAAGACTTAACAGAGCAGCCATCAAGTGTTAGACAGTATTCTAGGTTATTACGTGAAGAAGTTTTTGGCCCAAAAATTAGAATCTCTGTTTTTTCTGAATTTAGTAGTAGGAAATTACTGGTCATCCAATTTTTTATATCAGCTATGCATTCCGTTAATTTTGTGAATTGGTAAGTTTCGTCAGGGCGCGAAGAAATATAGAGCTGAGTATCATCAGCGTAACAGTGAAAACTAACGCCATGCTTCCTAATGATATCTCCCAAGGGTAGCATGTACAGAGTGAACAGCAACGGTCCTAGTACTGAGCCTTGAGGTACTCCATATTGAACTTGTGATCGATATGACATCTCTTCGTTTACTACTACAAACTGATAACGGTCAGATAAGTATGATTTGAACCATGACAATGCAATTCCACTAATGCCAACATAATTTTCGAGTCTATTTAAAAGAATATTGTGATCAATAGTGTCAAATGCAGCACTAAGTAACACTAATAGAGAGATACAACCATGATCTGATGATAAGAAATCCTCACAGATACTACTTCTTTCTAAAAAGGAACATAGTTGTGATGATACTGCCTTTTCTAGTATTTTTGACAGAAAAGTGAGATTTGAGATCGGCCTGTAATTGACTAATTCTCTAGGATCAAGTTGTGGTTTTTTAATAAGAGGTTTAATAATAGCCAGCTTAAAAGTTTTTGGTACATGTCCTAGTGATAAAGATGAATTGACGATATTAAGAAGAGGATCTATAACCTCTGGAAGCATTTCTTTCAATAGCTTAGTCGGTATAGGGTCTAACATACATGTTGTTGATTTTGATGATTTAACAAGTTTAGACAATTCTTCCTCTCCTAAAGCAGTAAATGAATTGAATTTTTCCTCAGGGACACTACAATGCACTATCTGACACGATACTGTAGTAGACGGTTGCATGGTTATAATTTTTTCTCTAATATTATCAATCTTGCAAGTAAAGAAGTTCATAAAGTCATTACTGCTGTGCTCTTTGGAAACATCAGAAGTTGAAGCTTTATTTCTTGTTAATTTAGCCACTGTATCAAATAAATACCTAGGGTTGTGTTTATTTTCTTCTAAAAGTTTTGAAAAATAGGCAGATCTAGCAGATTTTAAGGCCTTTCTGTACTCAATCATTCTCTCTCCACGAAATTTGAAATACTTCTAGTTTTGTTTTCTTCCAGCTGCGCTCCATTTTTCTGGCTGCTAACTTTAGGGCCCGAGTGTGCTCATTGTACCATAGCATTGGATTAATTTCCTTAATCTTTTTTAAGCGCAAAGGAGCAACTGAGTCTAATGTGCTGGAAAAGACAGAGGCAATAGTTTCTGTTGCAACATCGAGGTCTTCTAAGCTTTCTGGTATGCTAAGGCGATGAAACTGATCAGGAAGATTATTTATAAAGCGATCTTTAGTGGTAGAAGTGATGGTTCTACCATATTTATGGCATGGAGGCAGTTTAGCCGCCTTGACTAAATGTAGTATACACGAGACTAGATAATGATCAGAGATGTCATCGCTCTGCTGCAGAATTTCAACAGCATCAATATCGATTCCATGTGACAATATTAGATCTAAAGTATGATTACGACAATGAGTGGGTCCTGACACGTGTTGTCTAACACCAATAGAGTTTAGAATATCTGCAAATGCCAATCCTAATGCGTCTTTTTTATTATCTACATGGATATTAAAATCACCAACAACAAGGACTTTATCTGCAGCTAGTACTAACTCAACTTACATAATGTTACGTAAAGTACCATCACTTCGAAGGAATTATATTTGAAAGACTTCTGACTAATACTGTAAGTATTACTATAGATTACAGCAACACCTCCCCCTTTGCCTTTCTGACGGGCATTGTGTCGATAATCATAACCTTGAGGACTAGACTCATTTAAAGTAATGTAATCATCCGGTTTTAGCCAAGTTTCTGTCAAACACAGCACATCTAGATTATTATCTTTGATAATATCATTAACAATAAGTGATTTTGAAGAAAGGGATCTAATATTTAACAACCCGAGTTTTATCATTTGTTTAGCATTATTATCTCTATTTTTTATTTGTTGAACATCAATTAAATTTTTACCATTAAATGGGTTTGGAAGTTTTTTGTTTTTACTAATTCGGGGTACAGACACAGTCTCTATTTGAAAATATCTAGGTGTAAGAGTTTCTATGTGTTGGGAGTTATCTGAATTATCTGACTTCTGTAACGTGAGGCAGCTAGCAGACGGTCGGTTTAGCCAGTCTGTCTGCTTCCTGACTTGGGCCCCAGTTTGTCATGTTTCAGCTCTAAGACTATGTGCCATATTACTAGAGAGAAGAGCAGCACCATCCCGGGAGGGATGAATACCATCTCTTTTCAACAGGTCAGGTCTGCCCCAAAAACTTTTCCAATTGTCTATGAAACCTATATTATTTTGCGGACACCACTTAGACAGCCAGCCATTGAGTGATGATAATCTGCTAACTATCTCATCACTCCGACGAACAGGAAGGGGGCCAGAGCAAATTACTTCTCCTGACATTGTACTTGCGAGTTCACACACCTCTATAATGTTAATTTTAGTGATCTCCGACTGGCGAAGTCGAACATCATTAGTGCCGACGTGAATAATAATCTTAGAGTATTTACGATTAGCATTAGCCAGCACTTTTAAATTTGCTTTGATGTCAGGTGCTCTGGCTCCCGGCAAACACGTGACTATGGTGGCTGGTGTCTCTATTTTCATGTTCCGTGTAATAGAATCGCCAATAACTAGGGCACTTTCAACAGGATTCTCAGTGGGTGCGTCACTGAGTGGGGAGAACCTGTTTGATGTTCTTATTGGAATGGAAGAGTGGTGTTTTCCGCGGCTATGCCGCCTCACAGTTACCCAAGTGCCCTGCTGCGCGGGCTCTACAGCCGGAACCGAACAATGTACAGAGTTCACTAAGCTAGTCGCATCCAAAACAGTATCTGAAGCCCTTGCATTCTTACTATCCTCGATTAAGGTTTGGATGCGTGTCTCTAATTCTGAGATTCTCTCTGTCAGCCTGACTATTTCCCTACATTTATGACATGTAAATCCCTTGTCGCTGACAGAGAGAGCTATGGTGAACATGTGGCAAATGGAACAGGTAGCAATGCTGGGAGAGGATGACATGACTCACCGTGTTTGTAGACTGATCCGACTTACCACAGCTGTTTGAAGAACGCGTTGAAAAAGGAGCGCGCGAGAGACTGTTAACAAGTTAACAAGCTAGTGCTGCAAATGCAAACACGTTGTAACAGCGATTTAGATTCAAAGATTACAAGCTAGCGACGTCAGATTAGTGTGGTAGGCAATATTACATATAAGGTAATAAAAAAAATAATAAAGTAAAATAAGCAACAATGAATAAAAGTAAGAGATTCAAAACAAAGCTATACGGAGTTACAGACGCAAACCAATCTGAGCAGCGAGGCAGACAGGAGCAATCGAGCAATCGAGCAGGAGCAATCGAGCAGACAATCGAGCACACAAATTCTTGCATTGCTTACTTGATATCGTAGCCTGTTAAATAATTAAAATAAAATACAATCAACCAAACATATAAAACGTTACACTGCTCAATTCAATTCTGTAATACAATCTGCCGTTTACCACCCGTGACCACCGCCCGACTGTGCTGTTATGTGAAGGATGCTGTCGATAATGCGAGTGAAGTACAAAGCTTACATAATAAATAATAGTTTAGCATTCATCTCGAAAATGAAAACAGTGCCGAATGAGAAAGGTAGGCTTCAGATTCACTTTAAATTAATTCTTTTAGCATCTTTAGTTTTATTTCTAATAAATAAACCTGTTTCTCGCCTTGAATAGAGCAATAGAAGCTGGAATGGCGATAAAAAAGAAAAGAGAATTTTTTTTAAAATTTGTTTTGGCTTGACGTATAGCCTGGATAGGCTGTTAACTTTAGAGGTTTTGTGGTAAAATAAAATAGGGCAGTTTTGTTCATAATTTATATTTACAAACATTATAATTATATTATATATTATATATAGGCTAGGCTATTTGTAAACATTTTATTTTATTTTCCGATAAATTACATTATTTCTGAATGTAATAATAAAATGCTAATGACTTATACGCGACATCTTTTTTCCTCTCAGGAATAGCGTCGGTATTTTTAACCATGCAGCAAACATTTTAAAATATCTTGAAAAAATACTTTATAAACTGTTGATAGTTTTTCCTTTCGTTTAATAGATTTACATTTGGACAGAATCTTGACCAAAAAAAAACAAAACAAACAAAAATAATAATAATAATAATAATAATAACGTCATTAACCGTTATTTTTTCTAAACAAACCGGTTTCGGAACGTTAATAATACAGAAGGAAAACGCTGGAACAGAAATGTTAAAATACCGATTCTGCTTGGAGTGAAACGATTGAAATTTTTTTTTTTCGTTTTTAAGCCCTGGGACAGAGGGACTTATTAGCACAAAAAGAGGACAATAAATTGTTCTAAATTGTCTAATTGACTCATTCTGTAATGATGGGTCAACAGAATGGGGATCCATTTGCAGCTTTTATTAAGAATAGTATACACACAGGCAAGGGCAGAGGCAGAGACGTAAACGGGGACAGGCAATGGTCGAGGCAGGCGGCAGACAAACGAAATCAGGATGCAGGCAGAGATCAGGGCAGGCAGCAAACAAACACAGTCCAGTGAGCAGGCAAGGATCAGGGTAGGCAGCAGAGAATCACAAGAGGTAAACAGTCCAGACGGCAACAGTATAACAATCCACAGAAAACGCTTAGAAATGATCACCGGGGCAAATCAAGACTTCGCAGTGTGTGTGTGTGTGTGTGTGTGTGCGTGTTGCTTAAATAGTGTGAGTGTGATGTGGTGCAGGTGTGTGCGCAATCAGTCCCAGGAATGAGGGCCTATGGGAAATGTAGTCTGAATGATGGCAGTTCAATATTCCGGTGAAGGCTCCCTCCGGTGGTGCGGGGGAGGAAGTGCGGGAGCCTCACTTGTGACACATACATTAGAGGCCTCTTAGAGGCAGTTTACATTGAACATGGTTTTGCATTCCACCGTGCTGCTTTTCCATTGTTTTCTGTGTAAACATGCACTAGATGGACACCATTGACCGTTTTGCTCAAGTCCTGTGTCTTTTGCAGCATCTCACACGACACAGTGTTCTAAAAATGTGTTCAAATAAAAAAAAAGTGTTTGCATTTATTTTCCATTCCACTGCTGTGGCTTTCGTGTTTTTAAAGGCAAAAAACACGCTCTTTGTGAACAGCCCATAACACTGACATCACATGTACACTTACTGCATGAACACTAGAATGATTGCATGAAACAGAGTGATCATTCAACAAAAAATAATAGACAGCATATCCCTGACATTTTTCAAAAAGTA